>VZSE01012170.1:0-225278 GCA_013398275.1 Promerops cafer
AGCCGAGCGCCGAGCGCGCAACCCCGCCTCGCCGGCCGGGCGGATCTGCCGCTCGGGCATCGACTGCGCACGCCTGGAGGTTCCTTCTGTGTATCAATGGGAGGCGGGCGCGGCGGCGCGCCTCGTGCTGCGGGGCCGCGCTGCGCCCTAAGGGCCGCGGGTTCGGGTCCCGCCGCCACCGCCGCATCCCTGCCCCGTACCCACACAGAGCGGGCTCCCGCGTCCTGGGAGAACCTGAGCTCAGCAGCTCTCCCGCAGACAAATACTGGCCGCGTGATGCCGCTTCCAGGCGGGCGTTCCGGTGGTACCCAGAGACAGGACGAGGAGCGATGGCCGTAAACTAAAACACGAGACGTTCCACCCCGACATGAGGAAGAACTTCTTTACATGAGGGTGGCGGAGCACTGGAACAGCTGCGCAGGGAGGTCATGGGGTCCCTGTCTGGAGACAGTCAAAACGCACCTGGAGTCGTTCCTGTGTCACCTGCTCCAGGTGGACTGGGTGATCTCCGGAGGTCCCTTCCAACCCCGACAGTTCTGTGATTCTGTTTGCTCCAGCCCCTGGGAATAACAGTGGGGCTGCTGACAACATCAAAGAAGAGCCATTTGATAAACTAAATCTGGGGTTATTTTCCTACTCACAGGAGATAATTATCCTCTACTATCAGCAGAGGGCATTGGCTCTGCAGCTTCCCTGTTGGAAGGAAGAGGAGAGCACTGAAGTTACTCCAAACCCTTGCCAAGCATTTGTCATTAATTTTACAGAGATTCTGCGAACAGGGTTCAACTAAGGGAGGATGTGCAGCCCCGGGTGGGCTCCAGGCAGCTGGCAGGTGTCACTCAGAGGTGCACACCAGCACCTCAGCAAACCTGAGATGTTGGCACACCTTGTATCCTGTGCTGCCCTTCTCCAGGCTGTCCCACGTGTGCTGTGCACGAACTCAGGGTTTGCCTTCACAGCGAGCCCCCCAAAAGCCTGGGGACTAGCGGCGTGCCCGGGAGGAAAGCATGGGTCCTGGGTACATCACTGAGGATTTGGGGAAGGAGGAAAAGAAATCTCTGCGAAGCACTAGATGGTGCTGCGAACTCACAGACACCCGGGTGCTCCATACTGCGGAATCTTTGCTCTTGCTGGTTACTCCTTCCAGGAGTTCTTGGCCCAGACACCAGTGGTTCAGAGGCAGATCTGTGCATTTGGTCCTACCCTGGGGAAAAAGGAGGAGAAAACCCAGGAGTTTATCTGGATGAGCTGGTGGGTTGCCCCTCACTCTGCCTGGTACGTTTGCCAAGGGGTTTGCCCTGTTTGAAGGTGACCAGCAGAGAGGCGTGGAGTTCAGCAGAGCTGCTGCCACCCTGCTCCATCCAAGGGCATCCAAGAGGAAAGCAAATAACAAACAGTTAAGGGTTGACTCGGAAGCGTTGTCCTAAGGGAAGTCAATGGCCTGTTTAACCCCGATCCTGCCTCTGCCAGGAGCTGACATAAGAAAGGCCAAACAAGCACTGTTTGATCTCCCAAATATTTCCCAGCCTCATGAGATTTGTGGCTCAGGGATTTCCTGCATGCCATCATCCTGGGGGAAATATTTCTTCCAAGGATTTGTCCAGTTTCTCTGAAAAAACTCTTTTGTTTATATGTTATTTATTTATAGTGTTTGAGCAAAAGACAAATGACTGCTTGTTGGTGTTTTCCTCTGGTTGGGGCCACTTTCACTCCTGAGAAAGGCAGCCCTGTCCAAACACCAAAATGCTGCTCCACAGCTTGCAGCCTAGACACTTGCAGAGAATCTGTAAGATGTCATGAAGAGCTGTACACAGACATTCACAGGCTTGCAAGCATGAAAACAAGCAAAGAAAGTGACTGTAACAAATGGCTGTTCTAACCTTAACCTTTTTTTTCAGTTATGAACGCGTACTACATTAATACTAGTCCAAATGGGGTTTAGTGGATTTTCTTTTTTAAAAGGGTAGGTGGTTCTGCTTGGAAAGACCAGGCTCAAAGCTCTGGGCACTTCACCTTTTCAGCCTTGAGAATTCCACAGGAGTTTGTCTGGCTACAACCAGTGCACTGCTTTGAAACAGGAACATCTAAATAGCAGGAATTACATTGTTATGGTTCTTCTTATTGCAGTGTAATTTCCTCTGTAGGCAAAGTGTCATCCTGATTTGTGGTGTCAAGAGTTGTCAAATCATGTTAGTCTCTTCCATAAATCTATTGGTCTCAACAGAGCTGCCTGGCTCTCTGTCTTCCCAAGTGTGGCATGTGGATCACAGCACATCCCTTCATCTCTCCCAGGGCAGTGGGGGACTGGTGAGTCAGTGCTCACACAAACAGCTCTGAGGATACCAAGTTTTCTTACAAAACAGGGAATGCTTTGGCAGAAGCTGAGAGAAGTGGCATCTGCAAGGCCACTTTTCTGGGGAATCATCATCCCTTAAAGTAAATCCAGTTTTTCCAGAGCCCTCATATTTAGCTGCTGGGTTTTACCAGAGCCTGCATGCAGCAGGAGCAAGGGCAGTTAAAGAGAGACAGATCTTTATGATCCCTCCTATCCCTTTCTAACAATATTCCCATCTCAGTGGACTGATGACTTCTGGGATTCTGTTGGATGACAAGTGCTGCACCAACATGGTTTGTTTTTCCTCTCTGTTATTAGAGTAGGACTCAGAGGTGTTTTGATTATCTCTATATTCTGACACTGAGATGCCAAACTGGCTGCTGGTGCTTGCAGAGCAGCACTTCCCAGGAAAAGCAATCTGTATCACACACATGCCATGGGCTCCCACAGCTCACTGTGCTGCGGACAGGAGTGTAGGTGAGGAAGGGGGTGTTACCAAAAGGTCTGATTTGCAGGCTTCATCATAAATGTCAGGATATTTGAAATTTTCTTAAAGCCTCTGTTTCTGCAATCTCACTTACCTCTAGGATGCCCCCAGCAATTTCTGATATCCAGAGGCAAACCGCACAGAAACAGTAAAGAAGAAAAGAGTGGCCCACGAAACCCCAGCTCTGGCAGTTTTGAGTATCTCAGGCTGTGAAATTCAGTGCCAAGCATTCAGGTGTCTGGCTTGTGACTTCAGGGCACCACAAAAAATTATATTTTCTTTTCTGGGCCCTTTTGCATTAGATTCCTCTGAAAGGCAGAGAGAAGTAGGTCAAACCCTTAGTACCAGGAAGACATAAGTTATCTCTTCAGTGTCACAGGACCAAATGCTTCCCCTCAGATTGTGCTGACAGAACCCTGAGCACTAAATCTTCCAGACTGTCTTGCTTTGGGCTTCTGACACACGCTTGAGATGTCTCCCTGCAAGATTTCCACCCTGCTAAGCATCTCACAAAGGGTGAGAAAATGTTGGACATGTATAGGGAGCACGATCGCTTACAGCCCGTAGGGGAGTCAGAACTGTTCTTGCTCAAGCCTGGATTTGTTGCTGCAGGAGACTTTATATTACCTGGTCTTTGATATCAGATAGCTCGAGAGTTTTGCAACAAAAACCCCTTCAGTGCTAGGTTATCCTGTCTGTAGTGATGACCCACCTTTTTCATGCCACTGCACATAATCCGTGTGGCTGGGATGACCCTGTTTGCATCCAGGCAAGAGGCTACAGGCAACCACTGCTGTGGCTCAGTTGTGCCTTCTTGCTTAAGCAAGTGATCATCCCATTGACATCCCTGAGACTACACCAGTGGGAAAGGGATGTGAGATTGTGCACCCCCCATCTAACTGAGCATCTCACTGTCTTTTCTTTCCACGGAATAAATCAGAGGGCTTATTGTCCTGTCTGGCGGTTCTAAAATATGCTCTGAATAGCTTAAAAACTTCCTGTGGCTCCTCTCTCCTGGATGATCATTAACATATGCAATCTCTTTGGCTGAATTTAGAGTGTTCCTGCAGGGCAGAGGTGAAGTTTTGATGCCCAGAGCTGGCCTCCTTCTCAGTTCCCCTAAATAATTTTGCATTTCAGACCAGCACAGAGGTCTGTGTGAAGCAGCTCTGATGGTTCCTCTGTTCTTTAGAAAGGTCCTTTAAATAAACCTGCTTTTTCAGCTTTCCAGATGCCCAGGAAAGTAGATGTAGGAAGAGGCAAGGGAGGAGGGGTTGGTAGAGGAAAAACATCATTTCAGACTGCCTGGGAACATGACTGAGTAGCTTTCTCTTTGTAAATTCAGTGGTGTGACTACATATCCTGAGTCTGGGGAAGATGATATTCCAAAGCCAGTGGCAGAGCCAAGTGCAGCCACAGTACTTGCCACAGTTAGTAGCTGGGTGCTTGCCAGGCTTTGAGGTTATTCACCCTGACATTATCCCCATATAGGAAAGACTGTGCCATTACCCCTGTTTTACTGTCCCCATGTGGCAACTGAAACACAAATCACTATGTTATGAAATTAGAGAGTGGGAAATCAAAAAAGGGTAAAAGGAAATTTGTTCTCATGGCAAGTTAATTAAACTAGAGCCTACAGCCAAAGGCAGATGTTGTGGCAAAGTAATGCTGAAAGGAATTGTTTAGAGTTCTCCTAACTGCAAATGTTAAAAGGGACATATAACAGTGAGCTTTGGAGATAAAGTCCGTACCTAATTTATGATGACAGTGAGGAGACATAACATGGGGAAGAGAAGATCTTCAGTGTCACCATGGCTTCTTAATTTGAAATGCTCAGCCCATTGAGGTGGAGATGGAGGAGCACTTGCTGCATGGGCAGCTGTGGTCCATTCTTGATTTCTGCTACCTGCCAACAAGAATAAGAAATCACACCCAAGGAAAAAACAGAGTCTCCAAAACCCTGAGCTAGTCCTCCAGCCATTCAGTCAGCCTTTGGCAGAGTTTGTGAGAAATGATGGCAAACTCCCTCATGGGCTGCCTGGCTACCTTTTTTGTGTGGATGCTGCCCATTAGCTTGTTCTCCCACCTGCATGCCCAAGCACCATCTTTCCTCTTTGTAGTGAAGTGGGGCTGTTAATCATCCTGCCTGTGTGGATGCCACTTGTAAAAGGCTCTGCTGCCAAAGGAAGGAGGCACCAGCTGCAGCACTGAGAATGTTCAAGAGCAGAAACCAGGAGAGAGATTTGGAAAGTTCGTGCTCAGAGATCTGTGTGTGCCAATCCCAAGCTACAGCCTTATGGAGGAGTTTAATTAAGGATGGCAGCTTCCCCATCTGAAGTTGTAATCCCAAATATGTGTTGTCTCCACATAGGCTCGAAGCCAAGCTGTGACTCCTGACTGGGGCACCTCAGGGTAGATGGCCACATCCTTGGGGTGGCACATACCTGCCCTACCTGTGCCATCAGTCTGGGTATTCTCTGGCCCAGAGGAGTTGCCAAAATACATATTGGCAGCACAAGATACCAGCTGGAGAGTCTGCATATGGTTCCCAGTTTTGGTCCTTGAAAATGAATAAAGAAAAGCAAAACAGAAGAGTCAGAGGGCTAAAAGGGACAGAGTAGCCAATGAAACTCTCAGTAGCATTGTGCTGTTGGGGTAGAAAAGAAAATGACATTTCTGCAGTCCCATGGGTGCTCTGTGGTAGATTGAGGCTGCACAAGTCCTTTGCAGAGATACCACAGCCTCTGAAGCAAATCCACCTTTGAAAGGGGGATTTCTTACAGAGTTCTGTTAAAGAGCAGCAAAACTGCACAGGAAGTTGAAACATGTCCAGTTAGTGACCTACTAGTCCCCATAATTTATCCAAAATCTAAATCCCATCTGATTTTGATGGACACAGACAGCTGAGACCTTGTTTTCCCGGTGCAGCTGGAAACAGACTTGACTTTGCTTTTACCCACACTGGCTCCTTTTGTCAGGCAAAGGCCTGAGGCATTTGGGGACTCTGCAGCTCTTCCCAGGTGAGCAGCAGAATGTTTTTTTTCTGGTCTTTGAGCATCCATTATGTGACTGATTCCAGAAATTCATTAAGTGCAACAAATGGGTGGTGACAGTGGAGGCTACACTACCCCATAATTCATCTCCCTTGCCTCTTGATGAGAAGGTTTCCTGTTACACTGGGCAGACCCATCCTCATCACCCTCCTACAGTCTCTCTCTCATTCTCAGTTGCCTTCAGACAGAAATGTGTCCAGCCCTAGGATCTGTGAATGCCCTCTTTCCTCAACTGCCAAAAATCTGCATTGGACTTCTTGCCTATGGACTCCTGGGTTTAGCTAAGAGCTCAGCAGTGGTTACACTTTTTTGGAAGTGCTAAATATTTCTACCTGAGTCATAACTTGCAAAAAAGTCAATCTAGCTCCTCTGTAACCCATTGCTTTCAGAATACTCTGAACTGCTTGTAAATGCCATAACAAGGAGCACTGACCACTTATCTAATAAAATTTGCTTTCTGAAGTATTTCTCAGCTCTATTACAATCACACACTTCATGACAATAAGTATCTCTGAATGTGGATTTGATATTGGCAGTCTTGTTTTGAACTGTATATTCATGCTGGGCAACCTTAGTTTTCCTTTGTGTCTTAGGGGGTATCCTGATTAAAGGATAATTGGTTTATTTGTCTTAATAAAAATACACTTTTTAAGGGCATCTGATACATTCACAGATATGCCAAGTATTCAGTCCCTAATCCTAAATAGCTCTCATTTATTCAGGTTTCTAATTCTAAAGACCCCATTTACACAATAGATGGCACAGAGAGGGAAGGCTGGCAGCAGAACCCCAGAGCCCTGAGTCTGCTCTCCTCATCCTGGGGAACAATGTCAACACCAAGGAGCCACACTCCAGTGTTGCTCTAATTAGAGCAAACCAGCTACAATCAGATTAACTTTATTTGCACTGTTTGTAGACAAACTGTGCATAAAACACACCACAGAGCAAAAGCACACAGGGCACTGGTAATAGATGGCATAAAATAAAGCAAGCAATGATGAAAGTGACTGCTTGATAAACACATCAGCCCGGCCAAAGGCAACACATTTCAGAGGAAGATGTTTGTTTTCAGTAAAGCTGCAGCAATCTCTCCAGCTACCAAGTGAACTTTACAGAGGATTAGCCGTGCTGGAAACTGGAGTCCTCTTTTCACCCAGAGAAAAACTGCACAAGGGCAGCGCAAGGCCACTATTGCCACTAATGCATCTTATTCCTGGGCACACTGACCTCGTGGTGGGGGTAGGAGGGGATGCAGCTCTCTGCTGAGGTTGCAGGCAGCCAGAGCTGCTGTGCTGGGGGTGCTGAGAGGTGGAATGTCCCTGCCTGTGAGAGAGTAGAGACCAGGTACCCAGCTGGGGAGGGCTTAGCACACATTCAGCCGCTGGCAGCTAATTTTAGATACAATCAACTCTCAATTACCTACAGGGAGCTTAAATGCCCGTGACTTCCCCCAGCACTGCTGGCTATAGTCCAGTGCTGTGGAGGGTGATGCAGAAGACAAGCAGCTCTTGCCCTCCTTGACCTGCTGGCTGCTGCTGCAGAGAAGCCACCTTTGGAATTTCCCAAAGCAGAAGGCTCCAGGTTTGCTCACCGGGTCTTGTCCACAGGTCCTGTTTCATCCCTGCTTTAGCTCTGCCAGAATAAGGGAGTTACTCTCACCTGCCCCAGGGTCAGCTGTGGCAGAGGCCTCATTGCTATTCTCAGCCTCCTCTGGTCATGTCTCCTCTGCTGACACCACGGTCTACAGTTACATTTCACAAACTGCTTTTGGAAAGAGCTGTCCCCCTTTACAGTGCCAGCTAACTGCAGGGACCAGTAATCATCAATTTCACTAAAGAACTGGCAAATCAATGACCTCTGGGAGAGATCCTGGAGTCCTGGGGTCTTCCTTCTATCAAGGCTGCACGTGTAGCTGCTAATTTGTTGTCCTGTGCTTGCCTATCTCAGTGGCTGCTCATTAAGTGAGACCCATCATTGTTATTGCTGGTGGCAAGAAATGCTCAGACCCCCCACTGACCTGAGAGTCTCTAGGAATAAATGGGATATGAAAAGTTTCATTATCTCCTTTTCAAACATCAAGAATTCAGTGACCAAAACCAGCAGGGAATGTGTAGCAAGGAACTTGCATTTCCTAGCAAAGGGAAAGCTTATCAAAATCAATTATCTAGGGCATGAAATAGTTGTGGTTCTCCCAAAGGAAAATACTGTTTAGCTTAATCGTTCTGCAACCAGTGTTAATGAGTTATCATGAGTCAGATTTCTATTCACATCCCCAGGAATCAAAATAGGCCAGAGTATGACACTGTATGCTTCTCTGGACAAAGCAGGAAATAAAAAAAAAGGAAAATAAATGTATAGCAGCACTTTGGTTTCTACCAGCTTTCATGTGGCATAGCTTTCATACTGCAGCTCAATTTTTGGCCTCCTGACACCTCAGAAGTCAGAGCTTCCTGGCCCTGCTGCTGAAACAGGCCTGCCCCAGTCCTGATGCAGCAATGTTTTTGAGCTTGCTCAAGTGCATGAGTCTTCTATGCCTGTCTAGAGTCAAACAAACACGTAACGAGTCTGTTGGATCCTTGAACCTGACACCCAGCACGTGTTTCCTTCCTAGCTGTGCGTTACACAGGCTTTATCAAGGTGGCTCTAGCACCCAACAGTGTGAGCTTCAGCAGGAGAACAGACTGACTACAGCTCTTCAGATACGTCAGAGTACAGTTCCCAAGAGATCTCTTACTCACAGTTCCTTAAGGTTTCCTGTTTCATAGACATCAGTCTCATGATCCCACATGGCTGCCATTGCCATCAGGTGACCAAGGCAGGCAGCCAAATTCAGAGCTGCCCTTGAAGCCTGAGCACAGAGAGAATTGCAGCCTTTTACTCTGGACTTGGCTTTGACTCATCACACCTGCCAGCTGTAAAGGGGATCTGTGTTCCTGAGGGGATCAGCACTTAACATCACATATCAAATCCACCTGGAAGGATAAAGGGACATCTCAGACCACCACGACCACCACAGTGTTGGGGCACTTACAGGGTTTTTCAAAAGAAATTTGGACAATGGAGTTGGAGTTCAAATCAAAACTCTAAATTTGAGTTTGGATCAAATCAAATCATCAGAGTTTGATGATTTGGAGAGGTTTCCCTTTGGCTCCTCCTAGTGACAAATCTGCTCTGAATTCCTTATCTGTGCAAAGCTGGGAGCGATGTTTGATTCTGAGATCAAACATGACTTTTTGTACATTTTTGATCCTCAGTGAACCAATCATCTGAGCCAGTAGCTCAGACTAACTCAGCTGGATTCATAATATCTGAAGTCTGGATATGCATCCTGCAACTCTGCCCATCTTTTTTCCATGTGACACAAACTCTGTTAATTGGGAGTGTTTAGAGAATATGGAGCCAGACCCTTTGGAGAGGTGTACAGTAGAAGGATGAAAGGTGATAGCTTTGAAATAAAAAAGAGGTGGTGGTTTTGATAGGAGGAAAAAAGGATTATCATGAGTGTGATGAAGCACTTGAACAGAGAGGCTGTGGGATTTCCATCCACAGAGATAATTCAAAATTCAGTTGAATGAGGCCCTGAGCATCCTGCTGTTGCTGCACTAGATTTGAGCAGAGGCCAGCAGCTGTCCCTTTCCACCCACCCCAGCCTGTGACTGTTAAGAAGCCTGTTAGCAGCACATGGAAAAAAGGTAGTAATTTCCACTTTTTTTTTTTTTTTTTTTAATGGAGCAGCAATTCTTGTGTTCCTGGTGAAGAACTGAGGGGGTAATATGGCATTTGATATGCCACCAAGGAGAAAAAGACATAAACTACATATGAGCCTAGAGATAAAATCCTCTCAGTAGCTGAGCACATGCATTGAGCTTAATGGAATCTGAGGCTGTCCATCATTTTGTAATATCAGTTTTTGAGAAAGAGAACCAACATGAGATCCTCTTCACACTAATGTGCATGGCAAAATGTCCAGCAGGTTCAGTGAATGCAAGCAGGGGTGGGTGCCTCAATTTTCCAGCTCAGCATATGCATTGATGTGGAGTCTGACAAAGATGTGTGCAAAGTGCTTCACCCCATCCCTTTTAATAGCTAAAACCAGAAAGCCCTTGCAGAAAGGTAACATTGTGGCTTTCTGAAGGGAAGGTGAAATTGCAACCATTTCCCTTCACTTCCCTCCCTGGTGGCCTCAGCTGTTCTGGATGGCTTTGTGACTTCCAGTGGCTTTCACAGCAAAACCTATTTTCGCACCGGGCTTCAAAACCTGCTCAAACTTTTCTTCTTCGTGAGGAAAGACACAAACACCAGCTTGTCTCTTTTCTGTCAAGGAACATGCAGTGCCAGAGGATGAAGCATCAGATTCTTTATTCTCGATTGAGGCTAATTAGTGTAATTAGAAAAGAAAATCCACCGGGTATTTGGAACAGAAATTGCCTGAACTCAGAATCAGAGCAGTGTGAAGGAACTGGACTGCCTGATACAACTCCAGAAGTTTCCAAATGCTCCTTTGGACATCTCAGTCTTGGGTGAGGAGGAAAGCCCATTGAAAGCAGGTTCTTCAGCTTGCTTTACCAGCAGCAGAACTCTAATCCTTTAAGAACTTACAAAAAAAATCCCCACACTTGCAGAAAGCATTAAAGTTCTGCCCTTCTGAGCCTGACCCCTGCCCTGATGCTCCACCTGTGGATGCCATGCTCTGTGTGTAATCAAAGCACCACTGGCTGCATCCAAACAAGAGCTCCTACTTCTCCACCTGGTCAATCTTGTCCACAAAACTGAGTTCAAATACAGTGCTCCTCCTGTGTTAGATGCAATGCTTTTGGGGGAAGAAATTATCACCTCTGACTTTTAGAAATAGAGGTTTTGGTGTTGGCAATATGAAATAGTGAAAGAGCAAGATGCTACAGAGAAACAGATCAGCAGATAAGGAAGAGGATAAATAGGAGGAGGGTGAAAAGGATCAGAAGAGAAACACAGAAAAAAGAGAACTATGAAGGAAGATCCAAAGCTGGGCTACAGAGTAGCACTTCCCCACATCTTAGAAATAAATTTGAGTCTGGGGCTCAGGCTCTAGTACTTCCTTGAGTTCTGAGAGATCCTCAAGATCTGACACCTACATTTATGGCTGGTAACTGGTTTTACAGCAGGTCAAGACAAGTTCCACATCTCACTGCAACTTGACTGTGGAGAAAGATGCCTGTGAGCCCAGATAGAAAGCTTGTGGCCTGGACACAATTCCTCTCATGTACTCTCAGATATTCTTTTTTTGTGACATGAAGCTAAATTCCATTGCTTAATGGTAAAGATCAAATGGGTTTGTACTGAACAGACGGGAGAGGTATTGCATAAGGACTTGTTCCTGTGTTCTTTGATTAGGCTGCCTATTAGCCTTTATCTCAGACTCTTGGAAACACCAGCTTTCTATCAAAAGGAAATGTCACTACTTTAACTAATATACTTTCTTATTTCCTTTGCAAGAAGCTCTAATTAACTTTTTTTTTTTTTTTTCAGCACAGCTTTAAAAAGAATATTTAATGTCAGGAATTAAAGTTTCCATATTGGCTTGCAAAGGAAATCTTGACTCATGGAGATTCTCATCAAGAGAAATAAAAGGCAGACTATGCCTCCCTTCCCTGCCCTGCAGAAGAAAGGATTTGTCTTGGCGTGGCTCTGCTAACCTATTGCACAGGTGATTTTATAACTGAAAGGAGCTTTTTTGGTCCAGTCCTTTCTGAAGGACTCTGAGTGATGGAAGAACTGCCTCCAGCACCCACCACCTCCAGCATTCTCATGCTCCACTCAAAGAAATGCTGAATCTGGCAGGCCTGTGGCTCTCCCCTGTCCAAAGTCAGGAAAGCTGCCAATTGCATGCAATCAATGTTTCACATTTTCCCCCAGCTAAATAATTCTCCAGCTTTACAGATCAAGCAAGAGGCATTAAAATTGCATTGCAATACTGAATGCCAGGCCCTCTGAAAGAGGACTTAAAATTATAACAAATCTGTTGAACACTTGTTTAATTTTGTGTCTCTGCTTAAACTCCTCGACTGCAGACTTCAACTGTAAGCATATGCTTTGAGAAAAAGCAATTTGAGTATTTGCAGAATCAGGGCCATCTGAGGCACTGTTCCTATTCCATAACAGTCCATGTAATCTCCAGATCATAGCCATCTCCTGCCACCCCATGGCAGCCTGATGGCTGATGCAAGACCTGTTTGAGAAACATTATTCTTAACCATTATTTGGGTTATTATGAACATCACAATATAGTTTATAGGAAGGCACAGACTGCCACATGCCAGGAAACTCAAATGGATTTTTTCGAGGACTACATTCAACAGCAAGAGTTTGCCAGGTGGGAATAGATCCCACTCACCTACTGATTATCTTGTCCACCTCCATGTTATTGAGGGAAAGGTCTGAGACTGTGAGCTGAAAGAAGCTGTGGTAATGCAAAGCACTATCAGGAACCAGGCAAGGTAGCTGAATAGTCAAGTTTTTCTCAGAGTGGGGGCACACAAATATTAACAGGAAGCCCTGAGGTTATATCCCCTTCCCAACCCTGCCTCAGTGGGAATTGGTACTGTGAAGTGTGAAGATTTCCATCTGAGTTAACATTTTTTAACACAGAAAACACTGCTTTTACCTAGGGGAATATCTGATCCTTTCTGGTAATCTACTAAACCACTTACTGCCTGTGCAGATTGTGGAAGGAACATTTGAATACAGCTAATTGCTAAAAACAGCCCCATTTTCAGCAGCAGAGGAGCTGGCAGTTCTTTCAAGCCACGTTAAAAATACTGCTTGAGTATGACTTCAGCAGACATGCTGCTGCCTGTGCGTGCTGCCAGAGTGAGTGGGACTGCCTTGTCCCTGCTCGGGATTTCCTCCAACACGTGACACGGCTCGTGGGTCCCAGGGCCCAGAGGCAGGTGAGCTACGAGGTCTGAAAACGTGACTGTGGTGGCAACCACGTACCTCATGCCTGTGGCTTCCTCTTTGCAGATCTGCATATTTTCCAATTTCAGGATATCTGTTATGGCTATTAGGACAGGTTGGATGGAGCCCTGAGCAACCCTGGTGTGGTGGGAAGTGTCCCTGCCCATGGCAGAGGGGTTGATCTTTAAGGTCCCTCCCAGCCCAAACCATTCCATGGTTCTAACTCCAGGCTGCAGTGAGCAAAATGTCACTTATTAGGTGGGAACCTTTTGGTGTGCAAGCCTGAGGATCTGAAGCCAGAAAAATGACAAGCTGATGGCTTGCTGACATCTGCTAATGAGGAAAAGCAGCAAGTCCCATATGCTGAGAAGTCCAGCCAGCCAGTGATCTCTCCGGGCTGGATGTTCTCCACTGGTAAGGGAAAAACGCTGTGACAAACCAACAACTGACATTTTTGTGGGGGACATTTTGGTTATAATAAAGTTTAATAAATATGTGGAAAGTCTTTGGGTTTTAGAGGGTAGACCTAATTTTCTAAACAATACTCCCATTTCTAATCTATAATCAAAAGATCACTGTATTTTTTGGGTAGAAAGTTAGAAGTGTTAGGAGCATGCAATTTTCAACCAGCATTATCAGGAAGCCTTTGAAAAAAGCTGGTTTCTGCTACTTAGGATGATGGAACTTGTGCAAAAAGTGCAAGTGCTGTTTTTTAAATCCATTCTGTAGTTCTGTTTCAGTACCGAATCCTGTTTCTGAAGTTACTCCTAAGTCATCCTTGGCTGCTCCAATTTGCCAGCCAAAGAGATTCAGAATGTATCAGGCCCCAGAGTCTGTTAATTAGATGTAATTTTGCTTTGCTGCCTCTCAGAAGTACAGGATTGTAGGCAGAAGGGTGTAACTGATTCTGGATTCTCCATGTGAAGCATGGGCTGGGAATTGTTTCCTCCAGTTTTCCCAAATGTACATGGAAAGTGCTTGGTGGGACCTAGCAAAGAACAAAAGCCCCAGACAGACCAGTAAAACTCACTGGCCCACATGAATAGTGTGGCCTTCAAAACTGAACTATAATTCTATCTGCCAGGTCTATTTGTAAATTTGATATCATCACAACCCAACGTCTAACTAGAGAGGAAAGCTTTAGGAGGAAAGAAAGAAACAACTTAAAAAGCATCTATGCTACAGTAACCAAGAAAGGAATTCCTTATCTTCTACTCAGTACAAGTTCCAGCTGAGCATCCATGTTTTATGGGACCAAAAAAAGCCATTTTAAGAGATATTGTCTAATAAATAAAGACCAGATCCAAGGTTTGGATAGAGGGAAAGGAATAAAAAAGGCTGCTGTTGGTGAACCTAAAGCCAGAAAGAAACCAGTCTCACTAGAGCTCACACGGGGTGTGACAATGTGACAGGCTGCTGCACAGCCACGCGCTGGGGCTGCGTGTCGGAACTTTGAGAGCAAAGGATGTGTTCTCAGTGCTGGGACTGTGACCAGCTCTAGCTGCTCCTGCTGCCCTCCCAGACACCCCACTGTGAGGACCACGTGCAGGGCATGCCTTGCGTGCAGGACTGGAGGAGGAATGGCTCTGACAAAGCTGGGGGAGCCTTCCTGGGGAGGAATTTCTGCTAAAAAGCTGGCTGAGGTTGTGGGGACGTCGTGCTTCTAACGCTGATGGGGCTACACTTCAGAGGGCAGACAAACAGCATGTGTTTCAAAGTCACAAAGCCTAATAATTCAAGAGGGAAGTCTGCAAGCTCCCAAGGGCGTTTGCTGAGCAGTACAGAAGAGGTTTGGGAGCCAAGGACCAAAGTCTCCCTTCTGACCCTGCACAAAGGCTGAGCTCCAGCGTTGTAGGCACATCACTCTGCCACACCGTGAGGATAAGCCTGGCCTAGCAGCAGTATCTGCTTATTATAAGGATTCTTGAAATATTCTATTCCTTGCGTTGTTCCCAGAAAATCCAATACACTCTGCCTAGTAAACTTTCTCACATTAGTTGAAATGACATATTAATCACTAATTAAACCTAATGATAGCTGTTGCTGCCAGCTGAATACAGCAGCTGCCCAACCTGGGTGCTGCAGGAACACAAACAATGCCTGCTCCTTCCTCAAGGACTGCTTCTCCTGATTCAATATGCAAAAATACCAGGATTTAAATACTGAAGCTCAGGAGATGAATTCAGTGGTGTTACACTGAAACTGCATAGCAGGCAAAAATTAACCCTGCCTCCCCATTGCTGCACAGTGACTGCTCTCACTCTCTCCCTCCCCTACTGCCCCTTCCACACTGGCAGGGTAGCAGCCTTTCCTTTTCTGGTCATATCCCAGACACATGGCAGCGGTGCCAGGAATTTAACTCCCATTGCTGCCACATGGATGCAAAACATTTTATAAATGTGTTTGGGCTGACCAGCTCTCTTAGCCCCCCTTGAGCCAAGAGTACAGGCACATCTGTGGTGCTTGGGACTGAATAAAAGTCTCCAATTCAGATGGGGGCTGACAGAGCTCAGGAGCACTGTCATGTGCTTTAGGGGACAGGCAGATGAGCTTTCTCCTAAAATAACACACATGCCTCACGCATGCACACATTAAGCATCTCTCAGTGTTTCCCCTCAGCTGAGATTTGTTTTGTCCCTGTTGCCTAATTCCTTCTCCCTAAAAATACCCACCCTTTCCAAACCCATCCCACGTGCTGCAGGCTACTGGCCCCAGTGCAGCCTGGCAGTGTGCAGCACCAGCAGAGCTCTGGTCCTGCCACCCTTCGGGGCTCCAGCATTGCCTCTCTCTGCGCAGCTGCGGGGGCTGTCTGAGGGTCAGGTTTTGCTTGCTGAACAGCACGCTCCACCCTCACAAAGGATTTTTGTTAGTGAATTGAAAGAAATGTGATGATTAGAGAAGATTCCATTAATAAATTAACACATTCCACTGAAGGATCTCAAAACATTTCTGTCAACATGTACTTCATCTCACATCAGCTGAGCGAGGCAAAAATCAATAGGATCTCCTTTGCAAAGAGGAAAACTGAAGCCAAGAGCCCACTGCATGCCAGTGGCAGAAGTCAGGACCCTCCAAGTCTCTGTCCCTTGCTCCAACTCCTGGCTGAGCTTCCTCCTGGTGACAAATCAGTTGCATACGTGCTATAGGAGATGACAACGTTATATAAGTACGAAGTAGCAGGATTACGGGTGTGGGGGAGAAAGATCTCCTGGGGAGAGGGGACATTTTGCATCAATCACTCCCTCCCCCACAGCCACCCACCAGCTGCAGGGATTTTTGAAAGCACTAAAGATGATACTGTTTGGTACATTTTAATCTGTTTCTTACCCCATGGAATTATGGTAAAAACGTTGCTTAAAAAAAAAAAAAAAGTAGACACACAGCAATTAGGGGCTGTGTAACCTGCAAAGGAGCTACACTCGTGTGACAGCCTGTCCATTTCAGACACCACAGCTACTGCCTGATACCTCATCTCACCCTGCTGGACAATAGCTGAGTCAAGTACTAGGGCTGCAATTAAAAAGTGTCAGCAGTTTGAGTGCAAAGTAAAGCAGAAAAGCCTGGGAAAAGCTGTGGCACGGGGAGATGAGATACTGAGATACACATTTTGTTAAAGGAAGTGAGGAAAACCAAACTCTGTCCAAGAAGGAAGAAAGTGTGCTGGAAATGGGCTATAGGAATGATGTTCTGATCCCAGTTTGACACTCTAGAAAAACCCTTGGTGCTAGAGGTCAAAGTTGTGAGCCATTGTCTTCTTTAAAAGAATGGTGAAGATCTTTGTCCCTGTCCTCATTTCCCTCTCAAACCTTCAAATATTTGTTTTTCTGTCCCAATCCACAGACATGGAGGGAAGGGAAGGTGCTGAGGCAGCTCTCTGGGCCAGAAGGGAAGAGCACCCGGGGACTACTGTTGTCACAGTGGCCATGGTCAAGTCTGCACAGAACAGTAGCCTTTGGGCTACTGCTCCTCTTTGTTTATGTTAGAGTTGTGCCTGAAAGCCCTGTCCCTAGAGGGGACAACACCGAGGGAGTAGAAGAGGACTAGAGAAGCTGAAATCAGAGAGGGAAGTCTGGCCTGCTGCATGCTGCAGCAACCCCTTCTGGGCCATAAATCCATCATCTCTAATTTTAACAAACTGCCTGAATCTGACAGGCATGAAACATAATATCATCTAGGCTAGCTGTGGAACCACAAAATATATTTCATTTCTCTCATTCACTGGACAACCATAAGAATAAAAGAAATACCCTAATGGGCATCCAGACCCTCCACCCTGCCTCAGATCACCTGAGCCTGGACACTTTGCTGCAGCCTTCTCAACTCCCTGCTCAGTCCATCGGGATGCAGAGCTGTTGTTTAGGGATGCTACAGGCTGTAAATATGCAGAAGCTCACTCCTCACTGTCTGTGGAGAGGTGCACATTACTTCCCTAAGAAATTCATCCCCCACCAGCCTCGTGAAGTGCACCTTAGCTATAGTACTGTGCAATGTGGTGCTCATTTTACCCCCTGTCTCCGTGCTGGCCCACAGGAATGGTACAGTGCCCAGGGAGGGCTTCTACAAGCTGGAGGACACACTCCTTAAACAGCAGCCAGAGCGAGCGCCGCAGGGTCAGATAAATCTTGTGAGCAAGGACGCTGTGGGTAGGGCAAAGCAAGCACTTGCAGGGTGCTCAAGGACCCACCATGGAAAACACTGCCAGGGAGAGGTGCTTTGGACAACACATGCTTGGTGTCAGGCTCTCCATGGGGGTTCATCCCATCCAAGACATCCAACTGAAGTATTTCAGGTGAAGACTAACATCACTAGGCTCCTCCTCCTGTGAGCTGAAAGGCTCAACTTACCCCTGCAAGCAGTTTTGTCCCTGTGGGACCACCTCAGGGTACCTCAAAATTCTGCTTGCTCACCTGAGCTGCTGTAGCCTGGCTGGTTTATATAACCCCTGTGGGCAGTGGTGTGAGCAAGAGAGGAGGGATCTCACCCTACCAAACTCATCCCAGGAGCCAGAACCAGATCTGTGTAACTCTGCCACTCTCACTCTGTGCCTCAGTGTGATCCATGGGGCTGAGCCCACCCTGCAAACTCAGCTGTGGACCTGCAGCAAGCACCAACCTTTTGCCAGGGTCTGGCCCCAACAGAAGTCCAGCACGAGTCCAAGCTTCCAGCATCTCCTCCCTTTTGCCAAATATGCTGCGAGGGGAGGAAGCAGAGAGCAACGGGCTCAGCCCATCTGCTCCTTGTGCTTTGGTGCTGCAAAATTAGGAAAACATCCTCCCAGCCCCTGCCAACAGCACAGAGCAGAGGGGAGGTGGCGAGGGATGGAGCACAGGCATGTGGGTGCCAGCCCTGCTAACTGCAGAGGAGAGGCTTCCTGACCCATGGACGAGAAAAGGAGTCAGCCTGCAGCAAGATCCAGAGTGCATGCGTGCACTCTGGCACCAGAAACTCTTCCCAGATTCCTCAGACAGCACAAACAGCAGAGCAAGAGCCAAGCACAGACATCATGACTGTGACAGAGCTTGTGGCTTGAGAGTGGCAGCTGACTGAAGGGAGTGGGAGCTGCAAGGCAGGGGCTTGCAGCACACGGCTGTTGTGCCAGGACACAGGGACACAGAGAGCTTCTCTCTGTGCCATTCCCAGACATATCTGTGCCATTGATAGGTCAGGAAACCTCTCCCAGGGAGCCCTCAGCAGCAACATGTACCTCTCCTGCTGGCACAGGTACCTGTTGATCCCCCCAGCCAGGTGTGGTGAGAGAAGCAAAGGTCCAAGTGCCCTGTTTCTCTGAGAGGCAGCAAAGTGAACATAAAAACAATGCAGAAAAACCTCCCAGCCCATGCTGAGACAGAGTGAGAAGCCAGGGCAACAAGGAGGCAGCAGTCCTGCTCAAGAGAGTGGCTCCTCAGGCAGCTCCCTGCTGTCATCCATGGGGCTGGACACGTCACAGGCCCTGATTTCATCCTTCTCCAGGGGCTGCTCAGTGCTTTGTGCCACATATTGGTGCTGTGGTTTTGCCAGTCTGGAAGCTGGACTGCTCTGCCCTCTCAGCCATCACAGTGCAGCACAGCACTCCCTCCAGCAGCTCAGCACTTCTGGCTTTACCCCCTCGTCTCATCTGCTCCCCCTCCCTGCCAGTGACTGAGCTGTTATTAATGGACTTGAAAATCTGCCAAGAAAATCTCCTGGCCCAGATTTTGCCTGCCCTTTGCCCTTTTGCTGATTAACTCCAAAAAGCCTTCTGAGAAACCTGCAGCTGTTGAAATGCACATCTTGCACAGCAAGATGAAATCTGTCTTGCTTTTTCTTTTTTTTTTAGCAGCAATTTCTTGCTTTTAGTAAATGGAAGAGTAATCTAGAAAATGCTTGACTATTAGGCCCACTCTTCCTTAGTGTATCAGTTTACACTGCACAGAAAGCTGTTATTAACTCATAATAATTCAGTTAATATCAAGTGCTTGAGATCTCTCAGTACAGTTGCCAGCAAATGGGCAAAAGCAAGTCTAATTTATCCATCTGTTGTAGGGAGCATTAAATGGAAAGTTGCCTTTGCTACAAGACAGAGGCAGAGGAGGCTGCAAGTCAGACGTGTAGAAAATATCCTGACACTTCTGTCCAGCTGGAGAGACCTTTTGTGTTTGGGCTGGTAAGAAAATGGCCAAAGGAACACGTAACTTGGAAAAGGATGCTTAAAGGTCAAATAAAACTTGAGCATGACCAGCCTTAGCCTAAAAATATCTTGAACCTTAAATCAGATTCTGATTAGCACTGGCTGAAGGTTGACATGAAGTTCTAACATGTGGGGATTCTCAAATGCCCATGGCTCACCACCACTCCTACAGTAATCAATCTCTCTTTGACATGCAGCCAAGGCTAGGCCACTGGACATCATGTATTCTGTCCCAAACACACCCCTGGATCAGAAGGGAGCCCTGGAGTCCCTTCAATTGCACTGCTAGTGCTGTGTGCTTGGTTTTATTAGCAGGTCTCACTTCCCTGCTGTGTCCGCACTTGGATTTTATTTTCTTTCCCCTTCCAGGCTTGTGGGACCACAGAGTTTATAACACAGAGCTGTTCTGCTCCTGGCCAAAGCCAGCAGCATGGAGAGCAGCTGTAGACTGCTCTGTGTTTAGGCTGTATTGATGAAGCTAAAATCCGTATAGGAAGGGGAAAAATTTCATTTGGTGAATGCACCTGAAGCCCTCCTGGAAGGCTCTGATGGGGTCAGGGTTCAAGCACTGCAGGGAAAAGCTTGAGCAGTGTTGCCCTTCACTCTTTACAGGAGAGCAGTGACATTTCAGCTTGGTGCCCAGAGGATGAGACACCTCACACCTGGAGGCTGGTGGGATAAAGCAGGTGGGTGCTGGGTGAGGCAGTGGGGAAGACAGACAGAAGACAGCAGACAGCTCTCTTAATCCCAGTCCTCATGCTGTGAGGGTGCTCTTACAGGACAAATGTTTTGCATTTACTGCCTCTCTATGCCTCACTCACTTTTTCTTTCTGTTTCCAGCAGTCCTGGCTGTTCTACCCCAGAATGACTGCCTTTACCCCCACTAGAGAACAAATTCAGTGCATATTGCTTAAAACAGGAGACCTCACTGAGGGCTGTCTGCTCAGCCCTGGCTGGGCTGGCCCCATCCCCATCCCCCAGGCACCTCCAGTGCTTGCTCCCCAGCAGCTGGGGTACCTCCTCAAAGCCATCACAGCCACTTACCATGGTCCAAGTGCCAGTCCATTGCCTCAGAGCCACCCAGATATCCATCTAAATCCTCTAAGGAAGAGTCCATGTGAAATTTCTCAGAGATTTTGTCACTAAAAAATCAACAACGGACAAGCCCAAACCGACAAACAAAATCCTCCATCTCCCATTTTGTTTTTTCTTTTAGGGTCCCTTGCAGTGCAGCCCTGGGCTGAAGCTTTGTCAGAATGACTGCTTCCCCTCACTAGCTGACAAAATGCCCCAAACTTCCCAGTACCTGAAAAGACCTGCCCTTTTAGGTTCTTTTCCACCCCTTGCCAGTAGATAGTGACAAATCTTCCTTCCCCACAGGGCTTCTCTCACAGCTACCAGCTGCTCTTTTTCCTGGATGGACACCAAATTTACCCACTTAGGGATTGCTGTTCACTGGTGTGACAGGAGTTTATCAAGTCCCATGGGTCCTGAAGCAACCTCAGGGAATTCAGCTCCTGTTTCTCACCTCTTCCCTCTCTCTCATCCCTGTTAAGAAAAGCCTTCTTTGGCAGTGGCATGGAGAGCATAACATTAAATCTGAGCCCAAGGGGATGAGGTGAGCAAGAGGAAAATGGGGGCCAGAACTGTCTTTGCTGGGGCCTGAGGCTCAAAGGTGGCACCACTGGAAAAGCTGGAGAACTGCTAATTGAAGGGTTTCTGGATGCAGGGATTTTAGACTAATGCTGTAATAAAGGTTAACATTCAATAATTTATCACAAGGGAAAGAAAAAGCCCTTTGAGGCTTCAGTTTCTCTCTCCTCCACCTTTGTGTTTCCTGGGAGAATCAGTATTTGTGGTTTTTTGTAGCTCACTGCACTGGCCCTGTCTCCTTTTGCAGCGAGCTGGGAAGGTTTTCCTAGCTCCTTGAACATGGGGATGATCATTTGTGGAGGGTGAAAAGATGTTTACTGTCTTTGCTGGAGTAACCCCCCCAGAGACAGCAGTACCAGCACTCTCCTAATTGTTACAGCAGCCATCTGATACCAGCTGGCTTTCCCAGGCACCAGCCAGCCACCCTCTGCAAATGACTGAGCAAATAGAACAGTTTCATATGGCTGGTCCCCAGGGAGTGACAAATCTGCCCCTTTGTGCCATCGCGCAGCGGGAGGGAGCTGGGAGTTACAAACATGTGGGTGGTTTCCACCCCTGCCAAGAGAGAAGGGGAAATGCCAGTCTGCCCCTGGAGTGATTAATCCTGCAAATGAACCAGCATTTGCTTCATCCTAAACAGGGATGAGCTTGCTTTATTTACCATTGATCTCCATTAAAGCTGATGGCTCAGATTAAACCTGAGAGCTCATTCACCAGCTCTCTTGTCTCTGTGGAAGGGACCAGGTGGAACATTTGTGCCACTCTGAAGGACTGGAGAGGCCTCAAAGATCTGCAAAGGGCTGGCACATGCACTAAGGGCTGCATAAATAGTTTCTGCACAGGATTTTAGGTGCTTACCTGACTAAAGTCTTCCTGTGAACCTCACAGCAACTACTGAAGTCTTCCCAGGCAGCTGAGCTTTGAGAATCACAAAACTGTCAGGCCTTTCAGTCTGGATCCAGCTCAGTGTTTTATAGTGCCCTCTCACATCACTGATGCAGGTGTGACAGAACATGTCTGCCTCAGGGGAAGGGCTTTCCTCCAGCCTTCTTTGGTCCCAAATCCTGTAACTGCTCTTGGATCCCAGGGGCTACACCAGGAGTAGCCATAAAACGCAGAAATGAATCAGAAGTGCTTGGAGTTGCAGAGAAATTGAGGGGATGGAAGGAGGTGGGTGTGTGTGTGGGGGGGGAACAAAAAGCAGCAGGAATTGCAATATGTAAAGAAAGACCCACATTCAATCAGCAGGCACAGTCCCAGTGAAGTGACTGGGAATGAATCTGGGCCACTGCATATCTTCACCCTTGATCTTGCAAAAGAGAAGGAGAATGAAGTTTGAATTGAAAGGAAGAAAAGCTGCCACAAAAAACCCTATACCAGCATTTGATCACACTTTGGATGCTTGATGGAAATATTTCCTTCTGAATTATCAAAACAAGAGCACAGAGCAGCAAGAAATAATCACAAAATGAAATGAGACTGAGGATTAGAGTGGTGTCTCTGGGAGGCAACACTGTCACCTGGCCAAGTCACTGTACCCCAGCTCACAGGGACAGAGTTTAGCCAAATGCTGCAAGTGAAAGACTTGTCAGGGCAGAACATCTTGTTTTATTAGGAAACGTGGTCTTTACAAAGTATGAGGAAAAGAAAGCACAAGATTTGAGGTGGAGTTTTAGCTGTCTCATCTTACAGAATACTGGGCATGCAGAAGCCTCTGCTGCACAGTGACAGGCTCCATCTCTGCTTTAGCATGTGCTCATGGGGACGAGTATCTTTAGGGCAGTAAATTACCCTGATAACTTTCTGGATGTCTGTTTACTGAAGCATGTCTAACAAACTAATATCTGAATGAAAAAGCATTGTATCCAACATAAAAGGAAATCAGCAAGAATTAATGTGAGAAAGTCTTTGTATTTCTTGCTTAGTAACACACACACACACACACACACACACACACAAAAAAAAAAAGGATCAAACTTTTCTTCAGCATCCTGTTGCTGTGGTAGCTTTTCTGTCACTTTCTACTGACAAATGCTATAAATTATATTCCAGTGTAATACATAGAATAATAAAGTTCTTTCAAATGCTTCATGTAACTAGGAGAGATGAGACAAAAGGAAGCTATATTTTGGTATCTGTCTCAGGCAACTGTCTCCAATTAACTCAGTCCCTTCATGACTTAATTCCCTTATCCTCACAACTTCTCAGTGAGGGCAGACTGTGCTGCTCTCCATTCCAAGGGGCCCCAAGGAGCCATGGCACAGAGAGACAAGGGGCTCTATGCATTTCCCATTCTGATTCCCTCCAGGTTAAAGTCGTGGCAAAGTAATACCCAGAACTGCAAAATAATAATAAAAAAAAGAAAAAAAAAGCAAAAAAATCTCCTCATCTCTGTAAGGAAAGAAAACAGCAGGGTCCAGTCTGCATTCTACTATAATAGCTCAGTGTTGATCTCCCCTGCTCTCCAAGTCAGTGACTTTATGCTGGCTTCCTTAACCAAGACAGGTCCAAGGTCAGGGTCACATGTGAATCCAAATACAGAATTTCAGGGCTGCTTTGGTTTGTTTGAACTGGCCGATCTATTTCAGTGCTTTAGAAAGAGCTGGGCCTCTCAGTTCCAGTAGGAAAGGAAACAGCTTCAAAGGTTTCCTCCCTTTATGTAAATAAGCTGCAGCAGCTGATGGAAGCAGCATGATTGCAACTCTATTTAATTTCAGTACATGTAATACATGTCCCTGTTGGTTATTCAGAGTATATATAGTGCTCTATGCACCTGGCAGAGTAAGAGCAGAATCTATGATTATTAGTCCCCAGATATGACTTAGTTCAGTCATTGAACTAAGTCATATAATCAATTATGTTACCTGGGTATTTGCTTGAACGAAGAAGTGAATGGATTTGGCTTTGTTCATTCATTCTTCATTCACTTCTCAGTGTTCAAGCAAATGAAACCCTTGGTATGTGCTTGCACAGGCACAATAGGTTTTAAATTAACTCATCCAAGTGAATCAGACCCAGGCCAAATACGTGAATTCCATGATCAACAAAAATGGAACAGAATTACCCCTCTATTCAGCACTGGTGAGGCCACACCTAGAATATTTGGCTCAGTTTTGGACCCCTCACTACAAGAAAGACATTGAGACACTGGAGCATGTCCAGAGAAGGGCAACAAAGCTGATGAAAGAGAAGAAGTCTTAAGAGGAGTGACTGAGGGAGCTGGGGTTGTTTAGCCTGGAGAAAAGGAGGCTCAGGGGAGACCTTATCACTCTCCACAGCTGCCTGAAAGGAGGCTGTAACCAGGTGGGGTCAGTCCCTTCTCCCTGCTAACAAGTGACAGGATGAGTGGACATGGCCTCAAATTGTGCCAGGGGAGGTTTACATTGGATATTAAGAAAAAATTATTCACAGAAAGCATTGAAACAGGCTACCCAGAGAAGCAGTGGAGCTCACCATCTTTGGAAGTGTTCAAAAAACGTGTGGCTATAGCACTTGAGAAAATGGTTTGGTGGTGAACACGATGGTGGTGCTGGGTTAACAGTTGGGACTTGATGATCCTAGAGGTCTTTTCCAACCTTTACAATTCTATGATTCTACCCTTGGACCACCATCTTCTATCAACTCTGGCCCTCTGAAATTCAGAGCTGACAATTCACCTGGTGATCAAGAATCATTCTAGGAGAATATTCACACACATAATATATACAGATAATAAAGATATTAATAAAATCAATCAATCCATCATAGGCAGGAAGAAAAAGCTAGTCTTACGTAGAAGGTGAGATTTGCCTTAAGAAACCAATTGTATGATTACACCAAACTGCATAATGAAATCTTTCCTGATTTGTTCAGCTTTTACCTATACTTCCCAGAAGTTAATAACTCTTTCCAGAAATGTGTTACCATTGCATTCAAGTGCAGTTTGCATTATTTATTTTAATTATATATCTAATTTTTAAAAAAAGAAAATGAATGCCTCATTTCACTTGCCCAGAGAGCACCTAGGAAGAGGGTGAACGTTTCCATATTTGTGTCTCCATTTTCTTTTCCCAGCTTGTCCTTATGATGATTCAGGAGGCTCAGACTCACTTTGCCAAAGCCACCCCTTAGGTCTCAGAAGATAAAAAGGGTTACAGTGGCTGCTGCTCCAAGCTGGCAGTCTGTCAGCAGGAGAACTCAAGTCCCATTCCCACACATAACAGCTGTTTTAATTAGGTTCTCCCCTTCCCTAAAAATTGTCCAGCTCATCCAGAAAAAGCCATTTTGCTTGTGATAACCTCATGCAAATAATCTCAGCTTCCATAGCATCATTTCTCCCTCACTCCTGGGAAAAGGTCAGGGTAGGAAATGTAACAGAAAAACTGTTCCCAGCACATTCCCACTGCTGGGTCACTGAGTTTCACAAGCCATGCTAACTGACTTCTCCTGTGATGAGTAATTGTTTGGAGATGTCACTGCAACAATGATCTACACTTAAGGTATGGCTTGCTGCAGACATGATTTGTTCTTTCAGAATCACCTTGTTATTATTGCAATTAAATTGTTCCTTCCCTACAAACACAGTCGACGATTTTCTTCCAGCGTTTCCATAGGCAATCTTAGCATAACAAAAGGACATTCATTCAAGAGCTGCATGTTTCCATCAGCCTTTAATCTCCTGAAAGTGAATTTTCAAAGCATATTTCCAGCACAGCTCTCTTTAACCAGAGAGTTGCTAGGGGAAGTAAAAGGCCTTCACAGGTAAGTCAGTAGTTACTCACAGGACCTGACATTCACTTCTGTTAAAGCAAAGTGTTTGACTCTTTGAGTCACATAAAATGTTTTTTATTAGAAAAAGAAATCAAGAAAAAAAAAAACCCTCCAAAAGCAAAATAAAGTAAAATGCAAAGAGAATCCCAAGGGGAACTGAAATCACACCTGGTCTGAGGTCAAAACTAGCCTTGCTCCATTCCTTTTCCCAGCCTGTTGCCACTGCAAATCAGTGAAAATCTCTTCCTCCTCTTCCATGGTGCTGGTCTCTGCCAGCTTTGCTACCTGAACTTAATTTCTCTGTGGCCAAATAAATGCCAGAGCCAGTAAAAGGAAAGCCACAGGACCATGCAGGAGCTGAGGGAAGGACATTCCCATCCCTACCTGGCAGCTGATAGATCATTGATGGGAAACTGCACTCGGAAGTGCCCTCCACATGTTCCTACCCTTCTCTCTCTCCAGGGCCCTACTCAACTACTTCAGCCAGTAACTGGGCTCAGCTGACTCCAAGCAGCTTCCCAGCTGAAAAAACCAGATACCTGCAGAGCTCTTTAGTGATGCTCTTCCAAGCCCATCTCCCTGTGTTCCTTACGTGCTCAGCCCTAATCATGAATTTCTGCCCTTGTACCTCGTGACCTTTTTTTTTCTGTTAATATTAAAAGGCCACTTGTTCATGGATATTTCCTAACATGATGATGGCCATATTCTAGTGTCTGAGAGAAATAACACAGTGTAGTCAGGTGGGGGTTGGTCTCTTTCTTCAGGCAGCAACTGACAGAAGGAGAGGACACAGTCTCAAGCTGCATCAAGGGAAATATAGGCTGGATATTAGGAAAAAGTTTTTTACAGAGAGGGTGATAAAGTGTTGGAATGGTCTGCCTGGAGAGGGGGGGGATTCACCATCTCTGGATGTGTTTAGGAAAAGACTGGATGTGGCATTCAGTGCCATGGTTTAGTTGAGGTGTTAGAGTTGGGTTGGACTCGATGATCTTGGAGGTCTCTTCCCACCTAATGATTCTGTGATTCTGTGTTTCCACAGCAAGTTCTTCTGCAGGAGCAGACAACACCTCAAGCTACCTGCCAGGCTCCTCATCCAGACACCAGGCACCCATCCCTTGTTTCAGGGACACCTTCACAGGCAGGGAACAGCCACAGCCTGCCAGGGGTCACACTGCACGGTGACACTGTGATGGGCACGTGGCTGGAGTCTACAGCAACCTGCCAACAGGAGCCCAGAACTGCCTGGCTCCTCCTTTTCTTGGGAAAGAGCAATTTCCCAGCAATGTCTGTTCATTCTCTGTGGTGGTTATGGGATGTAAGAACCACACTTGTTGCTGAGCTGCTCTGGCAGGGACCTTTCTATCTGTTTTCCCTGCTTGAGTAAATCGAGTAACAAAGGAGTCCTAACCTTTCCCAGATGGACAGAGGGCACCAAGGCTCCAGGGTCACAGCCAGTTCTCTGCTGCTTTCTGAATGGATGATCTCTTCCTTGGAAGTCTGGCACAGCTCTAGAAAACAGAGAAATTGGTGCTATACTGCTGGAGCACAAGAGCTTAACCAATGTTTACAAGGTGCTTTGAGACTAAATGTGATATATAAGTAAATTTGATTATTTTAATAGACCTTCACATAGTACTTCACATTGCTATTTACTAACATTCTTTTTCCTGGGCTATTTTCAGCAGCATTTTCCATATGTAACTTGAATTTATTCTCCCTTCACCTATTTAAATTATTCCTACAGAAAAGGCTGAGGGCTTAATAAGAAATTTGAATGGTACCTGTGTATTTCATGGTGGCAGATCTGACACCTCTGAATTAGTGCAGTGCTTTGTGTTACAGTCTGCTAGCGAGGGCTGTGAGGTCTTGTCAGATCTCATAAACCAAACAAAGTGGATCCTTGAATGGAAACCTTAGAAGAACACCCACATGCCACGTGAAGCAATATTTCACCTTCTGAATCATCAGTTTTGCCCCTGAGTCATTTCTACAGCAGGAGTTCAGCTAGGTGGCTGAGGTTCTCTGCTGAGAGTTATTATAGCTACTACCATTCAAAATACATTCAGAGGGAGTCCTTGCCATGTGTGGTCATTAAAGAGCTCAGAATTATTACCCCACGAAGAACAAAACTATGTATATAGGTATTTTTTACAGGTAGCAGGCAGTACTTTATCTTAGAAAATCCTGCCAGCAATTTCACTTGGATTCAGTAATTTTGTCCTTTTGTCTGCCTGCAACAATACCAAACCTACAAGGTTTTATTTTTCCCAGGCACTTGGGAATAGCTGCTATTACAAGAGAACCAAAT
This sequence comes from Promerops cafer, assembly GCA_013398275.1. Lineage (NCBI taxonomy): Eukaryota > Metazoa > Chordata > Aves > Passeriformes > Nectariniidae > Promerops > Promerops cafer. Next base: position 28,186 of record VZSE01012170.1, read on the forward strand.
GCTGACCCATCCAGCAGCCTCCTGGAATTTGTAGAGAATGTGGAAGGGAGCTGCAGGTGCTTGATACACCTCTGAATCTGGCCCCAAAGCAGTGTGAGTTCTGGAAGCAGCTGAGCACTGTGGAACACTCCGAGCTCCTTCTCCCCCTGTGGGAGCAATTAAGACCAGGAGAATGTGCCTTCAGAAAGAAATCCACACTTGCACACCTAAAGGGGTGCTGTTGCATCCAGTGCTCAGTCTCTCTGCACACACTCCTGGCATTCCCAGGGTTTGAAGACATGATGCATTCTGAAAATGGGCTGAGTCCTTGGGACCCCTGCTCTTTGCACAGAGGTGTGCTTGAGCTGCCAAATTACAACTTGTTTAATTTCATATCTGGATCTCAAAAACGCCCACACAGCACCCTTTTGCACCTGGAATCTGGGTTTAAGCATCATCTTTATTTTTCCACAGTATTAGCTTAAATCCTAGTTGCCTAGTCCTAGTTGCCTTTGTTGCTTTGCAAAATTAATGCAAAATTCAGCCACAAATATTAATTTTTATTGCTTCAGAACATCAAATGGTGTTCTAAAGCCTTCTCCAAGTGTTTCTATAAGCCCTGAGAGACACATTCTCCCTGGTCCATTCATTGCTTTGATGTGAAGAATTAGATTTTCCTGTACAGAGCCATTTATAATTTATTTTTAATTTGTATGTATGGTACAGTTTTGTCTGGAGAGCTTGCTACTGCAGCTCATGTAATTTAATATTTCAGGAAGATTAGGATAAAAAATGGCTTGTAGAAACTCTATGACATCTTCATTACTTAGTTCTCTTTCTAACCATGAAAGTTACCCCAGGCTTTTTTCTTCCCTCCCATAGGTACAATTTTGTTTTTTTGGTTTTTTTGTTTTGTTTTTGATTTCTTAAGGGATCTTCCCTTATTGACTTGGTACTTCCCTCAGTGACAGCCACGTGACCTTTCTCAGGTGTGAGAGCGTATCAGCGTTGATGAGATCTAAAACATATTTCTTCAGTAAAAATCAGTGATCAAAACCATGCTGGCAATAGTGACTCCTTATTTATCATACTTTCCCTGAAGAGCCTCAAAGCATTATCAGTGAAAAGCCTGAGAAAGCTGTGTTGTCAAAAACTTGTAAGACTGAGAAAACATAATTGCTTCGTTATGTAAGAACGGTTTGTTGTAGCTTCTGTTGCCTTGCTGTCTAACAGAGACAATGCTTGTGGTTTTAGCTTCTCAGCTCAGCTTTGGCACTATGAATTGTTCAGCAAAATATTTTTATTTACTTTTGTACCCATCTGACTTGAATGGTGACATCAGATGAATGCTTGATACCACACTAAGGGGATTAAAAGTTACTGAGCCCGAACCAGAGATCCCCACAGTGCTGCAACAAGCAGTGACCAGCTGCATGCACACACACTCTGTCCCAACATGACAGAAAATGAGTGCAGGTAAGGCACTTTCAGCAGGTCACTACAAAAATCAGGAGTCTGTCATGAGCAGTTATTGCCAGAAGAAGCTGGGAGCAGGGACAGTAGCTTTTCATCCAAGTGATCACACCCGAACGACTCCCCTTTCAGCAGCACACGGTCTTGGGATTGGCACGAAGGAAATTTGGGTATATCTTGCAGGTTTATGCCAAAATTAGATCCATACTGACTTAGACTCTTTGGAAACTATTGCTAGCCTCTATCCTGTCTATGTACTTAGAATGAGGCACCCAAATCTTAACGGTTCCCTAGAAATTAATAGGATAATAATAATGTTTTGACTTCTAAAGATCTGTTGGTCCCAAGCTGAGAAAAAGAAGTTGCCAGCTCACATCTCTCCATGAGTCTGGAACAAAAAATAACAAGGATGATGGCTCACCATCTGTTCAGCAATTGATACGGAGAGGCTGGAGGATCTCAGTCCAGTTCTTAGCAGATGTCTACCACCAGCATCCCTGCCCGTGAGGGTGTGCTCACCCATGGGCACTCAGCTGTGTGGAGAAGCAAGACTCAACACCAGCACTGCCTACACTCTTGCACATGCACATCCAAGTCCCTCCTTGGAGGGGCAGATTCAATTTCAAGCTGCCTAAACCCCGATGTCCTGCTGACACAAGGAGGAGCATTTCAGTAATTTGGATCAAACCCGAGCCACACAGCAGATTGTTCCAGGCTCCCACTGATGTGTGTTACACCCCTTTAATTATGCCCATGACAAGGCACTAACCGGGAAAGCTCTCTAATATATCATTCCCATTCTAAGAACCTATTAACACCACAGATGAGAATTTTTCTGCTGGATGCATTCTCTCACTCCAGTTACATGTTCCTTTGCTGCATCTGTAAGCTGTATCAACTTTTGAAACGTTTCAATTTCACTTTAGAAAGACAGTGCACCTGCAAATCTTAGATCATACAGGGGTCTGCATTCAGAGCTTCACCAGTCTGCTGTCTACAGCAAATTGAAAAAAAAATGCTGTTAATTTAAAACTACACCACAGGATATGCCTTCCAGATGAGTTACTTCATATTTGATTGAGCATTTGCTTTTCTCACCTACAAGGTTTTGATTGCCACTAATCTTGCTGGATGTAGTGTCCTAGATCAAACTTGAGCATGAGTTACACACACTGGCTGGGGAACACAAGCAGCTCCTCTTCTTTGAGCACCCCATGGGCATCACTAACAACAGACATGTCTCAGGATCTACAAAATCTACCCTTTTCTTTCCCTCAGATGCAAAACTGGATTTTGTTAATCTTGGAATATGCACTGAGAAAAACTGGAAGTTCACGAGTCACTGGCAGCTCATGGCTGGAGACATAGCCTGAAGAATCACTATTGATTTTCTGTGTTCTCATTCTCACCCCTAGGCATAATTCCTTGGCCAGTACCCAGGGACAGGATGCTGAGCCAGATGGACCTTTACTCGGAGCAAATGTGGCCTTTCTGATGTTCCCGTGTAAAGTGTGACAAACTGGTACTTAGAAAAAGCAGTAAAATTTTTAATTTACTGCTGACAAAAACATCAGTTTAATATCCATTATCTCCACCCTTAAAAGTCCTGGTACATGCTTCTTGTTTTGTAATGAAAACAATACTCAATAAAAGCAAAATACTCAGAGACAGTCTATTTACTTGCTCCTTCACCAGCTGTTGCTTCTAAATTTTCTGATTCTCTTCTAGTTTTTGAGATTAAAACCACAAGGAAAGGTAAACTGATATTGCAATGAAGAGCCACCAGAAGAACAATTCCTGCAAACCTCTGTGAAGTTTGGAGAACAACCTGGTCAACTGCTTTCCTTGCATTGTACAATCTTATTGGGAACATGGATAGTTTGTCTTCCTCTGAGAACTGCATGAGGGCATCAAACCTCAGAGAAGTATGTCTACAATGGTTGAACAATATTGGTAGACTCTTTTTTCCTAGAACAGTCCTGTACAATTAAAAGCTGCCACTTGAACACTGGTAGTTTCAATCTTTATGACATCTTTTCCAAGATTTTTTGTGGATTTTTTAAGTTACTTTTTTGAGGAAAACCATCCAAAGTTACATCCTCATTATTGCTTTGAAAGGAAGTAAGTAATGAATGACAGGTAGCTCACAAGGACAACTACCCAAGTTCAGAACAGACTATGAATTATCTGCTTGGGAATGTGATGGGTCACAGCACAGGGTAATACAGGGCAGACAGCAGGCTCTCCACTTTAAGGAACAGTAAAATTATGTTCTCCCTCTCATGTCTGGGTTCATTGATTTCATAAGCAGGTGGGACAACGTTCAATTACAGCTTCAGTACCCACACTTGCTAGAAGTGAACACAAAGGCTGTGGGTCACTGAGCCACTGGTGGCTGTGACACCAAATGGATCATCCGTGTTGACACTGAGAACAAGCACAGAGGGAAGTTTGCTTTGGAAGTCACAGCAGTGACTGGGTGTCAAAACCTTGGGGTGGCACTCAGCACCATGCAGTGCACCAGTGCTCTGCCCTTTTGGCTGAAAATGCATCACTGAATCACATCCCTTGCAGTGAATGATTCAATAGCTGCTGGTCCCTTGGCCTCAGATCAACTGGTGAGAAATCCACGCTGTACATAAATCCTTTAAGGAGAACTGGTTGCATGACCTTTGATTGGAATGTCTCCTTACATTTCATGTCTTAAAACTTGGACACTTTTCAGTGGCATGGACCCGTCCTTCCTATGTTGGCCAAGTTTGGACTAGCTTTGAAGGCTTGTCCAAAATGGAAGGCTATTAAATATATATATATATATATTTAGTCCAAGTTACTGGACCTTTCTTTTGCCCCTGAAAAGTTCTTGCACGTGCCTGTCACCTCTTAAAAAGAATTCTGTATTTACTGCCGTAAGAGCAAACCCATCATTAGCTCCCCAAAGAGAATAACATTTCACTGTCCAAGTAAAATGTATCGTTTTATAACACTGCAGTTTTCCTTAACAAAGATGCAGGTACTAAATTATTGAATTCAGCTCTGCTCTTTTCATCTAAACCCAGATACTCCTCAAGTATTTTCCTCGGGACTGTTCAGTAGAGTTCATTCACGAAAAACAAAATGTAAAGCTTTTTACAGGGTTGCAACTTGAAGGAGGCTTTTGTAAAGATACTTTTAGAAAAGCATCTGATTTTCCAACTCCAAAATATAAGCTAATAATGACCATTTTAAAAATGAAAACCCAGCTGATAATGTTAAAAATGAACCATTGCCACGCTTTTCCAAAACAATTCTTGGTAATATGAAAATGCCATAAGGCAGCTTTCATTTTGAAGCTGTTCAATTTCTTCTTTGCTTTAAAGACACTGACCAATTTTTAAATTTTATTCTGCTTCTGTGTAAGGTCCTCCCCACAGAAAGCCACATCATTTCCCAAGTTTATCCAGATGAAGTTTTGAGCAGAGCTTTTTTCCCCTTTCATTAGGAGAGCAAACCTGGTCCTGCAAAAGCAAGCATAATCCTCTCTGCATTACTACTAACTGCACTTTAGAGTACTTGTAAAAACACATTCTCCTGGCCAGGCAGTCACATTAGAAACAGCTGTGGGTCATGCCAAGTACTGCTAGAGAGATAAATTAATCTTCTCTTGTAAAATTTCTCAGAAGACAATCACAACTCCCAATTAAAAAAAAAATATTAGCACTTTTGGTTTTGGGGACTGAGCCAATTAATATTTAAAAAGCAGATGGGTCTCAGCTTGGTCCTTTTAATGTAACTTGGATGTACTCTGTTGAGCAAATGCCTAATGACTTTGTGGGTGTTTGCTTAGAAATGGCATTTAGTTTAAACACTGGTTCAGTGTCTGTACTTTAAAGGGTCAGGTGGAGCTGCTGAATTTGAAAGAGAAAGAAATTCAAATGCTTCAGTTGGTCATTTAGAAAAGCTGGAACTTCGAATAAGACTAGAGCAGTAAATAAAACTCAGGAACGTGGCAGAGACAGCAAAGCTTGTGCTCTGATGCAAAGAGGTACCTGATGTGCAAAGGATTGCTCACATTTCTGAGTCATGTTAGAATGAGACCTGCTGGCTCCTGAGTTATCTGTAAGGACAAGGTGAAGAGCATTTCCCAGAATCAGTTAGGCTGGAAAAACCTCCGAGATCCAGTCCAGCCTGTGACCAAACACCAGCTGGTCAACCAGATCATTGCCCAGGGTCCTTCCCTCAAGGTCTCCAGGGACAGTGACTGCATCACCTGTGCTGTTGAAGAAATCCTCTCCTGAACTGTTACCCTGTGAAGTTCACTTGGTGCCATTAAATAATTAATCTGCCCTAGAGGAGGTTCCTGGATGGAGAGTTCACTCTCGGATTCAGCTTTTAGGTGCACACAGTCATGATCCAGAGTTCCAATTCAATCTCAAACCCAGTTTAGCATGACAGTGGGCAGAAACCTTCAATTGTTTCAAAGCACCCAAGTGAGAAAACCAAACCCCTGACAGCGATGCTCAGCCAGAAGGGGGTCAATACCCAGAGGCCTTGCACAGAGGCCTTTGTGCTCCTTACACTGAGTCTCCTTTACACTGCCCAGCTATTTCTGGCTGAGTACAGATTTCAGAACACGACTTGACGTGAAAAGAAATGAGAGGGTGATTTCCATCCTGATACAAATACCAGCTGCAAGTCAGTTTTCACCCTCCCTTAGGTCAGCCTCGCTGAGACATTTGGTTGTGATGCTGCAGTTCCCCTTTGCTCATGGCAATGCTGTGGAAAACACTGGCCTCCCCTTCCCTACACCACCTGAGCAACACAATAAACACTGAAAGTGTTGACAGCACCTCCTCTGAGCTCTGGAAACAGGGTTTGCTGGAAACACCTTAAAAAGCAAGTCGGAATTCTGAGTTTACAGAAGGGATTCTTGCTCAGTTTATCTGTTCTACGTGCTTTTGTAAATCTTATCTTTACTAATGAAGCAGCAAGCACAGGGGAATGAGCTGGATTTTGTCCTGTTTCTGGCACTACCAGCAGAACTGTCAGCTCAGCACTATTTGTGGATTTTCTGTTGCTTGGCTGATGTGAGAGACAGAACACATTTCTCAAGCAGAGGTTGAGTCTCTGGGTCAGATTCTCTGCTGCAACACAGACTCAGGGATTTCAAAGAGAATGTTATGGCACACTCATGCTTAAAAAGTAATGGTGAGCTCCTGTACTCTTTCTACTCAATGCTTTTCAGAGTAAGTCCTCAATTTTTCAATCTTAAAAGACAAATGCCAGGGCTATGGAGCCAAATTTCTCACTAATGTAGTTTGAAGCAGCATCAATTTATATATACTACAGGAGATCAATCTCTTCTTAAAGAGTCCTGCTGATTTTTATCTGTTATTTTCTTCTAGGCTTCTTACAGAATTTTTTTTAGTTAGCATTTAAACAGAATTTCCTGCTCTCTGGAGGAAACCCCAGCCTGGCAAAAGGCTGTCAGGATCCTACCTAGCACCTTTCAGTACAGGAATCAAGCTGGCTGCATTTTAGTAGTAGTTACTGATTTTATTAAAGCTTATGGAGCCCTAGCAGACCTGCGAGTTGACTACATGCTTTCAGATATTTTTGACAAATACAGTTGGATTTTTAATTCCTTTACCAGATTTTTACATTATCTCCCTTGACACATTAGCTTCTTACCATACAGAGATCACTATTGATCACAGATTAGGAGCTTTTCTTTTGAAGGTTCATACACACACATCCCTTCTCTCCTTTCCAGTACATTCATTTTTGTTAATTTCTCCTTTTAACCCTGATGGGCAAATGGCACCAGCTCTGTTTTTGCTCTCTCTCACTGCCTGATTCAGAGAGTCAGACATGGCAGCACTGTAACACAGGACAATTTACAATCAATATTGGAACAGATATTACAGTGACTTACAGCATAAGGAGAACTGCAAAAGACTTCTCACCTGTAGCTATTACACAGATTAATTTATGCAGGAACACATCCTGAAGCCAAGCATAGGACAGTCTAAAACAGAGATGCCAAGGATCAGGCCTCTTCACAGTTCAGTGCACCCTCAGTTACATTTGGAATCAGTGGTAGATGCAGATATGCTGTAGATGCACAAGTCTCCCTCAAGAGAAATCAGATATGGAAGACAATTTCTCAGGCTGCCAGCAATGAAGAATTTCCCCTTTCAAAATAGTACCAGTCATCTTAAAAACTTACATTTTGGGGATATTTTGGAAGGAGAGTGGAGGCAGATAGACCTTCTGCAGTCATGAGTAAATGTCAACATGTTGAACAGGAGATCTGCAGTGTGAGGTTTGTCACAGTGCTCAGAGCTGGTTCTGGATCAGTTTTGAAGAGAATTCAGGGTCTGTATTTGCAGAGAAGCTGAGGTCGAACTCTAACAGCCAGTGCCAGGATAAACAGCTGAGACTACAACTCTGACTTCCAGTTCTGATTTTGTCTTATGGAATACTTCATACATCATCATTCCCAATGCCATTAACAGCCACAAAGAGAGGATTTACAGCAAAAATGGGAATCCTTTTTCCTTTTCTGTTTTGTGGGTTAATGTGGCATTAAAAAAGAAAGAAAACAAGGAATGTTATAAAGGTAAGAAAGAAATAATACTGCCATTCTGAAGACACTTTAATTCAGCATCAACCTGTCAGCTGTGAAAAAGAGGGTCTTTGGAAGCTGCCATTATGCTGCCACCACCACCTATAATGTTTCATAATGGATTTAACACAATGCCTCTGCAGTTATAAAGAAGCAAATGGCACCATTCCCAAGAAAAAAATGCAGTGATATTTTTCCAGAAGGAGGAAGAAGGTTAAGCAGAACATTGGTATTCATGTCCCATCCTCCTTTCTTCACCTCTCCTTTCCCATGATGACATAGGGTATTTTATATACAGAAAGCCCACTGTTTACATTAAGGAAAAACACAGCCTACCTGCTAGATAGCAAACATACCCCATATTTCAGAAGAGCAATAATGTGGGAAATGACTGATCATGTGTGATTCAGTCTTGAGTTCCAATATGCATATTGGCATCACCACAATCCTCACTACAGTGAGCACAGCAGAGAGGATCACAGCTTTAGCTGCAAAACACAGCTTTTAGGCACAGTGTTGCACACTGAACTCCCCAGGCCCAAGAAATGCACTGGGAGAGACCCTCAGAAACCAGCTCTGCAAGAGTTTATAACACAAAGGAAAAACCTGGGGCTCAGGCACCTGAGTGGCAGATGCACCAGAGTGCAGCATCTGCTCTTGCAGTCTCCCACTGCTCTGTGGGGCAGCAGCAGGATGGACTGAGGAGGAGGTCCTGGGGCCACACTCCTGTGCTGCAGGCAAGGACAGGTCAGCCAGGCTTGTTCTGGGGGCAGGCAAAGGCTGCAGGTGAGCTGCCCAGCTCAGACATTCACCCATGCCAAGAGCCCCTGAGGGGAGCAGTAACAGGAAGGGATATGAATGAAGCCCAAGGCTGCACACACCACGCTCTGTGAGAGCCTAGGACACCTTTTTCTCTCTGCCATCCCATTGCTACTAAAGGAATAACCTGCTCACTGATGGTTGTGTGCCAGGTAAGCTGCCTTTCATCCTTTCTCCCCCAGGGTGATACGGTCCATGCTCTTACTTCCTCCCCTCTTTTCCCCATCTCCTCTGTGCTGAAGTTCTGCTCTTCTTCTCTGACAAAGGGGACTGCACACCCCCAGCAAGCAGTGCCATACCCGTTGGGCCTGCTGTTGCTAAGAGACTAAGTAAGAGAGAGAGATCCTACCCACTCAAATTCCCCTACAAATCCCAATATTCCTTCTATTGATACTCTCCGGCCCGACTGAGATACCATTAGTGCAAACTTGGTATCCAACAGATCCATATGGGTTTTATGGGATGTTTTCTCCCACTGACCAGCACTACTGAGAAGGTCCCAAAATATGATACTACAGTAGATAGCATGTCCTGAGGGAATTAGCACAGATATAGGTGCAAACTACTCTTGTGGGAAACCACCAAGGCCACAGGAGGTCAGAGATCTTGCCTAGATCTAAAAGGCACATGTAGATCAAGACAGATTCACAAAAATATCCTTGGAAAGCCAAGCTAAAAGTGGGCCATTAGAGGTCACAGCAAGTGGCACAGCACAGGACTGCACTGCTCTACTGCATGAAGTCCCTCCAAATGTTACTAATTATGATTTCATTTCAGTGTTCAGATTGATTTCCCCCCTCCTCCCTAGAATGCAGGGGAGTTTACTCTGACAATACTTCTGGCAGGAGTCTCTCTCAAGCTTACAGAAAGGCTAGCAAACACCAAATAATAACAAATCTTGTTGACAAGGGAAAAATATGGGGTAAGTTTTTAAAACTCTCCTGAAGTATTGTCATGTTGCTAGGCTGACAGAGTTATCAAATCACTTCAGTCCCTGACAGTAGTGACAGACTTTTGCAGACTCATAATAGTTCACAGTTTCAAGGTCTGTTTGTCTTTCAGGCACACCACCTGCAGCTTGCTGGATTCTTAATTCTCCATTAAATTGGAGACACAGATGAGTCTGCATGGAGGGAGTTCAACCACCACACCAAAACCATGGAAATATGCCAGTGGGTGATGTCATGATGCCTTTGTATGTGCAGAGAAATCACTTAGGTTGGAAAGCTTCCCCAGCTGAACAGGAGGCATAAGGGCAATAGATTATGGAGACAGAGAGAAGACTGTCTCAATATCTCAAAAAAAAAAAAAAAAAAATTCAAGGTTATGAACTGGAGCCAAAGAGCTCCAGATTAATTTTACAGAGAGAGTAGAGGTTGGGGTACAGCAGCAAACATCTTCAGAAGTACCCATGGGAATGCTGTTAATTAATAAAGGGAGTAAAGAGATTTGGTAGGAAACTGAGGCTTCTGTTCCAGCTGTACAAGTTTAACTTTCCATTCATAAGACAGACAGACAGACATCAAACAGGTCACCCTAAGAAAGGCACGACTAGGTGGCAAACTAGACATCTGCTCGTGCCTTTGCCAACAGGGCTGAAAAGCCTTACCCACTCTCAGATCTCCTCTCTTCATATAGATACTTATGCAAAGTGATCAAACCTTCTGTTGATCTTCCCATGGAGGCATGTTTCCCACACTTGGATAATTTGAAAGCAGTTTTAAGGATTTCTAGTATTAAATAAATCTGTTTTGGAAATAAAAAGAACACCTCAAAGTTTACAATAACAAGTATTCCTTTTCTGTGTGCTGGAAGGCAGCTTGGGATGAAAATCCCATGCAGACTACCTGAGGTGGACAGAAACCTCAAAAGAGAGACAAAAAATCAGAAGTGTACAAGAAGCTGATTGGCAAAGCAGCAAGTGGAGGCTGACAGAACTACTGCTCCCTCTGACAAAGAAGAATTACAGATAGCTGAGAACATGGCATTTGAGGGAACAGCTCTTCCACAGTGTAGAAAGGTAAATTATATACAAAAGAAGCAGACGTGGATAAAACAAGTTTTCTGTGCAATGTTTATAAGGAATGAGGAATGTGGAGAAGATGCCATGAACAGCCATACGTTTTTGGGAAGAAAGCAGAAATAGTCAAATTGAGATAATGCCAGAAATAGTTATAAAATTTTTTAGAATATCACAAGGCTGACAAAACATCAGGGCCAGATGGGATCTGTCTCAGAAAAATCAAGCCATTACTAAAAGAAAAAAAAACCAAAAACCAAAAAACCCCAAACCAAAATTACAAAAAAAATACAGCAGCATATGAGTCAAAGGAGTGAGGTCCATCATGCTTCACCCCTGCCACTTTCATATGGACAGCTGAGTGAAATAAGCCCTGTCTGGGATCAGTAAAAGCCATGCTGAATGTGCCACAGGGAGGTAGAACTCCTGAGGATACAGCTTCTTACAGGGAAAATCTTCACAGACTTGCAGCCACTTGCAAGGTGTCCATCCCAAAAGGCAGCAAACATCTTTGGGGATACTGCTGCACAGCACTTTGTGTTGCTGCTGAGTAACAGGGATGTGGACACTCTGTCTGGGATGAGAGTGTTAAAAAACAACCAGAGGCACCAGAAGTGAACAGGACTTGGTGGGCTGGGGAGGTGCTGGTGCATATTGAGGTCTCTGAGGGATCCAAAAGCCAGGAAAAACCCCACAGCTTCACTTCCACAGCGAGGGGGTGGACACAGAACAGAGGTGTTAATTAAGGACACACAGGAACGACTCAGGAAATTATGACTTCATCAGCAATAATGACTAAATGGAGAGTCACACTTAAATCTGTTGAGCATGGATTTTCCAGTTTAATTGGACATTTGAAATGCTCTTTTAAATGCAGTGAAATCTAGCAGAGAAGTCTGTTCAACGCAGAAGCACACTGGGGCAAAGTTTCCCAAGCAACCAGAGTAAGGGTTTCCCAAGAGGAATGTGCACTGGCCTTGCAGATAAGGCACTAGAATGCATAGGGTGAGATCATGTAATTGAATCTCAGTCTCTGGTGACATGGCTGGACAGTTCCCTACAACCATATCAATAATAAGTATTCCAGCTGCCTCAGCCAGCATTCCTATAGAGCCCAGGAGAATCAGATGCTGCAGTGAAATTTTTGTTGGCTATTTGTGACACAGAGCCCAGATTCCCTCAGCAAAGAGCCCTAGGCCTCCTCTAGCACAGAAAATCACTTTGGCATGGAAAGCACCACTGAAAACTGCAATCTCCCTGAAATAAAGTGGTTCAGATTGAATTAGGCACTTTTATTCAAGGGTAGAAAACTGCAGGCTGTCCTCTCTCTCTCTCAGCCTTTGAAAACCAAAAGCAGTTATGGTGACCTTTCCCTGAGCTCACCATAGTCCTCTATCCAGCAGCTATCAAGATGCCACCCCTTTTTGCCTAATAAATCCAGAAATGGAATAATTTCCCCCAAAAACACCCATTTCAGGGTTTTGGGAATACTTCCTTCCCAGTCCCATTGCACTTGACTCATCTCCTTAAAGCAATGTACCAGGTATAGGCTTCCTGTGGGTGAGAATAACTCACAAGATCAGCAAATGCAACATTAATCCCATTCTAGAATAAAAGGAATTTAAGCAGGTGTTCTTCTATGCCAAAAAGCAATTTAAAGTAATCTTCCAGATCTGGCAAGAGAAATAAAAAAGAAGTAGATGGATCTCAGGAAGAAAATAAATATAGCTTAGCAGGCAGTGGTTTAGACTGATAGCACATTGATAGCACAAGAAGTCTTTTGCAGCTGGATGAATTGCTAAAAGGAATGAACCAGCCTTCCTTCCCATGTGTCCTTGCTTGAGTCCACTTACAACAGGACTTTCAGTCCCCATGCACACTGCTAATGTCAGCTCCCATTGCCTGAGCAGCAGATTCTGTCATTATTGCCTTCCTGATTATGACAACCTTCACTTCTACATTCAAAACGCTTGCCAACATTAGTTGGGTGCACTAAGCTTCAAGTGAAGATTTGCAATTTCTTCTTTTGCTGAACAAGCTTAAAAATACCATTTTTCTCCTATTTTAATTCCTAATAGCTACAGAACATTGCTACAATCTGTTGTATGTCAGTGCAGCATTTGCAAAACGAGCAAGTACAGTCTCAGAAAATTAAGTTCCCTACTTGCTCATAAGGGAGAGAGAGAATTGGCAGCAGAGAAAGTTCATGTTGCAATGAATACTTGACAGTGCATATCTAAAACTTCTCCCTCTTGAACTTAACAAGAGGCCTCCCCTTTGGATCACAGGATGCCCTCTCACCATCCCCACTGGAAAGCTTGCAGTCCAGTGGGCTCTATCATAAAACCCCCTGAAATTCTTACACATCACTGACCATCTGTGATCTCAAGAAAGCATTCCTCAGGCAAAACCCTTTGTTCTCAGCAAGTCAGCTTGAAACTACTAAAATCCTGCTGAGGACATCTACACCTTGGAACAGGCCAGAGACCTACTGCTGCCCCACAAAGGGCTGGGCAAAACCTTCAGCATGGACCAGAGCCCAGGCAGCCGTGCTTAAGAGAGCATAAAGCTCCTTCTATTCCATGCATAACACTCCCCATCCTGCTGGAAACCCCTGAGCTACCCAGCAGTGCTTATGGCTTACGCCTCATCTGAGGTGGCCTGTGTCACAGGAGCTGCTGATTTCCATCCAACTGAGACTACAAAGTTATGGGCAACTGCAGCAGAGGAACAAAGACTGAATGACTCACTCTTCTGGACTTTTAACTAATTTTTATTATTGGTCCCTCCAGATAAGAGGTAGAACAGTACGAGGAAGAGAAGTCTTTTCCACTGTTCCTGTGTTGGTAAATTTGATTCCTCACAGCTGTCAAATAGATGGGTACCTTTCTCCAGGATCAAAATTTATGGGTGCTGGTGAACCAGCCTCTGTCACCACCACGATTCCAGCAAATCCCAAGAAAGACGAGCAGCATATGCTTTTCTATTTCTCAGCTTTCTGAAAGGGCTGTCTTACAATACATAACATTTAATCCTGTCTGAACTGGCTTTTATTGAGAAGTAAAAAGTACTATGTAAGAGGCAAAAAATTTGATCTAAGGAGCAATTTCATTTAAGGCACAGTGTGACAGCTTTGCACTAGTTTGCCTGATAGACTGCTGTGTTTCTCAAGCCACAGAACATCATTTGCCTGCCCCAGACTCAATCTGAGAGAAACAGACTGCGTGCAAAAAGCTCCCATCTCATCTCACACTCCTACTAGAAAACATGTCCAAGAATGACCTTCAGGGGGCCAATCCAAATGTAAAATGAAGGGAATCTCATCTGTCCAAACACTGCCTTAAGTTGTAACTCAGACATCCTAAAGCCACTAAATCCACTCAGTAATCCATTCCCACTTACCTTCCAGGATTGTTTAATCTTTCAGGCGCCAACATTTAAAGGTGCTTCATTACACAGACAAATTATTTTCCTGTCACACAGTTTAAGTTGCCTCCTGCTGCTCATTAGTGCTCCTCTATGAATAGTGGTATTTCTCTACCACCTGCAGTTCTGCTATGATTTACTTTAGGCTTTTGACTCCTTCCCATGCCCTTCAGAGTAGCCATGACCAGAGCATGATGGTAAAGTGCTCAGCTTTTAAATTTTAGTCTCTGGCAAAATATACTCACCCAGGAAACCAAACACACAGATGCTTGGTTCTACTTTGCATGCAGTGTGCTAGATGTATTAGATGCTTGTCCTCCAAAGAGGGAAAAGCAGAAAGGATGCCAAATGGATGAAGATACCTAATTTTCCCTCCAGGTTTCTCCTAAACTTAACCATAGAAACAAATGCTCAACGTAAGCAGACTCGATCATTCCTGGAAGATTGAAGAATCTGCCCCTCCACCAGCTGCAAGACAGAGCTTACATAGCTGTGTAAGGAAACTGGGTTTTTTGGGTGAGGCTAAAAGTTCTTGAAGGAACAGGGTCTCATCTTGGCCTTCAGCAGCAAGTTGGCTGTGTTGGAATAAGGCTGGTACCAGAAGCTACAGGACAAGGCTGAAAGAGAAAAATGGCTCAGCACATGGAGACATTGGGTTTGGCAAGGAGATTCCCCTCAGTAGAAGAGAAGGGGGGGAAAAAAGGAGACTGTAATTTGTGAGGTGTAGGAATAAACGTGGAAAACACAAACATTTTAAGCCAGAAAGCCTTGGGCATTTCCAAGCACGGTAACTGATCTACTGAACCATGGTATGAGAGGACTGAATAATCCAAAGTACTAAATGTCACAAGAGCTAACACCTAGAAACTTTGTACCACCCACACTTACAAAAAGTGAATGCCCAGGAGCATCACATAATGCCTGTGATCAATAATTAGCTCATGCTGGGGAGGATTGCTCAAATCAAAGAGCACCATGGAAGGGCACAGAATGCTAAATCAGTAACAAAGTGTTATGCTATGTTGCAAGGTAGAAAGTTTCACAGAGAAAGGTGCTGTAAAAGGGGGTAATGAGGTTACATCAAGAAAAAGAAGAAAAGGGAACTTTTCAATAGTGTAAGAGAGTCTCCATAAGCTCCAATGGGGATAGAGACATCCAAGACTCTTAAAAAATAACCTGCAGCAAAACAAATGGCCAGTGCCACAAGATCACCCCCTGTGACACTGGCATCTGGTGTTTATAGTGTTCCTGATGTGTTTATAGCCTTCCTGATGTTTTCCATAAGTATGTTTGTTTCCATGACAGAAGAGAAATGAGGGGGGAAATACAGGTAGCATAGAATTAATAGAACAAAAGCCTCCTTTTCCTTCTCACAGATTTTTGTGAGTCTTTGAGGATAAATGAAGATGTGCCTCTAAGTTTTCTCATTTTTGTCCATTCCCACCCAAAAGACTTAATGACAGGGAAGAACAAAAGAAAGATTAAGACAAAGAACATCATTGCAGTGGCAGAAAATTATCAACAGGATACAGTTCAGAGCAAAGGACTTCCATTGGACAAGCAGTTGGTGTCAGTGGGCAAGCAGGGTAGAAATTGATTCTGGTCAGGCTGCTTTCTTTATCTTACATGATGCAGCTGCCTGACACTATTGATGGTTTCAGTAAAGGCTAACACCTTTGTTAACCCATAACAGTCACAGGTAAATTGCAGAATAAATCTCCAAATCTCTAGAGATCATTGTAGAGGTGTTGCCAAATCATTTGGACAGACGAAGACTGACATTAAGCTTAAGTCACACAAGTTTAAAACAGCAACACACAAGTGAACTGCAGACAGACCCAAATTCAAAGCTGGGATGCAATAATTAACAGACTGAGCTCTGGATTTTCATTCATATCTCACATTTCTTGGAAAACTCTGAATGCAGGAAGACAAACTAGGGACTGGGGTATCTGCTCTACTTTCAGGGCAAGCATGAATGACTCAGAACGGGGCAAGGGAATGTTTGTGCTGGCAGATTTGCTTTGGGCCTGTCCAGAATGTTTCTCTAGTGCCTGTCCTCTTTCCTCACCTACCTTGTCATCGTTATGATAAGTACAGATTTGCCTATTTCCCCAGTTCCTCTGCTGGGAGAATTTACTTACTGTGGATTTTCTCTCTCTGAGCAGCACAGCTCCCACTGGGTGAATTTAGGGGATGTTACAGAGCCTGGCACAGACACATGGGGCAACATGTAACAGTCCAGAGCTGTTTGGAGCAAAAACGACTGCATGAACACTGAGCTGAGAAGAAAGAAAATCAGCTACATGCATGAAAACATGAAGACTTGTGACGAGATCCTCATGCTGCCCACAAATTACTGCAATTCATTTTGCACAGGCTGTAAGAATAAAGGGATGCTTTAACTGATGCCTGGAAAAGAAGGTAGGAGCCAGGGGAAGAGATTTGTCCTGGAGTCCTAAGCATTTCTTGGTGATCTTGATACCAGCATGTTTTCAAGACATAGCAGGACACAGCTGTAAATGCCAATATCAAAAGTCTTAAGCTAATAGAAATTTATGGAAACTAAAACTTCCTGTTGTTTTGGCACTCATGGAACAGAAGAATAATTAATAAATATGAAGCTACTATTGTTCCCAGTGGAATCAATGCAGGATTTCCACCAGATTGGAAACAAAGAATTCTTTTTTCTTTTTTTTTTAACTAGTAGGAAGTCTTGTGTGTGCAGGATATACCCATGTACTATGTCAGCAATAAGTGCAGCTCTCATTTGCACCAGGAAAAGCTCGCTGAGTCATAAACCCAGTCTCATGTGACTGTCTGACATTTGTCAGATGAAAGCAATTTATGAGGTCTCAGTGTCATGACAATTGCAAGACTCCATTCTGTCACGGGCCACAAGTGGCACTTAAATAAGTCATTCCTCTGCACCCAGGTGCATTTGTCTCTGGGAGGACACACGTCTGTGCCAGCCCAAATTTCAGCTGGTACAATGGATTTTCTAGTGGCAGACATAACTCTAACTTCCTGCACATGAATGAATTAATTGATCTTTTCTGTTAGGAGAGTGCTGTACTCCTTGAGCCAAACCGTGCTTTCAGTGACAGCGTGTGGAGCCATGCTGGATTTACTCTGGTGCTCTGGAGTGCAGACTGCAGGGCTCCTCCTGTCCCTCAGGGATTGTTAGTGAGCAGCAGCCCCGCTTGGCTCCTTATTGTCTTTGTTAATAACACTTCTAATGATTTGTGTTTGCATCTATTTTTGTATCTCCTAACATATTTGTAAGATACTCAAGGCTGCCTTGGAAAGAACCCAAGCTCAGGAGTGGGGTGTATTTAAAATAGATGAACCTCTGGTTGCTGTAGATATGTCATTGGTATTCATTCAGTTTGCAGGAGTTTTTTTTCTCCCTTTCCAAAGTCAGAGGCAGCCTGTGGTGTGCCCAGTCCTCAGAGCACTGTAACTGAGAAGCACCATCCCTTCCTTGTGCAGGATCTCCAATTCTCCACTGAACAACTTGTTCTCACATCACAAATACTAGGGCAAGCAGGGAAAGAGGAAAAGGCCATTCTACAGCTACAGGGTAAACTAAAACAACTATCTGATCTTAAGTTCCCTTTGGCCTGACAACACTTCCCTCGTTGTTTAGTGTACAACTCAAAATGTCCATACCTGCAAAATGTCTGAGATACAGCTTATTTAGACTCTGCAGAAAACAGAGGGGAAAACTCCCATCATAACATCTCCTATGACAGCTCCTTGAAAGTCAGCTAGTGACCACAACAAATCCCTTCTCCTGCTCTCAGCTAGGGTGTTATTCTCCCCTGACTGGGTGTTTGGTGGCCATGAGCTGCACGCTGGAGTCCCTCAGGCCTGATGGATATGAAATTCTTGGGATATTGCTCAAAGCCCCAGCAACATCCACATGCAGCGTAACTCACCACAAAGCCTTGGCAATAAGGCTGCCACTATCAACCAGAAAGTCCAGCTCAAGCCTGGTCAGCACTGAGACAAGGTCAGCACTGAGACAGGTTCTCTGTCCACACCTGCTTTTCAAGGAACAGGCAACTACCAGACAACTACACCCTACTCTTCACAAGACTGGAGGAAGTCAGAGGCCAGGCTCCTCTGGCTTTAAGGGCTACAAGAATGTGGAAGGCCCAGCCATCTGCAGGAATCCTTTGTTGCCACCTGGGCCAGAACCACCTACTCTTTCTCCTGACATCCAGGAGATTCCGCTGTCTCAGCTTCCTTTGGGCCTGCCCTTGACACAGCAGCACTATTTGTCTTCAGCTTTACAGTGCATCCTGCAGCACTTCTCCAGAGAGAAGTCTGGGGGGAGGATGTGTTCCCAGCCCTGTGTGTCAACATACTGGTCCTATACTGGTGTGCCAGGGGAGTTCCATGGTCTTAAACACCACTTTGAATTTAGGTTGGGTTTGTTTGTTGTTTTTTTTTAAACCGTTTTTTGTCTCAACTGCAGAAAAATAGTATTATATACATATATATATACACATTGCAGTTCTGTGAGCTGTTTTCATGCTGAGAAGCGAAATGAACATTTCAAAAGATCAAATCTGAGGAAATCTGAGTATTCTTAGTACACACAAATCTCACCGCTTTTTATAAACGATAGCCTTATTTTCCTTAAAAAAAAATAAAAAATAAATTCAGCCCTGGGCCGCATTTCCTTGCTGAGGTCCCAGCACACCTTTCTGTGGATGCCTGCCTTTCCTGGTTGAAGCTCTCCAGCACAGTCCCCCGTCTCCTGGGCCAGAGGGAACCCTGCAGCACGCGGGCGCTCCGGAGATGCTCTGCATGGCGGGGAGCGAGCGGCAGCCTCAGCACCGGAACGTTCTAAACAATTCGCTTGTTTAGAAAAGCTTGGGAATGGCACAACTCCTTACACCAACAGATCCTTCATATCCTCGGGAGGCAGTCGTAACTTCTGCCTGAGGCCCCCGAGAACCTCCGCGAGCACCGTCGGCGCAAAATTAACGCTGCGGTTCAGTCTAGGAGTGGTGGCATTTTAATAGTGGGTAGAGGAAGCCTCACGTACTGCCAGCTAATCTTGGAGAAGTAAATGAACTCACATTTGTCACAGGCTTTGAGGTATTCCAAGGAAATGTTCCATAAAAGCCAACTTGTTATTAAGTATTTCTGACAAAATATTGTTTTAATTAATCTCCGTCTTTGATTTGCTATTTGGGCTACTCTCACGATGGCCTTTTGCTTGCTTTTACTGCAGGTAATGTGGGCTCAACCCACACACAATTTCCAGAACCTACAGAGAATTATGTCACTGCAAGTTATTGATTGTGTTCCAACTTGGATTCTGCTTCGTACAGGCTCTAATTAATCCATAGTCATACCATAAGGATTTCTCATCTGACTGTGGTTTGATCAACGAGCAGAGAAATATATAGAGTCCATATCAGTTACATCAGATCTTTCCAGGAGAAAGTGCAGCTCTCCAATGGCTTTGTGTCTAGGCAATACAGGGTCTAGGCTGTCATGAGCTATTTTGATCGAAATAAATGTCACCATTAAAAAAAAAAAAAAAAAAGCCAACCAAAAAAAAAAACCCAACCCAACAAAAACCCAAACAAAAACAAAACCAAAAAATCCTCCCCAAAAGGCCAGATTAGTTAATATATTTCAGAAACATAGCTAAACTTTGTGCTTAAACACAAAATCTCCTAAGCGCTTAATCAAAAAAGTCAGAAGATTTTTTGGATTAAATGCACGCAGAAGACAAGCCAAAAGATAAGCAAAGAAAATAAAGAGATAAGAAGATAAGCAAAGAAAACCTGTTGTTAAAGATGAGAGAATTTACATGGGTTGTCTATGTTTTTGTGGTTTCAAGCCCAGTTAGCAGAAAAATAAAATAATGTGACCTCGGAAGAAGATTCTGCATTTCCCTCATTTAGTTTACCCAACCTTTTCGTTGTGCTAATTTGTACTCTAATCAATTAAACTGTTGAATAATGCATTTGTCAGGAGGTATTCAAGTGGCATAAATAAAGGAGTTCAAGGTTTCTCTTGGAATCTAAATTCCTAGCAGGAATTTTTTGGCAAAACCGCAGCTTCAAAACGCACAGTAAGACACAGACTATCCTCTACCTCATGGAAGGATCCTGTATATGTGTCACACTTACATTTTATATCAGGATTAATGCCTTTAATATTTCCCCCGTTTTCTCTGCTGAATCCCATCTGCAGGGACAATTATTGTGGTTTTTTTTTTATCTAGACACGCTCAAGTTTTGTCCCCATTTCACCCACCGAATTCTGTGCTGAACGATAATTACCAGCCCTACAAAGCCACGTTTCGTCTCTTGGCACCGAGGAATGAAGACACACTTTCACACCAAGCTGCGATTAGCTCTCCAGGGACATAGTTTTCTTTGCCTTCCAATTCTTGTGGCTCCCCTCTCTCTTCCTCCTCACCGCAGCGATTTTCAAACAATAAACGCGCGTGGGTTTAATTTACACCTTTTCTTACACCTTCTGTTTTTAAGGGCGCATGGGGCACGATCTTCCACCGCTTCTGCGCTCCCTCGTATGGAGCGGGGGAACGGGGCAGCGCCTTGCCCCGTCTCCGGCTGCCCAGGCGGGACGGGGCTCCGGGCGCCGGCGGCTCGGGCAGCGCTCCGGGCAGCGGCGCGGCTCCGAGGGGCTCGGGATAAGGCGGGATGCGGGCGGGCCCGAGCCCCGCGANGGCGAGAGCGCGGCGGCCGCGGAGCCCAGCCGGGGCGGCACGGCCCCTTCCAGCGGGGTGGTGGTGCAGGTCCGGGAGAAGAAGGGCCCCCTGCGCGCCGCCATCCCCTACATGCCCTTCCCCGTGGCCGTCATCTGCCTCTTCCTCAACACCTTCGTGCCGGGGCTGGGTAAGGATGCCGCGGGAAGGAGCGAGGGAAGGCGGCCGGGGCTCGGGGTCTCTCTCCCCACCTGCGGCCGCTTCGCCCGGGCTGCCGGACCTCGCCGCGGCGGCAACTTTCCCGGACGGCACCGCGGGGAGGGATGGAGGAGCGGAGGGAGGCAGGAGCCCCTCCGCAAAGTTTGGCGTCGGTGGCCGGGGCAGCGCCCTGCGGGGTCCCCAGGGATCCGCGGGGCAGCGCCCGCGCCCCACTGAGTGGAGCGGCCAGGGTCGCTTTTTTCGGATGGCAGCGGGGACCGGGGCTGGGGCACCCGCCTGACCCTGCTCCGCCACTCCGCGGGGCGCGGCCGGTCCCTGGCCCCGGGGACAGAGCATCCCCCGCGCCTTCCGACCCCTCCGTTCTCGGCGGGCGGGCATCGTGCGGTGTAGAAGGGATTCAGCTGTTCGGGCTCTCGCGAACTGTGATTTCAGTCAGAGGACCAAAGCTCCCAGTGACCACATCACTCGCTAGCTAGAGACGAGCTTTCAGAGCCTACTGTCCCAGGTTTTCTAAGGAGACCCCTGGAAAATGTTAGAAGCGTTGTCCAGAGAAACTGGAGATTCACAGTGTCTCAGCATAAAGTCTCTAGTGTGCTCAGGTCCCTAAGATGTGGCTGCATCCTTTCCATATTTCCTTTTCTTCTACTTGAATTAGGAATTGCTTACTAGAAGACGAACTTAGAGTTTGAGCACTGCAAAAGCCCCTGGAATACAAGGCTAAATACAAACATTCTAGCTGAAAGCAAAATAACCACATTAATAAAAAAACAAAACCTGAACAAAATCATCCATAACTCATTAACCCATACCTCAAGTCTCTCACAGTCCATTTCTGGCTGCTGTTTCTGCTACTGTGGCCACCACAGAAGCCTTCCTTGTGATATGGGAGTATCCTCCACCTAGCCCTGCTTTTAAAGAGCTACTGCCTGCCTTTAATTGCTTCATGTGCTTCAGGTGGCTTAATTCTTTAACAAACCTAAAATTCTTAAAGTGCTGATTAAAGCACTACCCATGTGTGGGTGGGATAGTGTGTGCAACATGTAGAAGCCATTGCTATTCCAGAGTGCTTGCTCTGAACCTGTGGATGTATTCCAGAGGAAAACTTGCACCTTTTGAAATACCTCTGAGTTTTCCTGTGGAAGGACTGGTGTGTGTGTCCTTCCAGATGCAATCCACTGTGCTCGGGTGTGTTGTTTGCACATCCCTTGTGTGCAGCCACCTGAAGAACCTCCAGTGATGAATCAAAGACAAAGTCTGGAGTTGAGGACTGTCATGGGGCTTTAGGTTTCCTGGGGCTTAGTTTCCCACTTTGGAGAGAGAAGTTCAAAACCAGAGTTTTCAAAGTGAGGGTTGTTTTCTGTTGGCATTGAAGACACCACATCTTCACTGTAGACATACAGGAAAAAAGCCTGACTTACCATGCCTTTTTCCTTATCCAAACTATCTGACACTTCACAAAGCACACTAGAAAACCCTTAGTGTTCTCCCTTCATCTCACAAGGACAGATCCCCATAAGCCATCCTTATGCTGAAATTGGCTTCAAGTGTGGTTCTCTGCCCAGAGTTCTCCTCTGGGTGCTGCTGGGGGTCTGCTGGGGGCAGGCAGTGCTGTGCCTTCCCTCATCAGAAGGTGCCTAGGAAGGAAGGACAGCCGAGAGCACTTCCTTCCTGAAGGTGAGTGTTCAGGGCTCCCAGGCTGTGCTGGTTGAAAGCTTGGGAGTTGATTCTGGACTATGCATCTGTTGTGTAACCACTGACAGGCTGGACCAGCATGAAATGGTTTTTAATTTTATTTTTAATTCTATTTGGTATTTTTTTAACAGGTGGAGGTTTTTTAAAAATTTGTTTGCCCTTTGATGCACTGATTTCAGCGGTACGATCTGGCTGGCTGTGCCACTGTTTCTCCTGGTAGCCTGTTGCAAAAGTAGCAAACCAAACAAACTACAAATGAAAAGGAATCCTTCCCTGTGCCATCCCCACAGCCTGGCGAAATGCAGTGTTTCGGAGAGGCATCTCAAGCTCAGTATGCAGAGCATGGCACTTAGTTTGTACATAAATGAACCATTCTGTTAATGAACCTGCTAATATCACATGCATTTTGAGGGAAAACTTAGTCTGAGATGACACACCTGACTAGAATACAGCTATTTACAACCTCAGCCATATCCTGTCATGTATCACGTAGCCCACACAGGAGGGGAAACAGGAGGATCATGAATCTACTGGCAGGAATGTTCAAGGTAAAATTCTGTGTCATTGTTGTGCTTCAACCATCTCAATGAGCTGAGAAACTCCTGTAAGATAGATAAGATTTGCAGTGGTGTGAAGTATTCACATCAAGGATATGAGCCTGTTCTCTGCGATGTCAATGTCAGGATTCCCATCAATTCTTGTAGTCCAGATTTATAACACATTAAAATGATGTTTCACAGGCTCGCTGTATATTTCTGCCTGCTTAGCTGGAGAGTGTGACTGCATTTAGGTGTTAATGGAAGTCCTCTATTTCTCAGTCCCTAAATTCATCCCTCATCTGTTTTGGATGTAGTTGTCATTTGTGTGTAAACTCTGCAGTGCAATTGCAAAGAAGGGTCAGAGACCACCAGAGTAGACAAGAGAATGGGCAACATGGAAAAAATCAAGTTTTCCACTGCTTGGAGACTGGTGCGTTTGAGGTTTTCATTAGTGCCCCGTGCCTCAGAGCAGTGATATCCAAACAGAAATTGCACTCTTGATGTGGGCTTCCAAATCCTTGGGCAGTCTCTCACCATCTGAAAGCCTCTATTTTTTAGTTAAATTGTCTTTCCTCTGTTATGGGAATCACCTGTGAGGGTGACATCTGAGAATTTTAAATATCTGGTTCATTTTTCCTTTGTGCTATTTATGTTTTGGAGTAGTACTCGATTTGGACAGGAGAAGTAACACTTTCTCTTTGTTTACAGTCAGTTTATTATTACCAGTTGGTTAATTTTCAGAGTTTTATGTAATAACCCAGAACTGCAGGTTTTAAGATGCATTGTAAACTGGGTTTTAACTACTCATTCCATACATGTTACAAAAGATGCAGCTCATAGGAATTTTTTCATACCCAGGGGGTATGTTAACTTTTGCCTTGCCAAAACTTAAAGTTCAGACCAAATGCAGTGTAAAAAAATCTTGATTAGCCTATATACTTGTAATCCATTTGCCTAATAGCCTTGAAATGACACATTCCTTCTATTCACCGCGACAGGCACGACCACTTGGAAATGTTGAGGATCAGTTTCCCATGGCCCAGTGCAGTCTTTCTCATCTGTGTCAGCCAGGGCCTTAGGGCTGAGCTGTAATGAAGGTGTCCCAAGCTCAGGTTCATAGTAAAAGTGGGTAGGAAGAAGAGGGAGGACTCAGCGGGTGCTGTGGCAAAAGCCATCGTGCCTTGGCTACCGGCGCTCCAGCTCTGCCACAGGCAGACCTCTGGTCTGGCTTTGGGTTTCTGGAGCAGGCTCTGAGGCACTGGGGCCAAATCACACAACGATGAGCTCTGGAGAATGGGAGATGCAGCTGTCAGCAGAGCTAGAGGTGTACCAGTTGTGCCATTCCCGCAGGATGGAGGGGTGTGCGCCTCCAGCCCGTACGGGTGCAGATGGCACAGGGGAGAAGGGCTGGCCGTGCCCTTTAGCTGGCAGACTGTGTTCTCCTGGAGCTGCCGTGTGCCAGTCAGCGTGGGAGAAGATCTGGCTCCTTGTCGTTCCCGGAGCTGATACATGGGAATCTTGCCCTCCTTCCTCTCTGCTCTTCCTTCTCTCGACATCACGTGTGTGGGAGGGGGTAAACGAAGGGGGGGAACTTGAGGGAAATGCGAGAAGTGAGTGAAATTATCTGAAAGTCTGAGGTATTCTCCACGATTAATCCCTCTTGTCAGGAAGGGGGTGGACTTTTGGATCACAGCCTGCGTTATACGTGTATACTATTTTTATGCAGGGAGTAATTGAAATACGTAGCATAAAATTATGTTAGTGCAGGAAAGGAGAGCAGCCACCCATGTGCCATGAAGTAGCCCGTGGAGGAGTTCAGCCTCTCACAGCAGCTACAGAAAGAAGGGGTGACTCCCAGCCCACTGAACTTTTTCCTTCCATGGTTCCACAGTGCAGCTCTCCTGTTCCCGGGTGTGTCAGCTCCGTATCACGGGTCTTCTGCCATCTGTTTATTCAGTCTTGATAGAGTTCAAGCACTGCACCTTCAGTGCAAATCAAATATTAAATGTGGCTTTAATATTTGATTTATAGAAGCCAAGCATCTTCTCATTAGAAACCAAGGCTCTCCTGAGCAGAATGAGCTCTCCAAAGAGCTGAATAGAAGTACAGAAGACAACACTCAAGAAAGCTGAAGGGATAAGATCTGCATAAAATTACCAGTACCCATTTTATTTTTGTGGTTGGAATGGTAAATAGATGCCTCGAGCAAATATCCATTGGCTTCATTATTGAAACAAAGAATTTCAAGGAAAAAACACATTTTCTTATCTACAGTAGAGCAAACAGTGCAAAAAATAAATTTGGGCTTTCAGACATATGTGCATTGAAATCCCAAACTCTCTTTGGTATTTATGATCCTCTAAATTTTTTTTTTCTTTAACATCCAAACCAATGAATCCATGATTTACAAGCTCATTTGTGGAAAACAGCAGTTTTCTCGAGTGTTTGTGTGAATTTGTGTTTGTGAACTTTACTGCTGCAGTTTTTTAGCTAACATTGCCTTTCAGCCTGTGATGCTGGTAGTGTGCAGAAACAAGCTGTTTGTTCATGGGAGCATAATTAAACAAAGCAAACCTATTGCCAGTAGACTTCACTCTGTCAGGTTTTGTATTTTCCACTGAAAAGGTCAAGAAGTTCTTTATGGTGATTTGTGCTTGTGCAAGGTGGGAAATGAGACCTGCAATAAAGTGTGTGCATCCAGGTTTTACTGCTCCATTACTGGTACCAGTGGTATCAGCTGTAGATTATCCTCACAGTGAGGTAAAGTTGGGCACAAGAACAGCTGAGTCTGAGGTTTCTGCACCTGCAGGTCTTTGTTCTTTTTGGTATGTAGAAGGCCATTAAATTCCTCTTTTAATTTATTTTCTTTTATTTTTATAACAGAGATTTAAGTGAGAAATCTAATTGTATCATATAACTTGCCTGGCAGATGGTATTGAACAGTCATTCCACAATCTTACCACCACTGGGTAGTCTGGAATATTTTTATTCCATGAAGTGTCTGGACCACCTAGAATGACAATCAATCCTGGAAAACTCAAAAGAGGTTCACAGGTCATTAGTGATCTGAATAAATGCCAAAGTGTTTCAACTTTGTAGCTCCTTGATTGAGACAACACCACCTAGTGTATCTGATCAGAAAAAAAAGAAAAAAAACCCTATTTTATCTGCTGAAGGACCTCATGTGGCCCCTCCGTTTAATCCAGCGTTGAACGGCACACTTTGCTGTATTTTAGGCAGAAAGCTCTTTCTGCTTTGCCTGTACTTGCCTGAATACTTAACATATTCCTCTTCTTCCCCTTCCTGTGTGCCACACTGGGTTCCTTCCTTGAGTTTGTCTGCCCAGCCACGATGGTCACGTGTGTACAGCTGTCATAGTCATCCTCCTCCCGTGCCCTCCTCTACAAATGCAGTTATGGGCACACACGGCAAAAGCTCTCCGGTGCCTTGTTCCTGACCACAGCCTCAAGTCACAGTCCAAATATTCAGAACTGTTTCTGTCCTTTGGTCAGTTTTTGCTCTTCACTTGCTACAGTTGGTAGGAGTCAGCTGTTGAGCTCCACTTGCATTTCAAGTGACTTTTTGGTTCATTTTGCTGTCAAGCTGTGCACTAATCCATCCTTTGAATTGCTGTCCGTGCCAGACCAGCTAAAATGCAAACAGGTTTCTCTGCCTCTCTCATGCCTTCTGTTCCCACCAAAATAGAAGACAAAAGAAATGGCCAGGGATGTTTTTGTTCACTGCTGTTGTTGAAGCAGCTCTGTGGAGATATTCATTACTTAATGAACACATAAGGACACAGGGTTTGCTCAGCATCTTGTAATCTTGTTTGTCATTTAATGCAGTTTGGACAGATGTACTTGAAGATTAAGATTGAAGGTGGGAGCAGACAGCAGAGAAGAGCTCTTAAATGGCCAAGTAAACCAGCTGAATTTTAAGGTGGATAGAAGGCTGTTCCAGACGAAGGGTGTGACGTGGAGAGAAACAGAGAATCGAGTCCAGAAGGAGAAAAGTACATTTGCAGAGATTCAGTGAGAAGGCAAAAGAGCTGAAACTTCATGCAGCAAGGGAGAAAATGAGTGAAAGGATTTGAAGATAAAAGTAACTTGGATGAGGAGAGTGCTTTTGATAGGTGAAGTTTTCCTAGTCTGGATAGCAGGCAGGAAGTGAATTTTCTCCTGCTCTGAATCAGTGGGTGTTGGAAAGATTTACAAAGCCTGATAAAGCACCATTGCCTGCAGCAGCTCACTGCCATTTAATCTCTCCAGCATGAAAAGAACTTTGAGAGTTTTGAACTGTTCAGGATCATAAAGGGAGGAGCAGGAAGCAGAAACCAGGTTCCTCAGGCTCTTCCTTACCCATGAAACTGTATGCAGGACCCCGAACACAAATATACCCGCAGCTGGCAGTGTCTGGCACAAAGGTGGATTTTAGAACCTGTGGCCAGTTTTGAATTTTGTGGAGAAGCAAGTGATTGGATGGTAAAGGGATTCTAAAATAGTCCTAAGGTTTGTAATAAGATAAAGTCAGTCTGACATACGACATCCATTCTCCTGTCTTAGGACTTGTCTTCACTGTAGAGCTTTACAACTTTAAAGTGGCACAGTGGCAGCACCACAGTGGATGAGCACAAACTTGGCTGTAGCACTGTGCAAAGATGCTGGTCAAAGACAAAACAGAATAGATTATTTCATTTGGAAGGGACCTACAGTTATCATCTTGTCCAGCTGCCTGCCCAGTTCAGGACTAAGTTAAAGCATCTTATTAAGGCCATTGTCCAAATGGCTTTTAAACACTGACAGCCTTAAGGCCCAGCCTCACACCAGAAAGAAAAGTTCATGTCACTGACCTTGCTTTAGAGACTGCAGGAAGGTGAAACCTGAGTTTTCCTGGCTCTGCTGAAGCTAAGGAGTTTTTTCATTAAGGGAAGAAGTTAATCCCTCTTCCCCTTCCCAGGGTTTTTGAGCATTTATTTTATCTAGGGAAGCCCTAGATAGTGAAAATACTGTAAGAACTTGAGAAAAAAAAATCACATGCTGTTCTATCTAGTTACATTTCACTTGTTGATTTCTGATGTTATAAACTTAGGTTTCATTCTGTGTAGAGTGAAGGAAAAAAGTAAATTGGCAGAACTTGAATATTTTATTTAAAATACTCATTTCCACAGTTTGTTCTCTCTCCATCTTACCACTTAGAAGCTGCTCTCAACTCTCCTTCCTTCAGCAGTGCAGATCTTGTAATAAAGGCAGTTCAGACTCAGTGTTTCCATTCCAAAGGAGTTACAGACCAAACAATTTCTCTCTAACTACTTGACAGCTCCTCAAAAGGCCTAGCAATGCAACCCCGACTCACACAATATTTGGTGTTTCCTTAGAACCTTATCCCCTGAGGCTCTTGATTAGATGAGAATCTTTGCTTTCAGGAAAAGAAAAAAATGTAACTTATGGCTGTGGAGCAGGATTTGAAGATAATGATCCTGTCTCAAAAGAAAAAAAAAAAAAAAAAAGGAGGCTGTGGGAAGAAAGAATGAATTGCCCTTTTTTTTGTTATTCTTAGTTTTGGAGAATCTGAGTCATGATTTTTCAGCATGGGAAAATGGCAATATTATACTGGCTTTTAGATTTAAAAAAGAGGATACATTACTAATTTAAAGTTCTGCCATATTAGACAAAACCATGGACATCCATGTCTTTGAGCACAGCATCATGAAATACAGTAGATATAAATTAGGTGGTTGGTGAAAACTGATGGGCAATACACTAACTTAAATTAAAAATCCCAGTATAAACATACCCAAAGGCTATGCCTGGAGTGGATCATGGTCAAATCTTGTTGGAGGAAATGGTGAATACAATCAATAGAGGAACTCTTGGAAACATAATCACATTCTCTGCAGGGGTTTATCCTGTACTACATTTCCAACTTCAGAAATAATGCTTATACAAGGAATTGTGCAGGGGACCAAGGGCATCTTTGGGAACGTGAATTTAAATGTGACAGATCATTATCCAGCCTCTCACCAGGTTGTTGTTTATCTGGGCTGAACTCTCAGCTGGCCATAAGCATTGGTGAATATCCACACAAAACTTAAAAATGCTTTGAGGTTGTGGATAATAATTTTGTTTCAGTTAAAACACAAACAAGTTTGTAAAGAATGCAAAAGGGCTAAATGGTCAAATTAATCTTGTGATTGTGTCAGGGAAAAAAGTTCAATTAGATCAAATAAGAATGTTGTTTTAAAAAAAATGTTTGTACATTTTTACTAAGTGTTAGTGTTAATAAGCCTTTGAAGAACTGAGATTTATTGTAGGCTAAAAAATAGATTATAGTGACCCACAAGTTCACTATGTTAAAAAGTTCAGTGATTTCACTAAGTATGAATTATGATGTTTTTGTGAAAATATTTTACCTGAAATAAGCTAAATGATCACATTAATATGACACTGGCCAGCTGAAATAGTTTTGCTGCTTTAAGTTTAAAATATGTATTTATTTCCATGCATACCTATTACATATGCCACTATGGTGAAATGAGATCATGGCATTAAAGGAAAGTCTCCTGTAGGCAGAAAACCATTTGTTGTATCTGTTTAAGAGCATTCATAAAATAATGGATTTTAGATTTCATAAATTGGTTTTGTTAATCTGCTATTTTAAAAATACTTGCAAGACCTCTTCTGTTGCCATGACAATTTGATTTCCATAAACATGATATTTTGGATGTGACTGTCCAACATTGTGCTTGCTATGCTGTGTGGGGAAAGGAGATGGCAACTTGGCACCACAGAAATTACAATGCAGAGGGGCCCACAGAGTCAGACCTCTCACTGAGAGTGGTCAGGACAAGTTCATTATAGTAAGAAAAAATAAAGCTCTTGGATCAAGGTATATATATATTTATATTCCCTGTAAATTAGATTTTTTTTTCATATCTTCTTGTGAACACTGTTTTGGAGTGAGGAAACTTCAAGTTTCCACTGGAAGTTGGTTCCAAGAATGTGAAGACTAAATTCAGGCTAAAAGTACAGCTGGACCTTTCTGGATCTACACACACAAAGCAGCTGTAAGGACACACAACTCTCACTGCCCTGCAACACACTCTGGAATTGCTGTCTTAGTGGAAGGGGTTCACAAAGGATTTAGGATGGTGAGAATGGAATGGTCAAAAATTAAGACATTTGTGAGATGTAGCCAGAGGAAAATCCCTCCCTAGCTGAGGGATCAGCATGATTTCCCCATACTTTCCTTCTGTCTTTTTGAAATTATTGCAACAAATCAGACCCCTTTCAAAACTCATTTGCACCAGATTAGCTACTGAGTAATCCACTGAAAGACTTGGAACGTTTCTCCCAGTGTAGTTAGACAGTTTGATGAGTGTGGATTCTCTGGATTGGGCCATTAAATTACCTCTCTTGATCTGTTTAATTGTGAAAGCACTGCCAAATCTTCCCGTCTCTAGTGCAAATCTGATAATGCTTTTTTTTGCTGCATGTCTCTCTGCTTTAGCTCTGCATCTGACCAACTGATCAATGCCAGGGAATGTTTAGCAAGTTTTTTACAAAACAAGAACTAAACTTTTTTAAAAACGATATTTTAGACTCAGCATCACGGGATATTTTTTTTTCCTCCTACTGAAATTTCATTGTGGCTGCAGAGAGCTGGTGGGATGGTTTCTTGTCTCGTGTAAAAGAGAGAAAAGAGCACAGGGACTACAATCATTGTCAGTTGAGAGTATAAAAACAGTCTCTTGTTTTCTCTTTTAAAAGTCAGAATGTAATTTTATACATTGACTTCCATCTGAGTACTTATTTCACTCAGTCCCCCACACATCCCACAAAAACAATGTGGAAGCGCAGTCTCCTGACACCCCTTTGGAGCTGGCTCCCCGATGTAATCTGACTTGGTTCTTGTTTTCTTGGTCAGCTGTACGTGGGGAGCTGATTTTTGTGCCCGGGGAGCCGACCCCTTACATCGCGCGTTGCCGCGGAATATCCGCGTGTTTTTACACGCACACTGCAGAGCTGTGACAGCTGCTCACCTGCAGGGCAGAGCTTGAACCAAGCCATGGGCGTGGAGAGCAGAATTGGGGGGCTCTGGGCTCAGCCAGTCCGTGGCCCCAGCCCATCCTGCCCCAAATAACGCCTCACGCGAACGGCGCCCGCGAGCAAACGCTCATTTCCGTCAGCGCTAAGCCTCAGTGTTTCCACTTCGGATGGAAAATTCAAGGCAGTGCAGATCAAAGTAGGGTCTGTCTCCTTGTGCTCTGTGCAGCTGACACTCGGAACAAACCTGTGGTGGAGCTGGGATTTAGTTTAGAGCTGGATTTTAGACCAAGCATAAGTTCCCAGGAACCACTCTTGCTCTGTGATTACACAGGGAACCCTTCTTTTACTGAGGCTGTGATGATTAAATGGTAACAGTCCACCCTTAGTTGTACGGGCACAAAGAATAAAAGATTTTTGTTCTGTGTATTAACTAAAACAGGGTCTTTTTGGTACAATAGGTGTGTGTCTGTGTTCTGGTCTCACATCAGTGCTTTCAATCCACCAGGTGTTCTTTCAGTGCTCATTTATTCATTTAGTGCCAAGGCAGAACTGCACAGAGAGGGTGTCCCCTTCCCAATTGCTCTGTAGATTGCAGGTCACACTGCTTGGAGCACCAACCCATCATATGAACCAGTGCAGAAGAGGTACAAAATGTTCCCACTGCAAGCTCAACTCCTTTGTCAGAACTGAGAACCCACAGAACTTACAGAGCAATGTGGTGTTGAGCCTCTAGAACTATTTTGTCTCACCCCTGCTCGCCTCTTTTGCTCTAGTAACATTGAGCTGGCTGCTTGAGGAGTATTATTTACTGTAAAGAAGAATTGCAAAGCTGAGCTCTTTGCCCTTTAAACCAGGGAAGACTCTTCCCAAGTTGCAGTACCAAGCTGGACACTCACTGAGAATTGTATTTCCAGCAGCCAAAGCCAAAAATCTGGTTTATGCTGCATCATAAAACTTAATCTGCTTTCTCCCTTACAAATGTGGGTTTCTTTTAAATATTTATGACACTTCATCACACACTAGTAAATGTTCTTCAGTACATTTTGTAAAAGGAACAATACCTAAATGACATGATAACTTACTCCAGTGACTGTGATTTAAGTCTTTCCTGAGAAGTTCACTATTTACTGGTATGAGAAGTGCCAAGTAGGCAGTCAAGCAGTGTTTTCATAGAATCATAGCATCATTTAGGCTGAAAAACAACTTTAAGACCATCAAGTCCAATCATTAACCCATCACAGCCAGCCCTAAACAACATTCTGAAGTGCCACATATGCACGACATTATTATTTCAGCAGCACTGTGAGGTGCAGACTACACTCAAGCCCTGTTAGGATCCAGAAGGGAATGTTATGATATGAAGGAGGAGCTATGTCATACACTTAGGACTATCTGTAATCCGAGTGGAGAATTCAGGGGAAATATCCAGATTGTCCAGGAAGTGGGTGGCAAAACTGGCGAGAGAATCTACATGGACTTCCTGTAATTCGGCGCCTCAAATAATGCAGCCACACTTTAGTTTCCATCAATCTCTTCCAGGAAAACTGTTATCAATGAACTACTTCCATCACTCTTGGACTTTGTGTTCATTGAGAAAGGAGCTGCTGTCTTTGCCATGCATTAATGAAAAACACAGTAACTAGGCAGGATGGACAAAGCAGTTTTTAGTTTGGATGTGCTGGTTACTCCCTCACATGTTTCTACTATCTGCTTTATGCCTGTGAGAGCCACAAACTCTCTCTCACACACACGAGGGACTTCAGCAGGTTTTAGTTAGTATATGGCAGAAAAAAAACCCCACACCAAAACCCAAAGCCCAGTTGCAGCCCAGGCTTGCCATTTGCAAGAGCACTGATTTATATTGTGCTTTGTAGTTTAGTATTAACCAATATTTGCAGTAAGTAGGCTCTGCAGTTCTTCTTGTTTGCACCACAGTTGTGCACAAAATGGGGCCTTACTGTGACCCTTAAATAATAACATTTTAAAATATATTATTTAGGCAACTATGTAGGTGACCATGGCACTGTACAGACAATGGAAAAAGAAAAGGTCCTCTCCCAGAAGATTGTGATAGAAATGTAACCTCAAGAGTCAGATCCAAGTTAAAAGAAGTCCTAATAAAAACACACAATACAGTGTAATGAAAAGAAAAACATTTCCTTGAGTTGTATGTTTAAAGACAGAGTTTTAAAGGCTCAGTTGGGACTTGTTTCTTAGCAACAGGGCTCATCTGAGCCCTGCAAACACTGTCATGTTGGAAAAAGATACCCTCCAGAAGAGAAGCAATATGAAAAGAGCTAGGAACATCAAATTTAGATGTCTTCCTGCTGTTGCAAGAGCATTTCATCAGCATTGCAAAGCCTTCAGGCAACAACAAGGTCATTTTGATAAACTATAATGATCAGAACAAAGAACTCCTCTTTACTTCTCTTTATCAACAGGGACGAGCAGTAAAAATATTATTTAAAAATAGGTGCATTGGTATTACCATAAACCACAGTTTAGGTTCTGCCATCCTCCTGTATCCATAGTAACAGGGCTGTTTTCTGCACTCAGGGCACAGGAGTCCTGCAGAACAAAGTCATGGCTCTGTTGTGCCCCACACTGTCAGTACCAGAAGTTTCAGAGGGAAGATCTGTAATGCACAGAGTAAAATCCTACTGGCCTGTAGGAAGTGCTCCTCCTAAAGGAGCTGATTAGCTGGCTGATACACCAAAGCAGGAGAATTTTTATAAGTATCATTTAATCAAAATAGATTAATGGCAAACCTATTTATTGGGCAGATTAGATGGGGTTCATGTAACCTGTGCACCTGAGTTGGTTGCATTTATAATGTGTGGGGAGAAATTAGGTACTATCAGCATGTGACTCATCTCTTGGAATTAGGTTAAGTGAATCACACCCTCTGGGAGCCTCCATCTCTTTTTATTTATTTAATTTTTTTTGCCTCCAAAGGGTAAGTGGCTCAGATCAAGACACTTCCCTTGCAGATATCAGAAGTTAGGTCAGATGAAAGCTACCCATTGTCTGGTTTGCAAAATAAGGCATTTGCTTCAATAGTTTCAAAACACTTCAGGCATTGCCCACACATCTTTCTGGACCTCATCTCGTCCTTACAAGAACTGAAGCAGTTCTGACCTCCGTGCTGCCTCCTAATGCATACACATCTGCTGTGTCTCATGGAATCTGTGCACTTTTGAAACTCAGACCTCCTCTCTTTCTTATGAGTGCTCAACATAAAACCCTGTAATTTCTGTAATTTCCATCATTACAGAGTGCAGCTCTTTGGTAGCTCTTTCCCAAAGCGTGTGATATTGAGAGGGAGGGAGGGAGGGAGGGACACATCTGTGAGAATATCCCAGAGAGACGTGCATGGAGAACCCATGCTGGAACAGGTACTCCTGGCAGGAGCTGCAGCTTGTGGAGAGCTCGTGCTAAAGCAGATTTACTCCAAAGGACTGCAGCCTGTGGAACAATTGGCACCAGAACAGGGGAAAAGCATCCAGAGGAAGGAGTGGCAGAGGAGAACTTCTGTGAACTGACCACAAATCCTCTGTCACTCCCCATCAATCCTGCACTGTTCAGAGTGGAGCAGAGGAAGAGAAATCAGGAATGAAAGAGTGAAGCTGAACCTGGGAGTGGAGGGAAAATTAAGGGGCAAGGGTCATGTTTTGTTTCTCACTATCCTAACATATTTTAATTGGCAATAAATTGATTTTCCCCAAGTCCAGTCTGCTTCACCTTTGACAATAATTGGTAAGTGACCCTGCAGTTCTTTATCTTGACCCACAAACTTTTTTAGTCATATTTTTCCCCTCTGCCCTTCGGAAGGGAAGGGGAGTGAGAGAGTGGCTGGGTGGGTGTGTGGCAGCCAGCCGTGGGCAGCTCACCACAGCACATCACCAGTTTCTGTCCTGCTCTTCCATGGCATCCCTCCTTAGCACAGCCTGAAAATCCTGAGGGCTTTGCTGACCTTCCTCCAAGGTGGAACACCATGAGCACGTGTTCTCTCAGCACTGCTCATGGTGATATTTAGATCCCTTCCTTGAGGGATGTGCTGGATGTTCACAATGTTTCTTTCCTTCATGCATTGTCTAAGGGATAGAAAACATGAGAGAGGTCCTTGCATGCTCTGTGTCAGTAGCATTGAGAGCTGCTGAATTTACCAGTGGGGCTGACAGGTGACCTCAGAGGACTCTTGAGAACTGGCTGCTGCCTCTCCTCACTTCACCAGGATGGTGCCTGGCTGTACTCCCTGGTTGTGATGGCTGGTGTAGAAAGGTTTCCCTTCTGACTCTTCTGACTTCTGGGACACTGGCATATCCATCAGAGACTTGATGGTGTCAATGCTACAAACAGTGTGTGTCCCTTGATCTTGGCTAGAGATGACAGCACCTCACATCAAGAAAAAGCAGAGAAAACCATCTACCAAAAACTCAGTGCAAAGCCACAGTCAAAGCCAAGTTTAAGTTTAGGAGAGCTCTGGAAAGACTTTGCACTGAACCTGCTGT
This sequence comes from Promerops cafer, assembly GCA_013398275.1. NCBI lineage: Eukaryota > Metazoa > Chordata > Aves > Passeriformes > Nectariniidae > Promerops > Promerops cafer. The sequence goes on from VZSE01012170.1 coordinate 64,216, forward strand.
GACACAGATAAGTGTTCCCTTCTGTTGACTGATACAGGTTTATAACCTATACTAAGAAGAGATTAATTGCCTGGACACTGTTCCTCTTCAGCCTATTAAATTCTAATACAGCTGCACAGCATAAACACTTGATAGGACACCATTGGATCAGTTCTGCTCTCCTCAGGTCATAAAAATCCTCATAAAATGTCATTAGCATTGCTAAAGCAGGAAGAAATATGACAGCATGGGAAAGACATTTCAGATGAACATTCCTTAATATCCTGTAACACTTATTTTCTGGTCCATACTTGTAATCCTAGTCTATAGATTTCATTATAGCCAAAACCCATGGAGGGCAGCAAGGCTTAACTAGGAAAGCCAGAATTTGATTGAGCAACTGATGGCTCTTTCACTGTGGCCTGAGGCATGATTTAGCTTGGAATTCCTCGATTTCAGTAGGAATTTGGTTTTTCAAAGTGTTTTCAAAGGTCCATGCTCTAGTTTCTCTGCCTTCCTTCTATCATTCTTCAACAGAAGGAACAGAACATTGCCATGTGTAATTACACTGACATACACTGGGGTATCATTAGTACTTATGAGATGCTAAAATAAAGGGAGCTAGATGAAGTGCTGCTCTTGGTCAGTATGGACATTATGAGAGAAGAGACAGTATGTTTAAAACAGATTAAGTAGAAAAATAGATGCAGTTACTTGCGTTAAATTCTTTTTTTTTTTAAGGATTATAAATAGTTTATAAATAGGATTATAAATAGTAGGATTATAAATAGGGCCAGACGTTTGAGAAGGGTAAGAATTATGTTTGTGTTCTCTCCCTGCTGAGCAGTTTGGCTCAGCTGTTAATTTTCACTAACAGGAGAATAAAAACCACTTTTCTGATAGACTTGTGTTGCCTTGGTGCCAGATCTGGAAATGGGATATTTCCCATGGATCCCATGGATGGTGCACACTGTGCCTGCCTTGGGTGATTTGTCACTTGTCTGGGAATGAGGAGGCTGAACTTTCCCCCAGCACCACACAGATTCTGCTTGGTGCAGCCAGCCAGCCTGTCAGCAAATGCACCTGCACCTTCTCCAGATACTCCTTTCTTCCTCAAGGTGTTCTAAGATTCAGGGAATTTCCTACCCCACGAGTGGTGCTTGCACCCCTGTATTGCTCTTTGATCTTTCTTCTGCGTGTATTTTGATCAGTATTCAATGAGTACTAAGGGGAATTAATCACAATTTTCACTCCATGCAGTCCTCTTCCCACCCCGAATCTGGTCGTGCTTTCTGTCAGGTGTGACAGCTGAGAAGAGTACAGAGCAGAGTGCAAAGGTGAATGCAAAGATTTCCAAAAAGTCCTGGGGCTGCCTCTAGTTTCTTGCAGGGGAGCACAGTAGGAACTTCCAGGGGAGCACTGCAGCCTTGAGCTCCCTGTGGTTTGTGACCCTTCATGAATGACACATTTAGGCTGGTTTGTTCCACCTGCACCCAGGCCCACCCAGGACCCTGATTTTGCCCAGTCACAAGCACCCAGTGCTTTTACTATGTGCTGAAGTTCCTTTTCTACATGAGGAGCATTTTCTGGGGGTGAGAGCTAATGGGGTCTGCATAACCCTTAGCAACTTCTTATTTAGGAGTTTGATCTGTGCATTTTGAATTTAAACTTCCCTTCTCCCCTGCTGTCCTGTGAACCAACTTGTTACAGATTTCCCAACAAGGAGCTGCTGTAGGACAGTGGTTCCATTTATAGTGCACAGTGTAAGGATCACTAAGGATGTGAGATCCTACAGTAAACCCTTCTGCTTAGAGTATCTGTGGTGTGGTCTTGGTGCATCACTGTCTTTGGATTTTTCTTGGAACAAACACTTTTCTCTGAAAAATACTAATCATAAAATTTAAGATAATTTTTCATAAGTGCATCTGGTTAAACAAATGCTCCTTTGAATGACAATAACAGGCCTCTGCTATCAGATTGCTCTGTGTAGCACAGCTAAAAATACATGCTTATTTTTTTCATTGCAGGCACAATAAAAGATGGCAGAATAGCTCTGATGTGTTGGATTGTTGCTTTTGTACAGTACTGTACTAGAAATCTCATTTTGTAAAATGTGAGGGAAGAAAAAATGCCATGTTTTTAATGACTAAAATTAAAAGAAAAATGAATTATTTTAGCTAGAAACGTGGGGTAATTTAATGCTTAAGTGTAGGAAGTCATAATGACTGTAGAAATACACTTCAGACACGTGTAGGGATTAGCAGAGAAGAGTAAGGAATCCCTAAGGAGGAGGAGAATATTGAGGTGTGTAGCAGCACATCAGTGGTCCGTGCTTTCAGAGCACACAGGAGCCCATGCTTTGAGGAGGGGTGTGGGAAGGAGCACTATTACTGAATTTTGGGCAGGAGAAATTACTGCTGCCTTTTTGGTAGTTAGAACTGCAGGTACCTGCATGTGCAAGAAAAGCATCTGACCCATAAATAAAAATAAAATGACACAGCAATGGTTTAACTGATGCAGCCTTTATAGATTCCTAATACAGACTGGGACATTGGTTAACTACAGAAATAAATTGTTACAGCAAGTTACCTTGTGTCACACAGGATCTAGAACAAATCCCTAATTCAAGGTAGGACGTTTGTGCTGCGGGATGTCTGTAAATGAAAACAGTAACAGGTTTTCACCAGCTCTGAAAGCAAAGTCTTAGAGGGAAAAGCATTTCATGTGGCATGTGAAAGGGAACTCTGGCTGGAGAGTAGGTGAACATAAGGAAGGAAAAAATATTTAATTTTATGAGAGAGAGGAAAAAGAAATAGAAGTTGGAGCGACCTGACTGCATGGGGAAGGGAGAGGGAGGAATTAAATACATAATTATCCTCCTTTTCTATTTCCTTGCAAGCCAGATTGATGGAAAGGTGGTTGGTGGTGTCATCAGTAAGAAACATTCACTGTGCAAAGAAATTGAGTTTGACTTTGCCATCTTCATTAAGAGCAGAAGATGTCCAAGCAGAGACCAGAAGAAGTGGGCAGGATATGGGAGAAGTGTCCTAAGGAGGTGCACGAGTTGAGTCACTGGCAAAGAAATGGAGAGGGCACACGAAGGCTTGTGGGCAGATGAAGTTTAAAGAGGGCATGGTATGGAGGGAGCAGAGAATGGGGGAGGGAATAGCAGAGGCTGAGTCAGTGCCTCTGTGAAACAGGAAGAGAAGGATGGCAGCAAAGAGTGGGAGATGCTGAGGACACGGTCGGAGACAGAGGGAGGCAGATGGCAAGATGTCAGAGAGCAGAGAGCCTAGTGCAGGCCAGAGCCAGGAACCAGAAACGTGGAGCACAGGTCCTGACATTAATCCAGACTCTTTGCAGACCTTGGTGAGAACTGTTTCAGCAGAGAGGACAGAAACCTCATCTGTGAAAGAAGGGAAATTTAGGTAATGTTGCAACGTTCCAAAGATAAAGCAAGGGAGGAAGGAAGTTGGTTAGGGGAGCTGGAGTGACAAGTGAAGCTGCACGACTGACAGAACTCTGCTGAGGCAGGGGACTTGCAAGAGACCTTTTTCTGTAGTGGGGAAAAGTGTAGATCTCCCCTTAGTTTCAGCTGTGCAGTCCCATAAACTGAATTCATGTTGTAGTGTGACTGCTGATACAGTGAGTCCAGGTGGGATAATGAGCTTAAACCACAGCTGGCCATTAGAAGCTGGAGAGTCACAGGAGCTGGATAATGAGTCTCCCAGCTGTACAGCTTCTGGGCACAGGGCAAGCCCAAAGAACCTGCCATGATCACCAGGCACCTGCTGGGCCTGCTCAGCTGGGGAGCAAGGAGAGCGACACCATCTGCTCAGCAGAGCCTGGTCCTCATACAGCTCAACAGACTTGCTGAAAAGCTAGGAAAGTACATGTATGGGCATAGAATCAATTTTCTACCATTTCTAATTCTGCTTAGTGATGTATCCATGCTATTCGTGTTAGCCATGTTTGAATTTATCAGCCTCATACTGAGCAGCAGGCATATGCTGTTGGCCATGGCCTGTGACTATTATTTAGAAGTACTGTCTTTCTGCAGTTTGCACTTCAGAATTGCTGCCAAGATCAGGTTAGACTTGGTGAGCCAAATTAATCCCCGGTGTAACTCTGGATTTATGTCAGGGATTAATCTGGGTCCAATATAGATGTATTTTTTGGCAGGAGGAAAAGTAAAAGAGCAGAGGAATGAATAAAGGTTAGATGGATGGTCCCTCAGCTGTGCCTGGCCTTCTTGAAAGAAGGGTTTTCCTTCTATGCCTGCTCCTTCTTTCCAAGGAAATGCATTCCTGTGGTTTCCCTGCTGCTTGCTCCAGAGCCCTGAGCTGGGGGAGCCATGCAAGGTGCAAAGGCAGTCCTTGGTGAGTGGGAGGTCATAAAGCTTTTTGAGCTGCTCCAGGGAGCTCTTGAGAGACACAATAGACAGTTCCCAAGAAAATATGGGAGGAGTAGCTTTGGGGATAGTCAAGAACTGCAGAAAGAGCTCTTTGGCCCAGGGAGAGTCTTGTGGGGTGCAAACACTGCTTACCACTTGAAGCCTGGCCCTGGCTGGCACACAGGTGGAAATGTGAATTCCCTTTCCTCTGCAGGACTGGTACTCCCCAAAAACCTGCCTTGCTTAGAAAACACAATGGAAAATTGACCCTAGTGAATTCCAGTTAGCCAAACTGGAGGATGTACAGAAGCAGAGAATCAACATCTTTGTTTGGATTGAGAAGTCTTGCATTGCAATGTCAGTGTCAGGTGTTACGGGTGGTTTGCTGCCTCCACTGTGACTTCTGGAAAGGACATTTAAAAGTCTGAATCTCAGCTGCACCTTTTGACAGTGAGATAAGTGCTTCCAGAAGTCCTGCACAGGAGTGTTGGACCATGTTACCATTGTGCCCAACCTCCCTGTAACCTGTTCCACATCAGAATTAAAAAAAAAAAAAAAAAAGTGATGAAACCATGTTAATTTCGAGTTTCTCTCTATAACCTTTTTTTCTGGTACACTTCACTCCATATAAATCTCCTCTAGCCTCTGAAAAATGAGGTCCTTGAGCCATTGTACACTAGAGGTATTACTTTTTGTATTTTACTCAAAATCATTATGTGCTCTATTGTGATGTTGGGAGCTCAGTTCTTTGCGATATCTACAAAAAAATACGCATTCATTTTTATCTAGTGCTGACCAGCAGCTGGCTGGCAGATATTGGAGAGTATTTGGTAAAGGGGAAATCTGCCCTTGGACAGAAATACATGTAAATCAAGTGCCATTTCCTGCAAACTGGGAACACAAGAACTCCAAGTGATGGGAGGAAGAGGGAATTCAGATGAAAAGACCCCATATAAAATCTCACAAGCACATTCACAGGGCTTGTGAGGCCTTGCTGGACACATCCAGATGGCCAAGAAGCATTAACTGTTTGTGGATAACCTGGCATTTGAACACAAGTACTCATCTATGTTTGTGACCTGCTCAGCTCAGCTGTGGCATTTCCTTTAGCTTTGCTCTCAGACAGAAGAGGACTAGTCCCTGCAGAAATGATGATTTTATCCAAGTAAACATTATTTTTAAAGAAGGACCATACTTCTGCAGAAAGTGGTGTTTCCCTTTAGGACAAAAGCATCTCCCTCAGAGGCTGCCTGAGCTGTTTGACAGGAGCACACATAGCTTGGGGGGAGTGACTTGAAGTTCACCTGTTTTGGTGTGATCAGCAACTCACAAGCAAGTTTTCTGATTGCTGTGAGAGTAATTGCACTTGACAAAAATTTTAGAACCAGAACAGCTTTTCAAAAATAAATTGAGAAATCATGAAGAGGCCTGTGTTCAAGGGCTGTCAGACATGTGGTGGCAGAAGGACACAGCTCTGGGAGGAAAAAAAACCAGGGAGATCAGCTAAGCTTTGTGTGGAGTAAAGTTACTGAAATACCATAGAATAGCTGGGACTAGAAGAGGCTTCTGGAGGTCACTTAGTCCTTCCTCCAAGTGGGTTAAGGTAGAGCAGGTTGCTCAGGTCCTCCCCCAAGCATACATCACAGGATACCTGCTGATGCTGACACATGCACTAGCCTCCATAATATCTGCATTTTCTCCACCCTAATCAGAAATCTTCCTTTTAGAAAACTGTTCTCTCTGGGCTGGATGCATTTGTCTTGGCTGGTGCCAATATCCACAGAATCTGTAAAGTCAGGGGTCACTCCAGCCCATGCTATTTATGGAGCCTGGGCTGGGCTGGTGTCAGGCACCAGGTACCACAGCTCATTTCTCTGCTGCCAGAAGAGACTTGCTTTTCTTGGCCTGCACGGGGAGCCAAAATGGCTGTGGAAGGCTCCAGAGCTTGTCCACAGGAGCAGGACTGGTTATGTGTAGAGGCTCACTCTGGCTTTGTGCTTCACCTCTGGAATTACAGCACCCTCACCAAGGAGGCCGTGGGGTGCTGCAGCTCAGCTCTGTGTGGATCCTTGTCCTCCCCATCCCACCTGCTCTTCTGCAGAATCCATCGTGTTCAAATCATGATCAGGGATGGAAATGTGGGAAGGTCCAGTTAAAAGGAATGCAAAAGCTGCGTGTAGTGTTGAAAATGTTCCCTAATGGTTTTGCTGAATAGGATAAAATGCCTTGATATTCTCAGTCAAGTAAACGACCATGAAATGAGATTTTTGTTTGTGAAGTGTCTGAATCACCTGAAGCTACCAAAGCCAAACTTAGTAAAGCATCATCTCTTAAATATATTGGATGCTATGTACATCAGCAAAACAGCAATGGCTTTAGTAGGTAAAGAGCTTTACCTTTCATCTAAGAATAGTGGGTTTATGAAAAGTGTCCTTTGAAAGCAAGACCTGGTCACTATTTGACTAATGGTAGCAGTGAACAGAACAACAAGGATATAGCCCCATCAGGCTAGACAGTAAATTTCCTGACAGACTCTCTAAATTAACACCTTAATAATGTTACTTTGGCATTATAAGAATAAAGTTATAGCATCAGAATTACTTAGCAAGCAGCTGTAAATCCAGGATGGAGTTCTGGTCTCACAAATCATATTCCAGACTCCTGGGTACAGCAGCACACCACACCACTTAGCTACAGAGTGCAATTCTCTTATGTCCTGTTTGTCCCTGCTTGAGACACCTTGGCTCATAAAATGTGTGCAGGGAGTTTTCTGGATTAAGAAAAAAAGATGAAAAGATGTTTTTGTTAGTCTCCTGCATACTTGTCACCGCAGATCTCCGAACATTTATGTCAGTTTTGTTTTACATTCCCCTAGTCCTTAAAAGATAGCTTGTACTTTGAGGTGATTTTGGAGGCTGATGCAATTTATTACACTGCCATTTCAGCTGCCTTGTTCAGTAGAATAACCTCTAATTGCTCTGCATCCCCATCTAACTTTCTAATAAGATTAATTCTGTCTTGTGTCTTGGTAGTCCCTAATTAACATGATTTGTCTTCACAGTTAAGGGCTCCAGGGTATCACAGCAAGCTCAGAGTCACTGCTCAGTGAATCTTAGAAGTAGTTAATCCATCCTTCCATGAGCAGAGCAGATGCTCCTAGGGAGCTTCAAAGGGCTAAATTCTTTGCAAGGCACTGATGAGGGAGGCAGAGGAGGCAGAGCAGCTGCAGACCTCGCCTGGAGCTGTGGCTGCGGGGCTGGATCATCCAGGCAGGGCTGGAGGGAGAGAGCCCTGCACTGCCCCTGGCCTGCTGCTTTCCTTCTGCTCAATTAGAGCTCCCCGAGATGGGTGCTAATGGCACTTGATTAACCCGTGCGAGGGCAGAGGCAGGAAGACGAGTGAGTATTTGATGTGGCTTCACTCAGTAGCCCTTAAACTCAGGATCCTGCGTGCCCTCCTCCTGCTCTGTGCCTGACAGGAAAGAGCTTTCCCTGGCACAGACAGTTAAGAATAAACTTGAGTTCATCACTGTATAATTGGCAAGAGCCTGTGTGAAAGCTCATAAGAATCCATAGCCTTTTCCACATTATGCTGTTACCCAGCTTTTACATCCAGCATCCTTTAGAAACTGGAAGTATCCAGAAAGCTTTTCTTGCAGGAGGTTTCATGGCATCTCTGAAATAAAGAGGGACTCTCCCCAGACATTCTGCTGTTGAAGCTTCCAGGTTGGTCAAGTTTGGGTGAAAAGCCAGATTCAAATTATTTCTGTATCAGCAGCACAAAACAGAATGGCTTGAGGTTTGTTTCTGGATGTACATCAAGAAAACAGAAAACTCATTTCTGTGACTAGGATCAGAGTCTTTAGTGGATGATTGTTTCTGGCTCCTTGGTTCCTCTCTCATTAAGTCCCAGGCTCCTGCAGTGGGTGGGTGCAGAGCAGCCTGGGACAAGGAGAGCCACAGCAGAGCATCCACACTGGTGCTGCCGGCAGCTGGCAGGAGGAGAAGGGAACACAAGGTGGGATAAGTACCTTGTTTAACAGTAGACAATATAAACACAGAAAGTTCTGCATGGCAGGAGACAATAGAGAGAAACCAGCAGCAGAGCTGATTCCATAAAAAAGGGCTTTTAAATTGCTGACAGAATTACAGAGCAGCAGGGATGAGTCCACTTAGGTCAGATGAGCTCCCAGCAAAGCGCCCTGTGCTGTAAGCAGCGGTCGTGCCTTTTGTTCTCCCTCATGTTTGTTATAATTGGAAGCCAATTGCATTATTTCTCTGAATGCTGGCATACTTAATAAGGATGCAAATTAATTAAAACCTTCCCTCCATTCCATTAGTAAAGGAAAAAAGCAAGCACTGAGCAGGAGCGAGGCTGCAGCGCCTCAGTTGTTTTCACAGCAGGGCCCCTGGCTGGCAGCAGAACCAGTGGCAGGTCCTTCAGCCTCCCTGGCTCTTCATTCCCTGTCTAACATGCAGGTGGGCTGTCATCCACTTCTGATGTACTTTGATGAGCTTCTCTCCAGCAATTCATATTCCTTGACTGTAGCTGGTGGGTATTACTTGTTACAACTTTCCCCTTTCCTATGTCTTGGTGTCCATGGAGCAATATTTTCCCCCAGTTCTGGGAAGTTACATGTTCTCTACAGTGGCTCATACTATTGTAAAGCACGATGCAAAATGTCATTGGTGGTTCTGGGACCATATCATTTATCCAAGAGGAGGGAAAAAAACCCGATCTGGGAATCAAGCAGGTGCAACTTGCAAAGATAATTCAGCAAGTCCTGGCAGAATTCTGAGGTCTGCTCCGTGGACTATGGATTATGCAGTGGGGCCTTGCATTTGCTGTTCAGCAGAAATTCTCCAGGCTCAAATACTTCAAGCACACACTTAATTTTATGCATCAAGTCAACAGAATTAAACCATAGGACTGGACTGGAAAACTTCACCCAAGGATTGTGGAATGTCTGGAAGTGGAACAAGCTGTACTTCAATCTCACTATTTATGGGTGGCTGCTTTTAAGTGTTCAAAACATTGCAGTGCTGCAGAGTAAAAATAATTTTGATGGGTCCGTGTATAATTAAAACTTTAGTAAGTCACTTCACCTCCATGCAGCTCCCCCCCACCATGTAATTTAAGATTTTGCTGTGTATTTTTAGCCTTGGAAGTCTGTGAAAGTTTGTTGCAGTCAAGTTTTGAAGTTTTCATTTAAAAACTGCATTTTTAGAAGAGTTAACTTTTCCTAGAGCATTAAATATGAGAAAAATCTCCTTTTTGATGCAAAGGCACTGTTGTCTTACTTGCACGTGGGCTGTCTTCTGTAGAAGCTACACAAACACTGTCAAGTGTGTTCTGACCACATGACACAAAGCTCCTAATAACAAACAGATGCAGAGCTCAGTGCTGGAGCTACAGCCAGGTGCTGGGAAAGCTGGGATCAGCCGTGGGCAGAGAGTGCTTTGGGGTGTGCTGGTCGTTTTCCACGTGTGGAGGGAAACCAGAGAGCTAATCCCATACACAGCCTGCCTTCTGCAGGCTCGGGAGTTGGAACAAACCCTGTGGAGACAAGGATTGCAGGTGCCAGCTCTCCCTCGTCAAGTGACCGTATATTTTTGTCCACAGCGAGGCCAAAGGGAATGGAGAGAGCCAAAATTCCCTCTGGATGTCCCTCAGATATGGAAGGGGAAAACAAAAACAATGTGCTGGCAGATGCTAAACAAAACATTTTTAATAGCAGGCCATGGAAGAAAAATTCATGAGCTACTCTCCATGGCAACATCTAGGTTCTGTCACGTTTGCTGCCTCCACGCTCTCCTCCTTCCCTTTCTCCTCTCCCTCTCCTCCCCTTTGGCTCCTGCTGTCCCTGCCCGAGCCCTGCCCACACAGCTGTCCACAGGACCTGCCTTTGACACCAAGGAGTCATCGATGTCCCCTCCTGGCAGATCTGAATCTGTGGGATTCAGGTTGTTAGTTCTAAGAGAGACCAAGTAAGCCTCCTGTTTCCTAAGCTGTCCACTGCTCCTGCTCTTCTTACCCCTCAAATTGCTAAATTCATCTATCCACTCTAGCTCTCTTGCACTGTATTTGCAGGCAAGACTTCAGTCTGTATGGATACTGGAAAAGGGAAAGAAGCTTGCCCATGGCTGTTTAATTCAGCTTTATCCTAAAACCTGAGTTTTAAGATGTTAGTCTAAAACATGCTTATTTCTAGGAAAAAAAACCCCAAACCAGGTAATTGCACTCAGTCCTGACTGACTTCTGGGACTGAAATGAACCACAGGTGGAAGGATGCAGGGGATGCCCCTCACAGGTTGCATGTGGGGGACACCTGAGCCTTGCTGGTGCTGCAGCACTGTGTTGCAGTCTTGCCACCTCTACATTCTTCATATTTCATGGTATCACAGGATTGCCAAGGTTGGAAAAGACCTTTAAGGTCATCAAGTCCAACCGTCCGCTTGCTAAGAGAGACAAGTCCAGCAGCCAAAAACCAGTGAGGAATTGCAGTGTCAGTGACAACCCCCATACCCTGCACTAAGCTCTGGCCCAGCTCATAGGAGCAGCACCACGAGTTCCTCAGCTCTCCCAAACTGCTCAGTGGGAGGCCACAGACTGTCCAGCTGGATGCTGTGCTCCAGGGGTGCAGCTGGAACCCTGTGGACTGATTTTCATCTATTTCTGTGAATGGCAAGTGCCTTGGTGTCTTCCATTGCTTGCTTGGAGTGCCTCTGAGGAAACTGGGTAGGAATTTGCCCCCTGGCAAAGGAGCACAGCTGGCCACAGAGCCAGGTACTCAGTGAAGGTCAGTTCCCTCAAGAGGACACCCTGCAGCCTCCACGCCTCTACTTTTGCTGCTAACCAAAGAGATTCACTGATTGCCCACTGCCTGCAATCACAGCTCTCTGATGGAGCCATGGGAAGAAGAGGCATATTTGGGACACTGTCAAGAACCCTGCACTCACAAGCTGCAACAACCACGGAAGATGCCACAGAGGTACCTCAAATGTTTTCCTGAACCAGCCTTTTCTGTTCAGAGAGCTGCAATAAGCTTGGAGAGAAAGCACTCTTATCTCAGGGGGTTTAGGTGACACACCTGCACTGGCAGGTCTCTCTCGTGCAGACCAAGCCCCAGTGAGACCCAGTCAGGTGGAGACTGGGGACATTGGTGAGGAGTCACACTGGCCAGACTGCTTCCAGGGCATTTTACTTTGCATCTGTTTCCTCAAGCAATGACACAGCAATTGTCTGCTTTAGGAAACTGCAGCGGATAGTCACCCTGGGCATGAACGTTCTGCTACTCCATTTTATCACCTTGTGAATAGTGTCCTTTCCACAGCCCAGCTCTACCCATCTAAGCAGAGGGGAGAATGGTGCTGAGCATCAGCAGACAGTGCCTTACCCCTTCCTTAGGCAAGGCTTAGTGGTTTCCCTCATCATACCCAAAGGGCTGCAGCTGGCATTGGATTGATGCCAAGGATGAGAGGTCTCCATGCCTGAAACAACTCTTTACAGCTCTAACTAGAGTATAGAAACAAGTTAATGGCACTGGGGAGCCAAGGATGTCTTGGCCAATAGATACCATATTCACTGTTACACCAAGGCAAGGAGTGCAATCCTTAGAACCATTCTTGCACAGCTTTTTCTGACTCACACGAGCAAGAGCCAGCACATCTCATTAATTTTCAGCACATCCACAACATCTGCCTCACATACCTGCCAGCACTGTTTAATGACAGCTAATAATCATTTCACTTAAGAAAATTCAAAGACACGCACCAGACATGTCCCCACACAGAGCACTCCCCTGACACAAGACAGGGTACAGCTCATCCCCACAAAACACACACTCGTTAATTACATCTCCCCGTGATGATCCAACAGCCCTGCTCCCACAGACACCTCCGATTTTGTTCCCATCTTTGCCTGTACCTGCCTCCAGCTGTGTGCTTCCTGCAGCTTTGCTCCAGCTCCTGAGTCGTGACGTGGTCCCGGTTTTCCTCTCTGGAAGCAGGAAAGGAGGCACCATAATAGTGCCTTATTTACTCCCAGCACTACAGGAGAACGTCTTAAATGCTCTTCAGGCTTCCAGGAAAAGGAAGAAATACTCCCCACCCCCTCCCTGGCTCCCAGGCTTTTGTAGGGTAGGGAATCATCATCATCATAGAATCACCATCGTCATCTCCACATGTGGCCCCTGATTGCAGTAATTTGGGTTTCTGCTGTTCCTCCACCTGTACCAGCTCATCAGATGTGATTTCCTTGCAGCAGAGATGCTTTCTTCTGGGAAGTCTCAGATACCTGGCAGTCAGTGGAAGCCCACTGAGCTGTCTGCATGCTCAAGTTTCTTGCACTTACACTGTGGTCATCAGTGTCCCGTCTCCCTGCAGCTCCAACCAGGCTCCCACTTCTCCTGGGAAGGTGCCATCACAGCTGGTCCTCCACATGAAACGTGCCAAGCTCTGTGTCTGACTAAAGCTCTTGCAGGAGTGCCCAGGATAGGCTTTCCTGTAAAACCAGGAGAGGAAAAACTTCTCTCCTACAGCTTAAGGTACTCCTTACCACATTCCCTTCTGCACTCAGTTAACACAGAGGAGACTGTTCAGGACAGGCCATGGTCTTGACCTCATGCCTTTCTTCACCCTGGATGAGTGACTCAAACAATAGGAAACCAGGGGATCCCTTTCCAGGCTGTGAGGTTTTTCTCTAAAAGAAAAAAACCCAAACTATCCCTCTCACACTATTGTGCTGTACTTTGTGAGGCCAGGAACCAGCAGGTGATGCTCTTGGGAAGGCTGTGGCTGCCAAGGTACCAGCAGACACCAGAGAGGGAACTTTATCCTGCATGAAATGGACCAGAGAGGAGAGAAAGGGCAAAACCCCCTCGTTTGCCCCTTCATTTAATTGTGTTGTTCTGCAGATAACACACCCCCTTCGTGTTCAATGGGTTAAACTGCTGGAAACAAGCATCTTTCTATATTTACTGGTGTAATCTAAAAATACTCCAAGTGTGCTGACAGCCAAAGCAAGCAGAGGCTCCCAGGGGCTCTTTTCCTATCCCAGTGCCATGAGGGTGCCCCAGCTGGCTGACACTGCCCCCAGTGAGACGAGGCCAAAGAGCAAGGTCGGTGTCACGCCCGCTCACAGCCTCGCTGCACATGGTGCCTTCACCCTCTGCCTCCCAGCTGCTCCAGAGGAGAAATCCTCAGCTCCCACCCATCCCTCTGCCCAGCCCCTGGTACCTGCTGGCTTCGGGTGCAGCAGGGGCTGTACAGGTCAGCCAGCTGATTGCAAGGGGCTGAACAAACAGACTCATTAAAAACAAGACAGGTCATCTTCGTCACCTCCCCTGTGTCCCCAAAGAGGCCATATTGATTCATGATTTAGAATAATCCCAGATTTCATTGCAGTTGGGTGTTCTCCATTGGGAAGATAGAAGAAATGCTTACTATAATTTACTTATGTTATGCTGGCATAACTGCATGGGCATTCAGTTTATATCTGCTTGTGGAGTTTCTGGTTTGTGTTTGCTGGTTGCACTCACAACCTGAGACCTTTTTGGACTGCTGATTTATTTGGCCAACATCCCCCCAGCAGCTGGCATTCCAGGTTTAGGATTTCCAGGCTGTAGGGATTCAAGTGTCTGAATGCCTGGTCAGGGAGGGAAATGGTTCGGTGCTGCAGCTCTGAGGCAGCCAGGTGGTACCAGCAGATACAGCTTGCTTGCCTTCCTCCTCCTCCTCCTCCTCCTCTCCACCTCTCTGTTTCCAGATGCAAATAATTCCATAGCTGGCAGTGTGTGACCACGATGGCTTCCTAAGGGGAAAACATCTACTTTGGCAAAAACATTTAAGATTCTTACTCCTGCTTCACGTTCTCAAGCATATGTGGAGTAGAGGAAAAATGCTTCCATCCTATGCCTGCTGGCACAGCTAAAGTCTTGCATTCAAAAATGCCAGCAAGCTCCCAAAGACTGGGTAATCATAAGTAATAAAGAAAATGCACTGACATTGGAAAAATGAATTGGCTCCTGTGAGTAGGAAAGTGGCCTGAAGAGGAATCAGAAGTCAACGTTCATGAGATTTTAATCCCAGTTTCAGTATCTATTCCCAGTCCAGAGGAGGACACCTAAATGCTTTGTTAGCTTTTTTCCTTTCTGAATGGGACTAGACTTTAGCTTAGTCACTGTGGTATTTAGGGCATTAATTGGCTAATTCAGCACCTTGCTCTAATGATGTAAATAGCTTAAAAGCTTCACTGGAAGGATTTGAAGCTGTAGTTTAAGAATTATTGCTGATTTTTGACCTTTCTTTGTAACACATCTTGGAAGAGGGAAAGGTAAGGCAAGAGGGGAAGATTTTCATTTTAAAAAGAGAGAGGCACTTCCATTTGGCAAGATTTTGCATCCTGATGGGAAAACATAAACACCCAGTCTCTGATCTTGCCTCAATCCATATTTAATCTCGGAGAGTGCTGTGGTGTAATTTTGAAGACAACACTTTCAGGAAGCATGAGGGAAATATTCCAGGCTTCCTTCTGCTTTGATAAACTATAAAGGAAAAAAAAGGTGGGTGAAGCAGGGCAGAGATGTCCCATAATCCCACACAGGGGACACAAGAGACATGGAAGACAATGCCACCGAGCAAAAGACAGCTATGGGGAGACCTTTGGGGTTATTCTGACTTTCCCTTTCCCCTCTGCAGATCCTTTTGTTTTTGTGGATAAGGGGATGAAACCCTGCCTGTGCAAGCCTGAGGAGGAAACCCAGGGGTGGTTCTCATGCAGAAGATGCTGCTCTTGTCCCTGCCAGTGATGCTCTGCTGCAGGGCTGTCTTCCCCCTGCCCCAGCAGCCCTCACTCACTCCCTTCCATGCCTGCTCCGTGCCCAGCTCTGGCAGGTGCCACAGGGAGGGGGTGGGAATAAGAAATCGGATCCAGCCAGCAGCGGGAAGACGAGCAGGGTTTTAGGAGCTGGTGGAGTGTTAGGAAGATGCTGGAATTGAAGCTTGCAGAGGGTGGCAGGATTAAAAATAGGCTGTAGCCTGCATTCCCCAGAATTTTGGCATCTCAACTGCCTGTTATCCTTGTGACCCACTGAGGAAGAGGCAGCAAAGAAAGAGATTCTCTCTTCCACCACCCCAGCAGTGCAGGACAAAATGATATTTTGCTTCTAACCAGATGGTTCTGCTCTCTTGGTCTGATAATATTTACTACAAGGGTGTAAACTGAGTGTTTTGTCCCTGTCTTCAGTCCAACCAAGGCACTCCCACCTTCCCCTGAATTCAACAAGGCACTTGTGCACTGAAGAAGTGCTCATTCATTCACATCTTACAGGCCGTTTGCAGGCTTCCATCCTTCCAGAGGAAAAAAGGCAGTTTTTGTAGAAACCATCATTTTAATTCAAGATATTGATGAAAGAAGGCATTTCACTGTATTATGCAATACAATCAACACTGCACCTTGGTACTTACCTTAGCAATGCTGTATTTGTTTTAGAAAAACCCAAAGACAATTAATAATGCTAGGAGGTGTTAAAATCCATGCTTAGATAAGGTGCCTGAACCTTCTGGCCAACAGCTCATATTTTATAGGAGCCAGGAACAACTACTACTGCTCTTTAACCATAGAGTGTATTTCTTGATGTTGGTTGTGGGACAGACAAGGCTTCTCTGAGCTGTGAGTTTCAGCCAGCCATGAGCACAACATATCAGCTAAAAGTAAAAAAATCTGCCTTGTCCAAGAGCATAAATTTTGGAAGAATCTTTGTGAAAGGCTGATGAGGTGTAAGTTTTTGGTTTTTACCCCAGCTTTAACTTTCATACATCAACAAGATCCTTCATCCAAAACATTTTACAAAGTTTGAAGTGTGGTTGCAAGATTTGCAAGTTGGTCTCAAGCAGAGCCAAGGGCTGCCACACCAGATCCCCTGGCTCCAGCACTTTAAGAAGTTTAGCTACTTCTGCTTGGTTAAAACATGCCCTCAGGTAGCAGCTTGTGACTGGGGAAAGCACTGTGCAAAAATGCAGTGCCACTCCTTTTTTTGTGTGTCTGCTCCTTCTAGAGCAGTATTTGTGCATGGTAACAGACTGCCAGACCATTAGAGATTTCTAGAGCCAGTCCTAAGTCTGGGTTTGGTTTTCCTTTTTAGAGCTGCTGTGTAGTGCTTCTCCTCAAGAGAGAGTCACCAGGCAGAACAAAGGTATTTCCACAGATACACAGCACTCCCTTGCAGTGCAGGAGGGGTTTCTGTTGGGTGGCGGTGGGGAAAGGAGCCAAAACCCAAGGAGTGCTTTTTCCACCCTGGTCTTCGAGCACAGGAAGTGAGGTGCTGCGAGGGGAGCAGGTGACAGGGGAGCGACGTGGCAGGAGGCCGTGGCTCTCACTGGGCTCTGTGCTGCTCCTCTGTCCCCAGGAACGTTCGTGTCGGCGTTCACCGTGCTCTGCGGGGCCCGCACCGACCTGCCCGACCGGCACGTGTGCTGCGTCTTCTGGCTCAACATCGCTGCTGCCCTCATCCAGATCCTCACCGCCATCGTCATGGTGGGCTGGATCATGAGCATATTCTGGGGCATGGACATGGTCATTCTTGCAAGTAAGTGCAGTGCACTCACCCTCCTGACTTCTCCTCTCCGTGGCAATGTCGCTGGGTCCTGGATAGTGTCCCCGCAAGCCACCGGGCTGCACTGTAGGGAGGAAGAGCCACAGGATGGGCTCTGCAAGTCCATGGGAAACACAGTAGGCAGAGAAATTGCCAGGAGGGTGTAGGAATGGGCCCATGGGTGACATATCTGGGAGAGTCTCCCATCCCACCACGTGGGTCAAGAACTTCCCTGTATGAAATGGAATGTGCAGGAAGAGGGAGCACTGTGAACTCTGCTCTCTGGAGCCCCTTCTGCCCTGGTCACATCCATTTGAACAAGAAAGCCCTTTCTCCCTTGCGACTCCGGCTGCAAATCTGTGGTTAGTGACACCTTCTTGCTAGGCCGGTTCTGCTCCCAGGGACAGTTGTCCCCAGAAAAGCCCTGGGGACTCTCCTGGATGCTCCCCTTCCTCCCCAGGATACATTTACCCGTTGTTTTGGAGTTTTTTTCATGTTTCAGACCAAGTTCTTAGGCTGAGCCAGAAGTGTTTAGATGCTCCTAGAACGACGTCCCATACACCCTTTGAGTTGACTAAAACATTAGCTTAAGGAAAGAAGAATCCATTTTTAAATGTATATAATTTAAGTCACCAGTTAGTAGATATTACCAATCCAGAACACAGGCTCTGTAACTTTCATCTGATAGAGGCTTTCACTGGTGTAAAAGTTGTGTCATATCTCCTGTATCGTGGAGGATGGAGGTGACAGCCTCATCTCACCTCCAAAGCCAGAAGCAACACAGAGCTCAGGGTGCTGGTGGCATCTGCAAGACCCCACTCCCTTTCCAGAGGCTGGCAGAGGCCGATGGGCAAGCCCTCAAAACAAACAGGTCTGAGATCTTTCAGGCTGACAGGGCAGGCAGTTCCCAAAGCAAGCCCTTCTCCCAGAGACCATCTTACCAGCAGCTTTTGCCTTTTGCTTTGAAGGGGCTCCACTTTGTCATCTTGGCTGATGACATCTGTTGCTGCATGACAGAGGGGGAGAGGGGATCTCAGGAAGTTGCCAGAACCCCGCCCAAAGACAAAATGGATGAAACTGAAAAAAAAAGAAGCAGGAAACCAGTGCACATTTTCAGCTGCCAAACCCAAGGGTTAAACCCACTCACCAAACCACCTGCTAATTTCTGAGCCACCTTCAGTTAAGGCAGTCCCCATGCAGAGCAAATGGTGGATATCAAAAACCTGAACATGTCCAAAGCCAAAGCTTTCCTCAGGATGAAGGCATTACAGCTCTTTGCTTTACCCTGCAAACCACCTACCATGTTTCCTTCCATATGTACCTGCAGAGCAGGTTATTTCTGAGGCTAAACTGTGAATTGGTGTACATGTGCGACGTGTCTTTAAGAATCTGCCAGATTTGTGTGTAATGCCATCAGTGCATGTTCATAACCATAAACTCTTCTGCTCCTCCTCTGTGGGGCAGCCCCTGTGTGTGGGTCGCTGTCTGGCAGGACCCCATTCTGCAGGTGTGGGGAGAGTCAGGAAAGCACCTGTCCCAACAAAGAACCACCACTGAAACTGTGACTTGCTTTGCTCCAAAGCCCTGCTCTCCAGCTAGAGGGGTTGGTGCTTAGGAGGGTCTTACTGGGAGGGTCTTCTCCAGTTTCACTGCTGGGGAAAACCATACAGCTTGGAAGTATCTCCAAAACACTCTTTCCCACATCTGGCTGGATTCCACCAGGTTGGGAGGCAGAGGATGGATGAGCAGTATGCGGTAGGAATGCTCAGGTCAAGAGGTCCCCAAGCACAGCAGCAGTATTTCATCCCTCTGGTGGTAGTAGGGAATGGCAAGAGGAGTCAACATGTCTTAAGTTTCACCAGCAGCATCTGACAAGCTGCAGCCCTTGGCAGTTTCTTGCCATCTCATTAAATAGCTGCTTTTAAGTTTACTTGCCTTGCAGAGAAAGTAGTGGCTAAAAGCAGCAGCTCTTGGTTGATGGAGAAGAGAAGAGAAGAGAAGAGAAGAGAAGAGAAGAGAAGAGAAGAGAAGAGAAGAGAAGAGAAGAGAAGAGAAGGACTTAATTGAAACAAAGAATGAAGTGATTGGTTGCTCTTACCTGTATCAAACAGCCCTGTCAGACCCAAAGTGGTTGGTTCTTGTTATCACATTTAAAAAAACAACAAAAACTTAAGAAGGAAACCATGTTTCAAATGCAAGAAATAAGACATTTCATTTAAGAACACTGCCAGTTTGCTTTGGCTGGGTTTTGTTTGTGTGCAAACCATTGGATGCACTGGACAGAAACCATACACCACTGCAACTTGAACCTGGGTGCAGATGGGAAATAGTTGAAAAAATGTGAAACTACTGCCTACCTCTAGTCCCCTTGCCTTGAAATGGTTGATCCCATGTGTCCCTGTGAGGGTGCCAGGCTATTTGGATGGGTTAGAGGCAGGACACTGCAGGTCCTGTCTAAGCTGGTGAGGGCTAGCAGTGAGGACGAGGGTGGGAAGCAGCTGAGGGTCAGGAACTCTGCTCAGGCTTTCCCTGCTCGCTCCCTGGATCTGGGCCTCTGACAGCTGGTAGAGAGTTGGGAGGGAGTTAGAACCCCAGAATCATAAAATCTCTGAGGTTGGAAAAAACCTCCAAAATCATTGAGTCCAAGTCTTAAGCCATCACCATCGCGTCCACCACTGAACCATATTCCCAAGTGCCACATCCACATGCCTTTTGAACAGGAGACTCCCAGCTTTTCATCTTCTAGTGCTATTTCCCAGGCGTGGAAAGGGGGAAGTCTGCTCTGAGGATAATGGCATACTGTCCTTAATGAGGGAAAAAGGAGAAGAATTATAGGCCAATCAGGTATACTTCAGTTCCTGGAAGAAGTAATCAAGTAAGTGACTCGAATGCATTAAGAAAATAAAAACCACCCCCACAAAGTCACCGTGGGTCTGTCCAGAGCCAGCTGTGTCAGACTGGCTTGATTGCCATCGGTGGCAGAGGAATTAATTTCGTGTGAGGTGGCAGCAGTCAGCCATCCCTCCTAACCTTCAGATGCTGACCCTGTCTCACACAGCTTTCCCACCAGCAAGCCAGGGCGACGTGGTCTGCATGCAAATGCACTTGAGAACTTTGCTCTAAATGGATTTTCCTGACCTGGGGAGAGATAAAGAGAGGTGTGTTGAAAGGTCCCTCCTGAATGCAGCTCTGGTCAGTATTTTCATCTGGAGAGGCTCCCCAGCCGCACACCAGCGCTGGCTGCGAGGGCGGCGGGCACGGCCAGGGCAGTGCCCGGATCCGCGCCAATCGAAGAAATGGTCTGGAAACAGTAAGTGCTACTCAGCAGGGACAAGCCCAAGACTCTACAGAAGGATTAATCAACTGCATAAATACACACTAGGGAACAACTTGTTTTTCAGGGAAGGACGTGGTGGCTGCAGTGAGTCACAAGCGGCACAGGGGGAACATGGCTGCAGAGGGAACAAACACCACACAGGCAGGTGGGAGCAGAGCTTGTAGGGCTTTTGCTGACCCCATCACCTTTCTCTGCATGCATAAAGCTGTGGTGAGGCTTGTGGCCAACTTTGGAGGCTGTACTTCAAGTGGAAAACCTGGAGAGAGTCCAGAGAACCATAAGACAGTAGGCATTGTTGATGATGAAGGTGTTCAGCAGGCTAGTAAATGTGAGCAGTTCAGCCTAAGACAGACTTAAATAACACCAGCAAGGACCTGTGTGGAAATTAGAAGACATTTTTCCTCCAATAAGGTCAAAATGCTGCAGAGCTGACATGGCAGGATCTGCTCTCTCTGTCCCTGGAAGACTCCAAGAGTGGGTAGACCCCTGTCTGTCAGGGATAAGGTGGGACACAGCGAGAGACTGACAGACCTGGGGGTCCTGTCCAACCCTCATCTCCTCTAAGGTGTCCTTTAGGGGGATAATATCCCAGAAGGAAGATGAATTGAATGCAGTTTTGCTGTCACACTTAATTACTTTTGGCAGCACCACAGCACAGGGTATTTTCTCTGCTAACTTAAACAAACTGCCAGCTGGCCCCACTGGCCACCAGAGATATCTTCTTTAAGCAGCCATGTGGCTTTGGGAACTGTCCTCTGCTGTACCTGCTGTCTGAAGGCAAAGGTAGAATTACAAGGGAGCACTTAATTCTTCTGCCAAAAAATGTTTGGCCAGTGCTGCTGCAGTGTGCTCTCCTCGAGCCCCTCGCCAGCTCTGCGGGGACGACGCACAGAGCTGAGGCCAGCCAGAGCTAATGAGCTGGCCAAAGCCAACTGGAAAACAAGCCTCCTAAGGCTGTCCAGGCAAAGCTCCCTCAGCTACAGGCACACCTTGTCCCGAGCCCACGTCTTCATCAGCCCCACTGTGCAGAATGAACACAGCAGAACGGCCTTCCCAGGAAGCCCCTGCCTGCTCAGAGCCCGTATTAAGGGTTGTGTGCCATTTCTTGACAGAAACGCCAGAGAAATAACACAGTAATGTCACACTGACATTTGGGCACAGGGGACACGAGTCAGGGACTCTTTGTCCAGGCATTGTTTTGCCTCTGCTGAATGCAGCTGAGAAGTCAAGGCTGGTTTCTGAAGGGAGCCCTCCCTCAGCTTTCAGCCTCCGAATAAACGATGTGCTTGGCTGCACCATCGCTCTCGGGTTCACTGGATGGAGACTTCGGCTGACTCTCAGGGCTGATTGCCAGCCAGTAGTGAGAGCTCACCTGTAATCATGCCATCCTTTTCATGCCTTTGCTAATTACTCTGTCCAGACCCTGCCAGAAGAAGCAGCAGGTGATTGCACAGTCGCTGTATGCTCGGGCTCCGAGGGAAAGCATCACCGAGCCTCTCTGCTCTGCAGGGCCCCTGCTAGGACAGGTAACACAGCTGTCCTGGGAAGGAAAGGGGAGCAGGAGGCCCAAACCAACCCTTCATGAGATGAAGAAAATCCCAAGGACAAATTGCCCGCTTGGACCTATTACACTTTTTAAAAAAATCTAAAAAGAGCTGTCCCCCAAACTAGGCCTGAGGAAAGTAGTTAAAATACACTTTTTTGCAGTTTCCCACCAAATGCAGTGGTGGGGCAAGTTCTTAACACATTGTAGGAATGTTAAATAACACCAGTGTTTGCAGCATCCAGACAGGCTGAGGCATGCTGTGGTTGTGAGTTACCTTTGGGCACAAGCAAATTGAGCAGGGAAGATGCCAAAAACTCTTCAGGTGTAGTTTTCCCAACCCTGGGACTGTGAATGGTGTGCCATGAGCCCTTTGGTACACTGTGATGTCTTGTCTGATGCCTTCCTTCAGTGGCTGCCCTTCAGTCAAACCCACGAAAGTCCAGTGGCACAGAGGAAAGAGTTTCTGGGAGCATTGCTCAGAGGTGTTAGCCCATCCAGCCTGTCCTGCTTGGAGAAGCAGGTGAGGATTCCCCCGTCATCTTTAAACAAGAGTCCCAAATGAAATGATCCACTCCAAGTACAAGGATTTTAAGAAATGTTTGGCCCTGGTGTGAATGTGTGATGGTAGAGCAGCTGTTCTCTGTTTACTTTGCAGCCTCAGTTTGTTCATTCTCTTCTGGTTCTCCACGTGTTTCAGATATGTCATCTACAGTTACATTTCTCCCTCTCTCTTTCTTTCATGTTCCTTTGCCTCCTTTTGTTCACCATCAAAGTCTCACAAGGTAAGTTTGTTTCTGTTCTTCCTCCTCCTCCTCCTCCTCACTCTCCGAGGCAGTTTCCCATGGAGAGCAGCAAGCACCGGTAGGGCCAGGACATCTGGAATTCACTTTGGCCAGTGCTGCCCACTCCCAGCCCAAGTCCAGCCACATGCCTTTACATGTGTGTGTCCAACTGTCTCTGTGTCTGTCCTGTGGCTGCACAGCCCCAGGGATGCTGAAAACCTTCATGCAGCTTTGAAATGCCCCCGGGGATGCCCCACGGGCACCCTTGGAGTAGAGCAGGAACCTGTTTCAGCATTGAGAGCATCCTGAAGCCACCCTCTGCACAAACCCAGTCCCAGAAGGACAGCCTGTGCACAGACTGGGTTCTTTTTGCCTCAATCTTACATGCAATGGTTTACAGGAGAAGTGCAATTTCAACTAAACTTGATTAAATCGGTGACTTTGTGCGCAGGCTCGCTTAATCCTGAACCCAGAGCTGTCTGTTCTACAGAATTGCACCTCTAGATTTTATTGCAGGCATGTAAAGCTGCTTCATACAGAACAGCTATTCCTATGCAAGAAATGCAATAACTATTTTCACATATAAACTATTTGATAAGTCAAGTCTGAAGTATAGTAATAAACAATTTTAGCATAAGACAGGTCATTTTTTGGCTTATAGCCAGGTAAAGAGACAGGCTTGGCCACTGTAACTGCCTTCCAGCAGTTTCAACACTGATAGCCAGACTGAAAGGATTACTCAATCTTAATTTTCTTATATCTCAATAAAAGGCATGGCTGTACAAGTAAGTTATTCTTACTTTAGCTAAAGATTTAAGGCAGGCCTCACCTTTCTGGTCCACAGGGTTGTTTGTTTGTTTTTTTAAACTTTGCTCCCTAAACAAATTAAACCAATGCTGTAGACAAGCCCAAATTACAAGTTTCCAGCCAGCTCACCTGGCCTTCAGAGCTGACTCACACTTAAAACATAAATGCATGTGAAATCATCATTTTGCCCCCTAGAAAAAGCTGTTTGAAAGAGATGAGAGTCTTTCTGTTCAGCTGCACACAATAGGCAGAAATTCAGTTAAGTATCATTATTCTGTTCCTTATGCTTGTTTAACAGCAGGAGGTCCAGGCTGCCAAACCTGGGCAAATGTGTGGATTTTTTCCAAAGTACAGCAAAGTTCATTCACTGGAGTCAATTCTTAGTTCAGCAAAAAGTCCCTTAAAAATAGAGGTTCTGGCACCTGCTGGTATTTTTTGTTCAGTCTTTGTAAGGGACTTACAAAGGCCTAACATAAGGGTTAGAAAGAAATATTACAAAGCATAAATGGAAAAGTGTTTGAAAAGTTAAGCATTCTCCTGAGAGATGAAATTTCAGACTTCTTTGAAATTCAAAATATAAAAATGACAGGCTACTTATATTATTTAAGCTGAGAAAAAAAAACCCTCCAGATTTAGAGAAGTTTTTTAGTTGAAAGATCTTCACCGTGGCAGGCACTGCAAGTAAGGACAGTTTGCTTCTTTAATAAGGAGATTTTTTTGCATTGATACAGTCAGAATAACAAGCCCAGCTTCTCTTGAAAGGAAAGTGGGCAAAGCTTCTGGCACAGTCATTGCAACTGCTTAGGAAAGTGTTAAAAAATCCAGTATTTTTCTCATCATCCTGCACTAGCACAGGAGCTGCAGGTGCTCTCCTATTGCCCTTCCCTGTCCTAGCACCCTTGGGGGATGGAGCTGTCCCCTATGGGATTTGCAGCCTGCCCTCAACCGCTGTGTGCAGGACAGTAAATAATCTTGGGCCCCAGGACCCCACGGAGCTGTGACAAGCAGCAGGACAGGCTGCTCGAGCCCCTGCAACATCCATGTGGCTGCAACACAGTGGGGACCCCAAGGGCTTTGCTGTCTTGGTTGGGAAGTGCATCAGACCTCATGACCACAGGAAGAGGAAAGGGTGTGAAGGAACAGGGATCCAGGCGGTTTCCTTGGTCTTGCTGCTGAAAAGATCAGTTTCCTCCAGGCCCGCTGGATGGCTGCTGCGCCCTAGCAAAAGCACCTGTAATTCTGCTGGGCTGGAGCAAAGCAAGTGCAGAACCAGGCAGTGAGAATATCATTAGAAGCATCCCAAGGTCTGGGTTTGACATGTCAGCCTGTGATTCAAGGCATTCCCCTTCTCCTCCAACAGGTGTTTGTTCACCTGTGCAAACTGCAGCGCAAATTGGTTGCTCTGGGGAGCCCTGTCAGCAAAAGCCAGCATGGGAACAAAAAGATGGATGGAGGAAATCAACCTCCTCCTACCTGGCAGTGCTCTGGGAGGACGAGGTTCAAACACAAGTCGATGCCAAGGAGAGATGTGTGTCGGATGCACGACCCACCAGGGCAGCGCTTGGGAACAGCCGTGTCTCTGGAGCAGGATACAAGGGCATCCATTTCCCCTGCACTGCAGAAAAACACACTCCATAAAAACTTCAGGATATTGGGCTGGAATTGGTGACCACTGGTACCTGCTGTGCCTTTACAATCTCTTCAAGCAGAGGTGCCCGTGCCAGGCTGGTGGCAGGCAGGTGCCACAGCGGCAGGGCTGGCTGCCAGCATCCGCATGGCTGTGCCCAGGAAGGAGGCAGCTGTTGGCCAAAGCAGGGCAGGGTGGCTGCCTGGGCAGCCTGGCCCCGAGGGGGAACGTGGCAGCCCCCCTGTTTTCCCACGTGGTTTTTGCCACTCCTGGTAAACCAGGCTCGTGGCTTGCTTGAGCCTCACCGAGGGTCCTCATTTGGAATTAACTCTAATCATGTTCCCTTCCCCTCCCTCCTCACAGGCTACAAGGAACAGGGGATCCCACAGCAGCTGTAGTGGCTGGGACAAGTATGGTCAGAGAAACACGGCGAGAGATTTCCTTTGGCAGCCGTGGGCCACGGACCTTTTCATTACCCTTTGTCTCTCTTCTTCTCCCTTTTGTCTTGTCTCCCTGTGTCTGCCCGGTTCACCTGCCCGTCCAGCGGAGCGGAGATGCAGAGCAGCCGGCGCAGACTTGCACTGACGCCCCTGAGCAGCGGAGACGAGGCAAGCACGGCTTGGCTTGGGACTGGTCCCGGCCAGCACGCGGTGGGCGGCCGACGAGGAGGACGAGGGTGCCAGGACAAGGAAACACCCTTGGTGAAGGTGGCACCTGGGCAGGCAGCTGAACCAAGGGAGGGGGAGATGCTGCTTTCCCTCTGCTCCCAGGGGGAGGTCGCTGAAGATGTTCTGCCTCCTTTTTGTGCTCGCTGTTAAAGGACGCTGGCTGTGAACACCAAATGCCGAGGAGCTATTCATAGATATATGTACAGGATGTAAAAGCAAACCAGTGGTACTTCTTTCCCGCCCCGAGATTCCATCCGTGACTGCCTTGCAGTGGTGGAGGGTCCAACCCAGCCCCTCTGCTGTCTGTGTATATATGATGTTCACTGAAGCTCTGTCCCCACAGATGTCTTGAGAAACGTGCTTGCTGTAAATCGTATTGTACCGCTGAAGTGACCGGGGCCATCCCCTGCTTCCATACGCTGCCACCATGCAAAGACCAGAGCTCCCACCAGCCCAGGGGACACTTTTCCTAGCACAGGACTGGTGTCCTGCAGCACTTCACCTCTAGGGCAGCAAGTACAGCCTCGTGCTGCCAAAAGTCTCTCGTGTAAAACAACACTGGGGGAGCCGAAGAAAAAGACTCTTCCTACACCTGAAAGGGACTTGCTGGCAGCATCTCCATGCTTTGGAAATGGATCTCCTTAGAGCACGATGAGTGCTCTTGGCTGAAGCAGCATCCCAGCTCTGCTTCCCCAGGTAAGTATCCAAAACTCCAGGATCGCAACCTGGTACTAGACAGGTGCTTGGGAGCTGTTGTGGTTGGAAGGCCCGTGGCCAAAGGGGGTGAGGCTGTGATTTCATGGTTTGAACACGATGTGCAGAGTTGCAGTGGCCATCCAGGTGGAGTGATCCCTCTGATCGCAGCAGGGTGAGAGGGGCTTGGCTTGGTGTCAGCACCTTTTCCACTCCAAAAAGGTGGCAGGAGGAGCCCTGCTGAAAGAGGGCAAAGCCAGGCTGTTCACACGCAGGGAGGGCCCTTCCAGCCAGAGGAGTTTCACACAAACCTGCTGCCAAAACTGGGAGCCACCCAAGCATGGCAGAGTTGAGACCCACTCCCAGCCCATTGCTCCTGCCAGGAGGCAGATGGTGAGAAAGGGATGGCAGCAAACCCCACTGCCCTGCAAGTGTCCAGCCTCTCCTGGGATGATGGTCTGCTTTTAACAAAGGTTTTTATTTTTCATGCAGAACAGATCCCGTCACCTAAAATACCTCCTATTGTAAAGACAGCTGGGGTGTCAAAAAGCAGCGAGTGCCCCTGAGCTGCCCACCAAGGGTGGAGGAGAGCCCTGTGCTGGGCAGGGCACCTGTCAGTGATCCCACAGACAGCTGCTGGGGTAGGAAACTCCTTTGGTGTTTTGGTGCAAACCTCTGGCTTAGCCTCCCCACAGCCCCTGCTGTTCTCCTGATGCCTGGGCACTGTCTGGATTTAATGCAACACCTCTCTTCCCAGAAAGTTTCCTCCCTGCCCAGTGCCCGCACTGCTCTGTGAGCCCACAGCCTGTGGAAAGCAGGCATCAGTTTGCTCTGGCAGGCACCTCTTTGCTCTCCCAGCTCAGGAGGTTCTTCAGGGCTGAGGACAAAGCAGCATCCACAGCCCCAACTAAGTTGTGGTGGGACAGGACCCCTCTAAACTGTGCCCATTAATCCAATGCAGGCATCAGAAGGGATGACAGACTTTTTTCACTTCACTCTTTCACGGCTGTGCACTATAAAAAGCTTTGGGCTGCCTCAACAGGAGAAAGGGGCAGAGAGTTAGGAGCCTTGGAAGAATCAGCTTTCATTGTGAAGATGCTGGCTCAAGCATTTCCTCTGATCTCAGCAGTCTTAATTGGAATATATATATATATATACACACATATATAAACAAGGAGGCAAATTCGTAACACAAACAATTAATTGTATATTTTACCAAGCCAGACTTCAGGCAGGGCAGTGTATTTGTACAGCTTGCAGCATACAGTAAGGAAAAATGACAGGTCTCCTAAGCAAACCCACGGCAGAAGCATAGGAATAACTCAGGCTGCATTTCTCTTGCCTCACACCCTAAACTGTTGCTCGTACTGCCACGCTGGACAGACAGAAACAGGTATTTAGTCACTACCCTCTATCCAAACAGGGATGCTGAGCTCCACTTTTTGGGCTACTGCATAGAAAGTGAGGATCATGGCATGGTGCAGACAGGAAAACTTTGCATTTGTCATTTTAGAGGAAAAGAGATGAAAAACCATCAGTTTTTAGAGCAACACAAGCCACACAACACAGGCAGCAGAGGAGCAAAGGTTTCCTTGGAAGACAAATACCAGCTGGTGCTTCTTGTTAGCCCAGGGCTGGAAGTGCTCAAGAGGAAAAGCAGCACAGGTATGCTGCCAGAACACCAGGCTGCAGCCAGCCACAGTTCCCTTGCTTTGCCCAGAGGAGGCTTGGAGGACAGCAGCAGCTGGAGAAAACCCATCAAGCAGGTCAGTGGTGGAAAACCCAAGAGCTGTCTGGGACCTGCATTAAAGCCAGGGGATGAGCTCCTCAAGATTACCACTGCCACAGCTGTGGCCAAAAGGATTTCTGCTCACAACATTCAACAATTTCAAGTGTCTTTGTCCATTTCTACCAAAGGGACTGGTTCAGGGGGTGGCCTGTGCTGTGGCATCTGCAGCTCTGTGGCTTGCTGGGCTGTACAGGTGTTAGAGAATTGAGCTTCAGCATTTCCTGCGAGACAGACCATCTCTGTTCCTCCTCTTCCCACCTGGGAAAATAAGGGGTAAATAGGATCCTAACCAGTAGCTAACAGGGAATCTGAAGCACATCTGGAAAACACCTTCACAAGCTGCTGCTGTCATCAGTGAGAACTCTTTTTTTGAGATCTATAACTAGCCCTGAAGCCACCCAAACCACTTGCCCACTCAGCTGCAGCAAATGCAATGACAAAGAGCAATGGCCACTCCTCACCTTTGCCAAAACACAATGGCTGGGTCAAGTGCAAACACCAATGAGAGGCCATGGATAAAAGGAACCAGGCAAAATCTTTGGGTGCAGAAGCTCTGAAATAGGAGCAGCAAGTGTGGCTTAAGAACAACTTCTTCTGGTGCCTGTGAGGTTGGGTTCACTTTTAAAAGGTGGATTTAAATATGTAGTGGACAGGCAGCACAAGAAGCCTCAGGCTGGGGAGGATTAAACAAGCTGACATTTTCACTGGGCCTAAACTGCCAAAAGTCACATCTCCTGTGGCATCAGATGTCAGATCAGCAGCAGATGCCCCATCCCAGAGACCCAGCACCTGTGCAAAAAGTCCCCCGGGAACAAAAAGGGACAGAATAAGCTCCTCATCAGCATCACCAGGGTTTTGCTGACCTTTTGGGCCACACTTGGTGCTGTCTCTGTGCTCTAGTGAGGATGGGAGAATTGGATTGGCTGGGAAAGGATCGAATGGAAATGCTGCCCTCCCTGGGATGGCTGCAGGTCTCTGAGAGCATCACTTTGGTTAGGCCTGGGTGCTGTGTGCATTTATTGCATGAGGGAGTTTGGTACTCCAGTGCAGCACTGCACAGACGAGGTGTGCAATTTATAATTTACTTTCGGGTTTTGCTCTGTAAATGTTTTCTTATCTTTGACCATCTAATTGAATTGGTGAAGTCAAGAAAACACTCAATGCACCACTTCAGAGGCTCTGAAATCTGTCAAATGACACCCAGGACAAAAAATCCTTATTTTTGCCTATTGTGGTGATTTGCTTAATTGTTTTTAATTAAGAAGCAGTTTCCCACTCTGTGCTTTAAGACAAGAGCCACTTTATAGATTGGCCTTGCTACCAGGCAGCAAGCATCAAATTGCATTTTCCCCAAGGCTGTCCTGTGGTAGTAATAACAATGATAAATCCCTCTGTTTTTTCCAATAGCCCTGAATAAAACTAGCACTGCCAAGTTCCCCCCAGCCCAGGTGTGAGCAGCAGCCTGCTCTCAGGCAATGGTGAGCCCTTCACCTTGGCTTCAGGTCTCCCCATGGCAAGTAGTGGGGAGCAGTGGGGAGCTCAGAAACTGAGCCCAGGGCAGGGCTGTGGTCACCAGGGGGTTCTGCTCATCCCATCTTTAGTATCACACCCTCCACTATGACTTGGTTTTCCTCCTCTCACGAGAGGTCAGAGTTCTGTGGGCAGCTGGCAGCATCTGGAGGGGCATATCTGGTGCCCACAATCCAGGCAGTGACAAGAGCCATGCTGTGAAGACACAGGTACGAATGAAAATTTGGAGCTTTCCCCCATCAACAACTACTTTCTTTCTCTTTAGGGTAAAATTAACCACGCAGCGCTTTCACACCTCCTTCCGAAGCACTGCAGAGGGGACAACACCTCCACCTTCACCGGGGCTGGATAGCTCCCCTCCCTCCTGTGGGAGCTGTGCCGTGACCAGCTGCAAACCAGCCCGGCCTCCTCGCCAGCACAGCCAGAGGGCACAGCCCCCAGCCCTTCCTCTGGTCCAAAGAGCATGGCCCCCAGCTATCCCAGCACCATCACCTGCTTTCTAAATGTAGATGTTTGACATGCGAGTTTTACAGCTAAAGAGTGATCGTGGGTAACGAAGAATAAACGCAGTTGCTTCACCCCTATCTGCCAGCAACACAGAATCTTCTGCTGCTCCTTTCTGATTGTGAAAACCAAGTCTCTCAAAACAAAAAAACCAAAACCAAAAAACAAACAAACAAACAAAAAAACAAAACACCAATACAAAAAAAAAAGGGCTTTAATGAAATAGTTTCTTGGTACTTGAACCCGGCCAGGCTGAACAACTGGTTTACTACTCATTGGAAAGCAATTCCAGGTAGGAACCAACCCAAACGTGCAGCCAGTCAAAATCCACCTTCATCTTGGGTCAGCTCAACCACTGTAACGCAGGGCACAGTACCATTTTTCCAAGTTCATGGGTGTTGCCAAATCCACATTTACCATGAAAAAGGTGCTTTGGCAGGTGACCCCCACCCTCCCAGCCTTCTGCCTGGTTGGCCATACTTGCTGCAGGGGTTTGGCATGGCTCTCAGCCACACCCGGGAAGGTCAGTGGGGCTTTGTGCTGGCAGCAGCTCTGGCACACGCAGCCATGGGGTCAGGAGTGTTCAATGTGAGAAGTGACTCCACCTGTGCCACCCCCCGTGCTTCCCAAGACACAAAGCTGCATGTTCCTCCCCGTGTGCATTGACTGTCACACGTTTCATCAAAGACCTTCCAGTTGTGCTGGAAATTACCCCTTAAGTCTTGCTGTGAGTGTTGTGCTGAGCTCTGTGGACAGGAAGCTGAAGCTCACGGTCCCAGAATTCTTCAGAGGGCCATTTTATTTCTTGCCTCCTGCTTGTTCTGGGATGACCCTGCAGTTCACACACATGCATACACTCCAGCAGGCTGCATTTCATTGCTACCCAGCCCAAACTGCATCCACTGCAAGACACCACCAAGAGTTCTGGACACCTAAACCCCAGGTACAAGGAGACCCTGGCTAGATCTGACATTCTTCCCAGGTAAAAGCAATGTCTTCTCCCACATGCTTGCTAACCATGGTGTGGCAACACAGCCCTGTATTTTCCAGCTGACTTTGCTTCATGCTCTCACACAAGATGCACTTTGAAGCAGTGCTGCAATTTATTTCCCCAGCTGGCACTCAGCATTCCCATCCCCCTGTGGGAGCAGCACGGTGCAAAACCCCAGCTCACAGCGGCATCTGAACCAGGGTTAATTACATTGAATCCCACCAGAGCTCGTGCTACCCACAACCCATCCTTCCTCCTCTTGTCTTCTGTATAAATAACTAAGCCAGGCTAAAAGTCAAGTCCTGCTTCTCTTGCACCCACCCAACTGGCCAGCGGGAAGCAACAACGCCCTGTCCCCACTGCTGGAATGGTGCAGCGGGAAGTGAAGGTTTCGTTCAGGCTCCAGGAATGGCAAAGGCCAGAGTAGCTCAATCCATCTTCCAGCTCTGAGAATGCTTTCCACAGGCAGGTGAAAGGGAATGGCACATTTTGGCTTGGGATCAAAACAGGGGCTCACCTCTACCAGCAGTGCCTGGAGGTGATGGCAGTGCTACCCCAACACCCAGCAAGTGATCCCACCCTGACCCACAGCCCTCCTTCACCCACCACACACCAACACAGGCCCTGTTCCTGAGGCTGGGAGGGGGATCGCTGGCTCAAGTCTGTGCTCTCCTTGGTTTTGGCCATGCATGGGTACATGAGATTTTCCACCTTAGGAAGGAGGAGCAGGGGCCTGCCCACCTGTGCCGTTTGCACCGTGTTGGTGAGCCCACCTTTCATTTTGGTACTGGAGGCCAAACTGAGGGGTTGCAGAGGACCATTTGTATGCCTATTTATATCACCGAGTATTGGATTGTGACTTCTTGTGTTTTGATACTGTGGATATTTTTTTTTAAGTTAAATATATTCTATTGCTGGACAGCTGGAATGAAATGCAGAGTCTTTTTATGTCACCTGGAGAAACCCCATCATCCCTGATTCCAAATGGGTTCTCATTCTCCTCCCACCAGCGAGGTGATGGAGAGCATCCAGCAGACACCAGCCCACACCCACATCCCCTGAGGAGATGAGGCAGGGGCCAGGGCATGGCTTCCTTAAGGAATTCACGACCAGAACCTTCCAGAGGAGCAGAAGGCTGGTGAGGAACCTCACCTGAACCTCTGGAATGGAGACAAGGGAGGGGGAAAAGCCACCCTGTGTTCCCTTGTGCACATGCCTACCAGCAATCTTTCTTGACTGGGTCTTGTTTGCAATTTTAACATTTTAATACGACTCCAGGTGCTCCTGTGATGTACAATGCCACGAAATGCCACGGCTCTGCTCCCTCCCCAAAGCCACTGTGGGTAGGGAAACACATGGCAGATCCCAACTGGACTGGGGGGCCAAACTCAGAGTTGGTGCAAGACCAGCAAGAACGGTCTTCTCACACCATGGCTTTGAGGGGTCTCCCTGAGGGGAGGTGAGGCAGAAGCTCCTTTCACTTACTACATGTTTCTATTCAGGCTCCAGCCCTCAGCAGGGGAAGCACTTTGGGATGAAAACTGATAAACAGTAGTATGATACTAATAATACACCCATGCAGACACACCAGCACGTGGCAAACCCACTAGAGAGATCTGGGATAATTATCTCAAAGAGATTTCTTTAACACCCTGCTAATGGAACCATTTCAGAAGGGGAGGAGGAAAATTAGCAATAAACCACACAGAAACAAAGTCAAAAACTGGAGCTTGGTGAAGACACATAAGACAGAGGGAAAACCTCCATGCCATATTTCTGGGCACCCCCCTGCCCAGCCACCCGTCTCCTCCACACTGTGGCCCAAGGAAGGCCCACAGCCACCACACACCTCACCCTGACTGCAGGGGTGAACTGGCTCACCCTCCAACACAAGAGCAGAGCCAGCCCAGGTGCCCTCAGAGCACAGCCCAGCCCTTGCTGTCACCCCTCTGTGCACCTGCTCCGTGCAGCACGGCAGTGGTGGGTCCAAGGAAACTCCCTTTCCAGCAACCACCACTCAACAGGGACAATTCCCTCCCTCTCCACTTGCAGCCTCCCCAAACCAACTCACCTCCTTCCAGCTGCCATACACCTCTAGGATACATCCAGTCCTGCAGCAGCTCTTGCTGGGAGCCCCACAGGGCTGGAGCCACAGCACCAACCCCACTCCCAGAGTGATGGGGAACACCTGTGACCTCCTGCATGATCCAGAGCAAACCAGGTGTGCTTTGCATCAGGCCATCCAGGAGAGTTTGGGCTGTTGGCTGCTGTTACACTGGTGGGGCAAAAGCAGCTTGTGCAGGAGGGTCAGTCCTGCCTTGCAGCTCACCCCAAAAGGGAGCCAGGGTCTGCCCAGCAGCAGCTCTCACTGCTGGCCATGCAGAGACATGGAAATACACCACCTGGATATTGAATCATTTAAAGAAACACATTTAGAAAAGCATAATTTCAACTGTATTCTGTTCAAACTAGCCTGAGCAACCATTTTAAAAAAAATAATGTCTGTGCAGAGGAGGGTTATTGCAAGGTATGCATGTACTATCTCTAAATCTGAAAGTCACACAGTCCAAATACACATTCAGATCCACATGCAGCTATGAGAAGGTAGCACCTGATCCTAGGAGGTAATAGTACAGTTATAGGTTGTTTCAGAGCTTGTTTCCACAGGAAAACTTCAGCCCTGTGGAAGAGGATGGGAGCTGCGAGACTGTCAGGAGTGCATGCTTATGTCCAGGGCACATTAAGCATTGTGCTGGCTAAGATGTGAAGGGAGATTGTGGGATTTTAAGGGACAGGTCTTGGTTCCAGGCCGGCCAGATGAATGCCAAACTCCAGGCTTAAATTCTGTTTACTCAAAGGCCCACATGCTGCTGAGCAGCCTGGGCAGCAGGGATGAGGAGCCACTGTCCCTGCAGAGACTGTGTGTGAGTGCCCTGGCATGCT
This sequence comes from Promerops cafer, assembly GCA_013398275.1. Taxonomy (NCBI): domain Eukaryota; kingdom Metazoa; phylum Chordata; class Aves; order Passeriformes; family Nectariniidae; genus Promerops; species Promerops cafer. Next base: position 98,397 of record VZSE01012170.1, read on the forward strand.
CAGAATGCTGCAACCTGCCTTGCTGGAACCTCTGCCCACCAAAGCAGCCACTGTCACTGCCTGTGCCACCAAAGCAGCCCCTGTCACTGCCTGTCCCACCCGTGGCCAAAGGATACAATGGGTTCAAAGGACAGGATGGCACCAACCTGCCCTGGGGATGCTCCCTGGGCAGCAGTGCTGTGGGCAGTACCGTGCAGGCACACAAGCGCTCAAGAGACATCCTCTCTGATCCTGAATGATCCCCCTGTAAACCACAGGGCCTGTGAGCCTTCCTGCAAAGCCATTTCCCATGGGAAGAGCAGCTGGGCACGTGCAGAACGTGGCAGTCACATCAGGGCACGTTTGAAGCGCCTGCTGGGGCTGAAGAATGGTGGGAGGAAGCACGTGGCACCCCGCAGAGCCCACCCACGGGTCCTGCCATCTCCCCTCACTGCTCTGGAGGCATAAAAAGAGATGAAGCATGAATTTAGCACTAGAAAAAGATACCACGCTGCCAGTGGGAAATGTTTTTTTAGCCATAGATCCTTTGCAAAGGAGGAAATATATCTGGAGCATCTCTATCTTGCTACTACAGACTCCTGCTGCTTTTTCTTCTCACATTCCTTTCTCTGAGCCAAACCCCACTGCTGCAAAAGAAGCAGATCTGTGTGTGTGTGTGTCCCTGCAAAAATCCTGGGGTTCCTGCCATGGAAAGCAGCATGTAAACCATCTTGGAGCAGAAGCCCCTTCTGACACAGAGGTCAGTCACTAGAAATTAAAGTATTTGATTTTTGTTTCCTAAATCTAGTCAGGTGTTTGAGGAAATAATTTTGTGCCTCTATTTCTCTTCGTGCTCCTTTGTCCTGGTGGTTTCAAGTCTAAGGTTTCTGCATTAGGGAAAGTGTCTTTGAACACCCTGGCACCAGGCAATGTGGAGAGAGGGGAGCTGGCCCCAGGTGTTGCAGGTCTGACATTGTTAATACACACTGACTAAATGGTAGGAGGCACAAAGTCCCAACAAACAGAAAGCACCAGCCCCAAGCAGGCAGAGCAGCAGTGCCAGAAGTGGGATGAGCTGCTGGGGCCCCAAAATTTCTCAGTTCCCTCCAGAGTGTCCCAGATGGGTTTCACTCAGCAGCCTCCTTCATGGGCTTTCTCTTCTAAGTAGCACCAGCAGCAGCTCTCCTGTGCTCTCTGGCTGTTCCAGGGTGGAAGCACAGTTTCATCCTGGAGAGCAGCAGGAACTAAGACAGCTCCCCTAAGGGTGGGAAGAGAACACCTGACTGTATAAAAGCAACAGCAGCCCCTGGGGCACGCCCCAGAGCAGTAAATCCCCATATAAACCTTCCTTGCTGGAGGCATCACTCGTGGTGTGTCAGGCACTGGAGGTGCAGGACATGGCAGAGCTGTGTCCACAGCCCCACTCTGGGGGGTGAAGTGTGGGCCTGGGCACGGTAATCCCCGGGACCCCTGGGACTGCAGGAGCAGAGTGTGAGCTCTTTCATGGACTTCAAACTACATGGCAAAAGATGAACCAAACCAGCTGAGGCTACAGCAGGGCCCTGCCCACTTCTCCCATTTCCCAGGGGTTTCTAGATTTTTTTTTTTTACACTTCACAATAACAAAGAACAAATTTGTATTTTTTTAAGGGCAGGGAAGTGAACAAAACGCAGACTCAAATGAGAGTGTGAGTGGGAAAGCTGTCCCCCAGGGGACAGGGGCTGGGGCTGCCGGGGGGCTCCAACCCTGGAATGGCACAGGGAGGAGACGTGTTGTCCCCAGCCTCTCACCCCCAGAACCACCCAGAAAGGAGATGTGAGCAGCATGAATCCTTCACCCCCTGCCCTGCTCATGCTGGCTCCGGGATGGAGCCGCTGCTAGAAAGGGCGTTTATTAATTTTAACGACCTCCCCAGCTCGTACTGGGAAAACCAAATCGCAAAAGTGCCGAGGGTGGAGGAAAAGCCTGAAAGCAGCGGCGCCCGGGGCGGAGCAGGGCGCGGAGAGCATCCCGGGCAGCGCCGGAGCGCGGAGAGCATCCCGGGGCGGAGCAGGGCGCGGAGAGCATCCCGGGCGGCGCCGGGGCGCGGAGCCCTCCTCGCCGCGGGCACACCGCCATCTCCCGGCCCGCGGGGGAAGCGCCGGGAGCCCGCATCCACCCCACGCGGGACACGGGGCGGCCGGCCGGGGGTCGAGCCTGGTTTTTAAGGTACGGCAGAAAGGGGAGCACAGCCCTTGTGGGGCTGAGACCGAACGCGAGCTCGCCCCACTGAAGCATGGAGGGTGGCCCGGCAGCATCCCCCCAAAACATCTCCAAGCCAGGAGGACTCTGGAGGTGACAGGCACACCCCCACGACGAAGGGGCTGAGGGGAAAGGCATCCCCGGGCTGGTAAGCGCCCTCCACACTGAGATGCTGCTTGGGAATCCTGTCACCGCTGCCGTGGTGTCCCCATGCTCCCCCGGCCATGCCCCCTGCAGCAGCACACAGGCAGGAGCTTTTCCACTCCAGCAGCCTCATCGCTCCCGCTTCCCCCCAGCCACACTGGGCAGGAGGACACGGGGGCCCTGGGGCTGTTGCCAAGCTTCAGGCTGGGGGCTGATCTGCATCATCCATGGCAGGGGTAAAATCCCTCCTGAGGCGCTTCCCAGAGACCCCCAAAACTGCACCAGCTTGTGTTGGGAACGATCCTGAGCACACCGTTTGACCCCTATCAAGCACCAAACCCAAATCCTGCATTTTCACAGGCTGGAATGCCCAGCTGGCCCCCAGCACCCCCTGATTTATGGGAGTCTTATTCTGTCAAGGAGTGCCTAATCAGCCAATGCTGAAGGAAAGGAGCTGCCCCTCCCTACCTACAGCCTGACAGACTACCTTACACCCCCTGGCACTGCTGGAGGTGCTGGGAGGCTCTGTTCCTTAAGAGTAGAGACCCCAGCAAGGTGTAAAGTTTTCTTTGTTGCATTAATGTAAGTCCTGGCCTCTCTCCTCTATATTGAGTTTATGAATCATTTAGTTTATTAATGCATAAGGTGGCAGGGAGCTCTGGGCTTTGCTTTGGGGGTGCAGTAAAGCCAGGCAGGGGGGCCAAGGGCTCTTGCTGTGGCATGTGCCAATGGGGGCCTGCCCCTTCCCAACCCTCTGCATAATCCTCAGGGTCAACAGATGCCAGCACTCAGTCTCAAGGGGTTTGTTTTCCTGACTTCCTTTTCCTCTTGAAGGGAATAGGATGAATGTGTCTTTACAGACCATGTAAATCTGCTTGTGGATAGGGTCAGGGACTTATAGATAGGGAAGCAATGGGGAGGAACTATCAGTTCTAGAAAATGTTACCAAGTGACACAGAATGCTGCTCGGCCAAGGCTGTGTTAAATTCCTGAATTTAGAGAAGAAGAACAAAGACTGAATGGAATTATGAATAGTGTTCTGTTATATGTAAAAAAAGAGGGGATGTGCATATTAGAAGGGGACATGTAGTAGGCCTATTGGGAAGTCTGTACCTTCCAAGTACCTCAGCCAACGGGGAAAGGAAGAGGGTGTTGTGGCCTCTACACAACAAGAGATTAGGATAAAAAAAGAGGCTGCATCCTCCAATAATTTGACAGACCCCAGGGGAAATGCCCCATGGCCTTTCCCTTCACTCAAATAAAATTACAGGACTCCTCTGTCTCCTTTCTGGACATAAGCCTCTGGCACTGTGAATTTTTCTGCACACTCTTCACGATGTCATGGTGTTTCCTCAACTCTCAAGAGGTTTTCACAGAACAGGGTTCTTCACCCTCTGTTTTTGCACTTCAGGGTGCAGCTGGGTAAGTTTTGGAGGCTTTTGTTTTCCTCTGAAGGTAGGAAGGGGAGTCACAGACTGGAGAGACCCCAAAAACTGGACCTGTGAGTAAAACAGGGGCTGTCAGTTCTGCCGGAGTGAGCTCAGCAGCCAGACAGGAAACGTGTTTGCTTCCCCACAGCCCGGGAGAGACCGCTGGTACACAGGCAGCAGCCTCACAGCCAGTGTCCTGCCAGCTCTGCCTCCAACCAAGAGTTTTCTAGTCTTCAAATTCCACACTGCAGGGTTTCTCCTGCAGTTTGTTTTACAGGACCCGTGGTAAGCCAGGTCTAGTCCCCAGGCCGGGCTGCTCCTGAAGGTCCGGGCACTAAATCTGGCTTTAGTCACGTCTGTGCCAGAACAGCTCCTGCTGTCCTGTGCTTGCACAACCAACCAGGAGGGAATGGAGCTGCCTTCAGGCTCTACAGCCTGATTCCTCCTTCACTGCAGAAACAATCTGGGGGTTTTTATGGCCTTTGGTCCAAAGTGCTCCCTCTAGCCCTGCCCACAGTGCAGCTGAGAGGGAGAGGAGCAGGGGGAGTGTTTGGCTGTGCCAAGGAGCTCTGATTCTCCTGGGTGCTTTGGTATTCTCCAGAGCAGAAATCACAGGGTGGCACTCAGAAACCACTCAGTAGGAGCCAGAAACATTCCAAAGAAATTGGAGCTGCCTTCACTGGCCTTCCCTGCAGAAGGGGGATGGAGAAATTCAGGCCTCTCTTGGGCGTAGCTCCCACTGAGCCTGGGCCTCCCACACCCCCAGTTCTGCTCTCCCCCTGCCCTGCTCCCTGCAGAGCCAGTTCCTGTTTGTCGGGATCTGTTCCCAGCACAGGGTCCTTCCCTACTCTTGCTTTTATGCAGCACTGCTGGAGCCTGATTCCCCCCAGTCATGGACATGAAAGGCTGTTCCAAGGCTGCCATGAGCTGCACAGGGCAGACACTGACTGCACACCAGGCAAATGCTTCCCATACGCCTTTATTTGCAATGCTACAGGACTTTTTTACAGGCACTGTGCGTTGGTGTTCCAGACCGGTTTGGATTTTTTTTCTGTATTACCCAATGACCGGGAGGTGTGGTGAGAGCAGGGAAAATCCCTCACAGCAACCATTCCAGCCTCCAGGAAAGCATAAGACATCTGAGAGCAACAATCTGCTTCTTCCGAAGCCACGAAGCGAGGAATCTGGTTTATAAACAGGCTTAAAAAATAACGTACATATATAAGAGCAGCTCGAAGCTAAAGTACAGCGGTAAGTGGTACATAGCTACGCGTATCTGTTCACACCCTTTCTCCAAAGCTGGAAAAGGCATGGCTTAAAAACTAAAAACACAGTTAAAAAAAAAAAATATTCCATGCATTAAATTTTAGTGTTTTGTGCAATTAAAATGGGATGAAAATAAATATAACTTAAAAAAAACCCCAACCTTTTCCATGACACTAATGGAACAGAGGCAAAGTCTATAAGGCACTTCCACATGGGCTATTCTAGAAAGCCTGGCAAGGAGCTAAAACAGTGCAACCATTTACAATGGCATCTGATGAGCAAAAGACACCTGTCTGGTGAGATATGAACTGAGAAAAACCTTAGGAAACTCCAGTCCTTGGGAAAGAGCCTTGGCTGCAGATGGCTTGGTAGCCAACTCCTTATTGCTGCAAGGGAGGTCTCCCCCATCAAGGGTGCTGGACCCATCAAACTATGGCAGAGGGGCTCTGGAGCCCTGCTCCTGGGGAGTGAGATGGGACAGTGAGTTTGGGGATGGATGGAGCAGGTGAGGGATTCGTGGCTGCCAAGCTCCTGCACCACCTCCTGCGCCGCACGTTCCTCGAGGTGAGGGCTCCCGGCCTCCCGCGGCCTCCCCTCCCCGGATGACCTTTAGCGCACCAGCCCGGCCGCCGCCGCTCGGTTCAAATGTTCCAGGAAGTTAAAAAATAGCCTCCGCCCTAAATAGGGAACTGGGTGTTTTCGCAGGAGCGGGAGCACGGGGGCCATCACACGGCCCCAGCAGGCTGCGGAGCAGCGCAGGCACAGGCAGCTCTGTGGAAAAAGGGAAGGCACGAGGATGCCTGACCCCAGCTCTGCTTTGCCAAAGGTGTCTAACCCAGGAGCTGCCTTGCTGCTGTAACCCTTCACCTGATGCAGATGGAAATTATGGCGATGCTCCAGGCAGGAGGGTTGCCCTGGGCTAGATGTGAGCATTGGTGGCACTACACAGCTGCTGACAAAAAAGACTGATCAACCTGGATGGCTACTTTAGGTCTCATAGTAGTCCTTTATAAGCTATTTTTCCCAGCTAGGGAAGATTGGAGACCCCAGCTAAGGTAGGCTGGAAGCAGTTCCTAGCAGGGAAGCTGGGGCTCTAGAAAGGAGCCCAAAGTTTTGCTCACCAGGGCACCCAACATGGGAGACATGGGTGGGAAGCACCTGGCCATGGCAAATACCTGTGCCTAACTACATGGCTCTGCAGCAGGAGGGAAACTCTTGCACTCCAGTGCCACTCAAAAATAACTGAGCAACCTTACAAGATGTCTTGAACACAAATTAAACCCCAAATCTGCCCTTCTAGCAGCTCTGAAGGACTTGGCACAGCCAGCTCCCTGGGCGGAAAGGTGCTGGCAGAGACAACTAAAGGGCTTCCACCACAGTGTCCTTCACCATCTCCACACCTCGCTCACACTCTCTGACTGCCAGAGGGTCCTGGGCACGGTCACTGAGTGTTTTCAGGATGATCCTGGTGCAGGAAGAGGCTCCTTCCTTCGCCAGCCCTCTTAACATCAGGCTGAGCAAGAGACAAAAGCACAACAGGCAAAGCATGCACTTGCCTAAGCAACCCCACCGGGCTGCTCCGGGCCGCCTGCTCCCACTGACTCTGCAAAGCCAAGGTTTCAAGTTCAGCTTTTGTTCTGGCAGGTTAGCTCTCTATTTACAAGAAGGGGTGGGGGGGAACAACCAAGACAACCTAAAAAAAACCACAACAAAAACACATTAAATAGGGAGAGTATAGCTTTCAAATGGGGAGGGCGAGGGCTGGAAAGTGTCTTGTAGTGCAGTTCAGAAGAGTCAGTCGGGGGCAGGTTAGGGGTAGTGGCAGAGTCAGATGCGCGGCTTTAATGCAAGTCTTCGTTCTGGGACAACTCTGTCAGGATCTGAATGAGGTTGTCCAGCCCCCAGAGGTAGCCATCCTCTCTGTTCCCTTCCACCCAGGGCACGTTGTGCTGGAGAACTTGTCCCTCTGGCAGTGGGGTGGTTTTCCCAAAGTCAATCATCCAGACTTTGGCTTGTTCCTGCTTGTCGTGAATGAAGAGGAGAGAGCTCCCAATTACCTGTGGAGAGGTGAGACCAATTAGTGGTGCTCCTGTTGCTCATTTTCAGCCCTCTTTGGGGCTTTCAGACACTTTATCTCAGGCTGCATTTCCAAGAGATGCTGCTGCAATTTTGCATGAGGAAAAGCAAGCTCTGGGTGCCGCTGGTTGTGTTTGCACATGGAAATTTGGGCATTTGGACAAGATGATTTACTCATACAAATCCCAGGTCTTGGCAGAAGGAGAGGCTCAGAAAAACATGGGTGTGAAAGATAAAGATGTCATTTTGGAAAATAAGGCCCCTTTGCAAAGAATGAGACTAATTGTCTGAGCCTTCAGATGGGGATTTTTCCAAGGCTGGTTCTTTGTGATCAGCCTGTGCTCTTCACACTCACCAATCCTGCAGACACCACTGCAGGGATAGGGACACTACAAGTACAAGTAACTTGCAACCTGCTGTCTCCTGCCTCAAACACCATCCAATTACACCCAGACTGTCCCTAGAATATCCTCCTGGCACTCACAACACTCTGGGGGTGCAAGGTACAGAGCTGCATGCTCATGAATTTCCTTTTCGCTGAGTTCACTCGGCTGCATCTGCTTTGAAGGGCTCTTTCATATCCTGTTAGGCCTTTGGGAAAATCCTGCAGCAAGTAGGGGCCTGGGCAACACCAGGGAAGCCAACAGGTGCATTTGGGCTCTGACAGCAGAAGTCTCAAGGCCTGTTACAGTAGGATAAGACCCCCATAAGCCCAGTGGTCACAATACACAAAGCAGAGAGATGCTCAGCAGCTCAGTATCCTGACCCATCCTGGCTCAGAGTCCCAGCCAGGCTGACAACCAGCAGGAGCTCTGCTGCAGCTTCCCAGTGCTTAGGAAATGTGTATCAGTATCAAGCCAGTCACCATCGTGCTCTTCTGCTTAATCTCTTCCTCCAGTCAGAAGATTTTAGCAGGGGCTTCTACAGAAAAGCACCAATGGATGCATTTCAGAGCTGTTCCAAATGAAAACTGCTTTCCAAATTCTCTCTGATGTGTGTGAATTGGTGAATTACGAACTCACTTGCCCCTGTGTCACAAATAGGGACCTTGGTGACTGGAGTGCAAGGGCTGTAGCAGAGGTGATACAGAGCACTGAGAGCCACGAGTGCCCCTTATGATGTGTAGGTACATGGGAGAGAATCCAGCCGGTGTCAGCCCTCCAGAACAGCAGCACTAAATGTTTCTGGGGACTCCCACATCCGTGCTATCAGCAGGGCTTACCCTGAGGTTTGCCTTTAGACAAGGGTTTTGAACAGGATGCATGTACTCTTTGCAAAAGCTGTTATGAATTTACATTTTTTAGGAGACTTTTTCCTCCAGTGTGTTGGGAAAACATCCAAGGTCCAGAGATGCGTATTATTTCCGAGAAATGCTTATCTTTAGCTCTCCTCCTGCTAACCTCTTATAGTCCTCTCTTGGCCAGGACAAAGCATTCTAATTTTAAGGAAAAGCCTTTTGCTGACATTCTTCATCTGCGTGTCCTGGACTGCCCCATTCCCCTGCAGCTCCTTGGAGGAGCCCTGCTCAGCAAGGGCCCCATGGAGGGACACACAGCTTGGCAGACCTTGTGCTGTGCTTCATCTCGAAGCGGGATGGAAAGTCAAAGCTGCTGCTTTTTAATTTTTAAGGAGTGGAAACTCCTTTCAAACCCTCTTTGAAAGGCTGCTTTGTTTCTGTGTTTTCAAATGAAACCCTGGCACTCAGTTTCAGGGAGAATTTTGTTTCCTGTGTTGAACTGCCCTGAAACCCTCAGTTTTGACATTTCCCTTCCAACTGCCTTCCAGGGCTGCCACCAGGAGGCACGGCCCCATCTGCCTTTGGCTCCTGGCAGGACCCTCCATGTCAGGCTGGGTCTGAGGTGGCTCATGTGCCTCTGGATGAGAGACAGTGGGCTCTTGGAGCTGTGGCTCCTGAGTCCTGGGCGTCAAAGGTTCCTATGAGGTTCTTATGTTCCTACACCACACATGACAAGGACACGCACTCTCATGTTTTGTTAAGTAGATGCAATAGCAAAATTATTGCATTAAATTGCATTTCAGTTCCTGAAATGGCCAAAAAAGAGAGTGTTCTCTCCTTGTTTTCCCATCAGCACTGAATCTTCACTGTAGAAAATGTTGGTATCATGGACACTCATTTCTGTATGAAATTCCTTTGAAAGGAAGAATTCGTACTGTGGTGCCCAACCAGCCCAGGAAAGGCATGTTTGGGGTATCTGCAATTTATGGCTGTGTTGAAGCCTTGTTTGATCATGTGGAGCAACTGTCAGCCAAATGATACCTGACATGCATTCAAACAGACACTTCTCCTGAGAAAACCCCTGTGCTTTTACACTAGGGAACTTTCCCTGTCATAAACAGCCCGAGTTCCTCCCAGATCACTTTTAATCTGTTTGAACATTGGCCTTCAGTACATTTGAGCCCCTGTCAGATGCATAAACATTGTATGTTATCATCTATATTTGCACGTAAGTATTAAATACACATATGAAAATACAGATATAAGAATAAAACAGCCCCTGACTTTGACTTCTCTCCTTGGACATGCTGAGATTAAACAGTTTGCCTCTCCAGGCAAATCTATCTAAACAGCAGCATTACCTCATGGCACTTGAAGAACGGGGATGTCTCCAGGGTAGCGCGGATACCCTTCAACCGGTTAAGGTAACTGTTCTGGAATTACAAAAAAAACCCAAATCCAAGCCATCAGTGTTGCAGGAAACCTACATAAAAACCACTGCACTGGGGCAGACAGGAAAGTCACCCCTGTGCCCAGCATCCTCCCACACACCTTTCCCTTTGGAGAGGGTCCCCTCTTTTTTATGATCCACTTATCCTTCTGGCTTCTATAGCACCCTGTGAGCTCCTGTGGCTTTCAAAACTAGCTGAAAGCATTTGCTTTTGCTGAACTGGTGCTTTCTGCAGAGTGTTCCTGCTGCATCCATGGTGGGAACACCTAATTCAGCAGCTGCTACTTTTTCCTCTCCCCTTCACTCTCTTAATACATCAACTCTTCACTTGATCTGTCTTTTTAGCACTCAGTCACACATCACAAGACACTTCTGCAACTCTGTTATCAGCACTTTTGCCAAGCTAATCCCATAAGCAGAAGTGCTTTCACAATGGCCAGCACACAGGTCAAGACCCACCAGCCTGTTCGAGCATCCCTGCAAACTGCTGGAAGGCACTAAACATTCGCAGGGGGCTCCACTGATTTGGGGGTTTATATAGAAGGATTAAGCACAAATACACACACACTGCAAGTATCTGGGCACTGTAACACACTTGCAAGGGGAGAGGTGGAGATCGCTGCATAAAAATGCACTGGCCAAGGAGCCCCATCCAGAGCCACGGCATGATGTGTGCTCCAAGTTCTTTGGGGATAAAATGGAGCCAGGCAACTTCATCTCCAGATCCAGGAAAAATCCCTGGGTAACTCTCGTCAAAGTAAGCATGCCGTTTTGAAGGAGACAGTGCCAAGGGCCACTCCAGCTGGAGCCTTGCACTTGGAGACTTTATACAGTGCAGCTTAAAATGGGAGTGCTTTGTCAAATAGGTTATTTGACACAGTTGGTGTAAATTGTTTACAGCCAGATCTCTTATTCTCCTGGCAACTTAGGGAAGCTTGGAAAGTGCTGGCTGTGGCTTGCCCATGTGAAGTGTGCCTGGCACAGGACCACCCTTCTGCGAGACTGGGCACAGGCAGCCCGCCCTGCCAGGATGGGAGCCCCCACCACTCATACTGGGGTACAGAGAGGGCTCGGGGTGACCACCAGCCCAGGATTGATGGACAGAGCATGGCTGTGACTCCTCATTGGGTTCTGGGAGCCAATCTTGGAGATCCTCAGCAGACTCAGACTCAGGTCAAGCAGTGCTGCTGCAGCCAAAACCCCTCCCAGCTCTCCACTGCTTTCCCCTCACCCTGCACCAGGATGGTGTTTCTCTTCAACATTTCTCATGCTTGTTAAGAGAGATTGCTCAGGCTTCAGCCCTGCAGGCCAGGGACCTGATGAGCTGAGGCCGGGCTCCACAGGAAATGCCCTCTCCAGGCAGTGCCCCCAACATCCCCCACTCACCAAAACGTTCCTGTTTCCTCTGGTGAACTCGCGGAAGGCCTCCATGACTTGTTCCTTTGTCCGTGTCTTCTTGAAGTCCCGGTTCACAGTGCCGTCCTCTTTCTTGAAAAGAAGGGACAGGGGTGAGTTGGAGGGGGAGGAAGGGAACTGAGGCAGGAGTAGTGTTTCTGCAGCCATGCATGTTGCCAAGTAGGATGTGACCAGTGTTTTTGGCAGCTGAAGGATCTGTCTGGGGAGCAGGGCTGAGCAGAGGCAGCAGGTCTCTGCTTGCACATCCCAAGTTATCCCCCAACCCTGCTGCACTGATCTCTAGTGCAAATAGAACTCTCCATCATCAAATACTTGCCAAGGTCACAGGCAATGTGGACAAACTCTCCTCACAGACCTGGTGCTGGCTGCTAACAGAGGCTGGAGGCTACCTGTTTCTGGTGTTTCTGTGCCCAAATGGTTTCCCATGGCTGCTGTGGCTGAGAATGGCACTGACACCATCCCTGGACTGTCTCCCTGGCTTGCAGAGGACAGCAGAGCATGATCACGGTGGGACAAAACTGAGCGTGGATGGAAACAACATCTCAGGAGCAGGAACAAAACTGCTCCGTGAGAAATCCTCCATGGACCATTGCAGCAAGGAGCAGGGCCCGTGGCTGTCTGGCCTCACTGGTCCTTTGATAGTCCATGGACCACAAACCCAGCAGCCTGGCACCGAGACACAGTGAGCAGCCTTGTGCTCTCCTCTGCCTTTTCCCCAGAGGCACATCCATCCTTGGCCTGCCATGGGGATGGCATGGCTTGTCCACTGCAGGGACGACACTCAGCACTGGCCCAGAGGCTCCTGTCTGAACCTCTGGGCAGTTCTGTAGGTCTCTCCCCATTCCCCTGGTCCTTCTGGGGCTCTGATTTTTACATCAACTCGTTTCATTGTCCAGAGGGGCTGTGGGACAGGCAGGCAGATCTCACTTCCTGGATACAGGGGCTATTTTAAACCACACTTGCTTGTGCTCACAGGTCCATTGCGGGGCTCCATCCCACTGCTCCAGACAGCTCGTTTGCACACAATAGAGCAAAGGGACAGGGGCCAAAAGACATCCTGTGGGCTGGGGAAGATGAAGGATAAAGGAGCAAAGCAGAGATTGGGGGAGGAAGAAGGCACAATGAAATCACCTGCCCTGGAGGTTAGAGACCCATCCAGGGAAGTGCCCCAGCACAGGGCAATGTGCATCCCCCTAGAGAGGGGGCTTGCTGTGGGCATGGTGGCCAGTCCAACTTGGGGGAAGGTCAAGTGCCCAAGGCAAGCCTGCCACCAAACCAACACCTGAAGTGCAGTTTGGGATGAATAACACAGCGCACTTCAGCTTCCAGCTTGTGTTTTGCATAAGCATTATCAAAGGTGGTAACAAAAGCAATGTACAAAAGAAAAACTCCAGGAAAAGCCTTGTTTGTACCAATTGCAATGACTGCACTCAGCTTCAAATCACCCTGGACTCAGCCTGACTATTGTGCTGCCACAGGGCCGAAAAGCAATGCTCAGGACTGGCAAAGTGTGTATTGAGAGGGGTCAGGGACAACCTTTTCACTGGAGACTCTGTGCTGCTGATGGACCATGCAGAGGTGGGATCTCTGCTTTCAGCTGTGACCTTGCTGAGGATGCTCTGGAGGCACGTGTGTGATGTATAGGGGAAGGGCACTTTGCTGCTATACGTCCCTCATGTGAGCCCTGACGTGGCAGCTCAGAAATGAACCCACCCTCTCCCAGGGGTATGATGGATATCAACCTGGAGAAGGGTCACAGCACTAATTTCACGTGTAAAGAGCACAACTTTCCACAAAGCATCCAAGAAAGGAGATGGACTTCTAAGTGCTCCTAAAAATAAACGAAAATCACAGATGGCCTTTCAGATAAGGCAATCTCAGCTTCAGGAAAGCCAAGCAGCCTATCCGTACTGCTGCTCCCAGCATTACCCGCCTCCTGCAGTTTCCTTGCCCAGCCAGAGGTTGCTGCCACGAGGCTGACAACTGCCGTGACATTCACAGGTGTCCGAGCCCCGAGGGGGCTGCCTTCCACGCAGAAGAAATGTGAGGGGGGCTGATAAGGACTGTCACAACCTCCGCCCCACCAGCCATTCCAGCTCCTGCTGGCGTCACTGGGGCAGGGCTCGGGTCAGCCAGATCTCCCTCCAGCATTGCCTCTGGCCTTGGATGGGGCTTGTGAGCTGCCTGGCTTGGCAAAGTTGGGTGGAGGCTTTCTGGGCTGGTTTTGGAGCCCTGCAAACATTCCAGCCCTGGGGAATGCCATCCCACCGTGGCCTTGCTGCAGGCAATGGTGAGTAACACTCGGACCAGAGCAGCAGCTCAGGAGTGTCACTTCTTACAGTGAGCCCCAGCAAGTTTCAACTGGGCCACCAGGGATCACTTGTGTTACTTTCAGCATGGAAACTTTATTAATAGCTACTGTTTCCAACAGGTTCAAGCTATTCCAGAAAGTCAGATGAATGTCATTATCTCCTTTTGCAAAGGAAAATTTCCATTTTAAAGAGGAAGAACTGGATCCTCAAGGCCACCTGGAAAAGGCAGAGCTCAGTCAGGAAAGGGTTGCTATCCTCTTGCCCAACCCTGAGCTGCCTGTTTGCCTTACTTAACTGTGATATCCAAAAGGCTTCCACTGCTCCTCTCCTTCCTATGACCCCTTCCCACACGTCCAGGGTCAAATCCTGTCCTTCCCTTGCACTTCTCAGCACTCTCCTCTAGCAGCCCCCATCCATGAGTGAGGGGCAGGGCAGATTCACCGCTGCTCTTCACAGGGAAACATCCACAGCAAGAAATAAAACATGGGAAGACAGCCAGGGCTCCGAAGGCACTTTCCCTAACACAGAAACTCAATCCCAAAAATAGGGAGAACAACAGAGATACAGCACAGCATGACCAGCCCTGTCGGAAAAAAAGCCAGCCATGAAACAGCATGAACTGCTAATGCTTTGGCTTAGGGGAAAATAACCCAAAAGCTGAGGGATTTAAGGAGAATTACAATAATTAGAGCCTTGATCAAATTAGTCAGCCCCCTAGCAGTGGCAGGAATACTGCTGGAGGCCAGCACTTCTCAACATTTTTCAATTAAAGGGCTGCTTCACCTCTTTGAAAAAAAATCCACTGCTCAGATCAGGCAGCAACTCGTTTATGGTTGGCTAAACAGAGGTGCAAATCTCGTAACTCCTTTATGGCTTTTATTTCTCTCCACAGTGTTTTTTGGCCTCCCTAGGGATATGATTTGTTTGGTTGGGTTTTTTTTACATTTTTTAATTTCAAGTGCTTCACATACGACCCGCCCCCTAAACATGCCCAGACTGAGAAGCACCACTGTAGGCCAAGGATATATCATGTTGGACTATAAGTAGACAGATATTTGTGATTACACCAAGAAAACAGGAAGAAGAAGCAGTGCATGGGAGCTTTAGTCCCAACTGGTCCCTCTTTTTTATACAGCCTCAGTATAAGGCTTAAAAAGCAAAGCCTTATAAGGCTTAAAAAGCAAAACAGCAGCAATGGGAACTAGGCATGGGGTTGTCTCGAGCTGGAGCAGCTCACAGTGTGCTTATGGGCATCCATAGCAGGAAAGGATCTGTGGGAGACCTGGCGAGATCAGGGAAGAGCTGCAGGAGCAGGCAGTGCCCTGACCCAGTGCAGGCACTGCAGAAAGCTGTTGTGGGGAGCACGACCATCAGCATCCTAGGCAGAGACATGGGATGGGCAGGGGTGCCTTGCACTGCTTGCCAGGAAACTTTTGAAGGGGTTCAGCCCAAGAGCTGCTCCTGTGTTTTCTGAGAGTGTTTGAGTTAGAGGTAAATGCACTGTATCCTGCTGGCCATGAAACAGCTGAATGAAGGAGGTGCAACATGCACAGAGCAAGAGACAACTCCCTTCTGTGGGTGGTTAGAAGTAGCAGCTCTTAGTGACCCACTCATGCTGACCTTTTAAACTCATGGTCTAACATCTGCATTTGTTTGCTGCTGAGGTGAAGGGAAACACTGCCAGGGAAGTCTACAAAATCTGGTGTGAGGGCTTTATTGGGGAACAGCTTCATTTGTTTTAAGTCTATCATTTTCACACCACTATCTTCAGGCAGCAGGTTAGGCTACAGAGACAAAGACAGGCACTCTGGGAGAATTCCAACTCAGAGAGGAGAAAAATAATCTGTGATCAAGAGAAAGAAACTCCTCCAATCAAGACACATGCAGGCATTGAGCCATCATTTCCACGAAGAGCAAGTGGCTGCCCTGAGCTACTGCCTGGGCCCTCAGCAGCTACCCAAGCCTGAATTACTGCAAACACAACTTGACAGAGCTCCCCGCGGCTGCCAAGCCAACACCATGCCCAGGCATGCGATGAAACCCTTGGCTCAAGTGTGATATTACCTTTAATTCACACTGGCTGGCTATCAAAAGGCATAGGCCATTGCTAATGTTCATGCAAGCAGTATCACTAACACTCTGTGGTTACAGACCTCTGTTCAAGCACCAACCCAGACACCTTTCTCACTGCAAACCCTCCTTGGAGAAAACCTCCTGGGCTGGCTCATCTGCTGGGGACACAGAAGCATCCCAGCTGGTGTCCCCAGAAACGTGAGTGCTGCTCTGAGCAAGAACAGTCAGCAGGTTACACGTGCATGCAGGTGCTGACAGAAAGTGCAGCTGTGTGTGTTTGTCCCACTTCATAGGGCTCAGTTGCTGAATCTTCCTGGACAGGCTTGTAAACACATCCTCCTTACTGACTGTGGCTCAGCTCACAGCTCCAACCACATATTGGCATACGCTCAAGCTGGGATTTGGATTAATGGCTCAACCCGCTGGAAGAGCAGAATTAAAAACAAACATCTAATTTGAGTGTTCAAGTTGGAGGATGGCACTTTGCATTTCGCAGGGAGGGAGAAATCAACCAAGCAGCTGATGTAATGAGACCATGTCTACAACCATCCTTTTGCATGGATGCCCTGAGCTCAGCTGTATTCTCAGAAGAGCAGCAGTGCCCTGGGTGAGGTGCCTTTGTGGTGGTTTGGCTGCAGGGGCCGGGGATGTCCAGATGTGACCCACTCTCACCACCAGCCTGCTGCGTGTGTATCTCTGTGAGACTGGCTAGCCAGCACTCCCAGCAGCTGACCCCCCGCTCTGCACAGCTGGCCAGACTCACCTTTATCCCCTCGATCCTGAAGCCCAGTGTGGCGGTGGAGCTGATGGTCTCCCTCCACTGCATGTAGCGGGGCTTGGTCACTGCCCGCAGCACGTTCTCCTCCTCCGTGGGGGCATCGGGGTCCACCTCAATCATCTTCTGGTACATGTCCTTCCTCAGGCTCGGCTTCTTCCGGGCCTTTGTCAACTCCTCCTCCAAGTACGTTCTGCAGGGAGTGAGGGGATGTATGAACAGGGCCACCACACGAGGTGCCATATACCCACAGACAGCCCTCGCCCCAGAAATCAGGCTGATCCAGGATAGCTGATCCCTAAGGAGGAGTGCAGCATAGGAAATAATGGAGCAAGCCTCACTGCGGCTGAATTGATCTTGATTTAATTATCACTCCATCATCAACACCCAACATCTTTTCAGTTCATCAAGGAACCACAACCAGTCTGGCAATAACAAGGCAAGTTATTTCTCACAGGTGCTCATGGCCTTGCTGCTGCCACCCCAGCAGTCTCCTCGTGCCATCCCTTGTCCTGAGGGGCCCATACCCCAATGTTCAGGAAACCTGAGCTCTCACCTTCTATATGCCCTGGAAACTGTGCACATGCTCTGGGAGCCAGCTGAATTGAAGGCAAGAGGGATGTTACTGTGTCCCTTCCTTCAGCATTAGCTGCTGCTACCTTTGAGGGTCAGCCAAAGCTGCTCCCATGTGTTTCCTGTGCTTCCCCATCCCCCGCTTGTGCACCACGAGGGCTTTGCCTCACTAGATGCTAAACAGGATGTTTTCACACAGGGCTGTTCCACTGATGGTGATGATTTTGCCCAGTATAGGTCTGCTTCAAGTGGACTTCTGGGCAAAAGCTTTCTCTACAAGATGAAGCACAGGAAGGGATGTAACCTTGGCCAGGTGCTTACCACCACCCCAGGTCCACAGGGTGCAGCCAGGATGGGAGAATGGGGGAAGGAGGATGGAAAGTGCAGAGGAGTGTGCAAAGACCTTGGTTTTATCCCTACTTCAGAGAAGCACCCCTCTGTGCCAGAGCACAGTGGTGGAAAAGTTCTGCACTCTGGCATGCATAAAACCACCATCCACAAAGTAATACTTCCTGCAGCAATAATAAACCACCACGGAATTCCTCTCGCAGCCCCAAATCAACCCTGGCTCAGCCTGGAAAGTGTCCAGGCCCTCCTCAAACAACCCACCAAGTTGGGTGAGACGTCCCAGCAAAACAACACAGGAATGACCCTATCTGCCACTGTTCTACACCTCCACTAGCCATGCCCAGCTCTGCAGAGGGACAGTGCCCTCTGCCCATGTCTCTTGTGCCAAAATCCCAGCAGCAAGTGTGTGGTTCACCACCAGAACCAAGCAAAACAAACTGGGAGGGTGCTGAGTGGACTATGCGGGACAGTGTTCCTGTGTCCCACAAGGCAGACTGGTGCCTTTGCTTAGGGCAGATGTCCCCAGGCCATCAGCCCCTTTGAAAAATACTGCAGGTAAAAGCAACGAAAGTCTTTGGCTGAGATCACCAAACCCATTATTTTCGTGCAGATGGTATAAAACAGCAGAATAAAGCAGCAGCATGCTAGAAGTGCTGCTCACACTGCTCAGAGAGCTAGAATTTCTTCTTATAAGAATGACAGATCATCAATGTCTGTGGCTTGGTCCTCCCCATCGCCTCAGGCTTGTGCCATCACCAAGGCTTAAGAAAGACAAAGTTTTGTTTAGGAGCACCTGGAGTAGGCTGCCACATCCCAAAGCCAGGTTGGCATGAAAAAAACAAACCTGTATCTGCCTGGCAGCAAGCTTCTGGCTCAGAGGACAGGTTTAATAGCTTTGAGGTTTAGATTATTTGCTCAGCCATGGGGATGCCCCATTCCACAGCATTAACTCCATTCATCCTCTCTCACCAGCTCCTCCCACAGCACCATCTTATTTCAGGATGACAATGCCCAGCACATTTGCCCCCTTGCCTGAGCTCCAAAACCCCAGGTGCATAATTCACCTGACATGTGATCTGTGCATGGGAGGCTTTCTTACTCCCAGAGACAGCCACAGAAGAACCTGGGCAGCATGACCAGCAGGTCTTCTTCTGGTGGCTGCTGTCTGGGTCCAGAGTGAGTCCTGTTTCCTTTCCCACAGCAGCGCGTGTGTGCCAGCTGCGGCCACATGGCTGCGCCGGGCCCTCTGCCCTTCTCTCCACCCCTCCGGTGGAAAGTATTCCCCGCCTCTTCCCTGCCGACAGCCCGGCACGCCAGTTCGAGTTTCACATCGGGATTCAGGAGGGGAAAAAAAGATTCCTCCCTCCCACAGAAACCATCAGCTTTTCCAGCAGCGCGTCTCCACCATGTCTGGGCTGCGCCTTTGCCAGCGAGGAGGGTCTCAACCCTTCCTGCCACCAGCCTGCAGCACATCCAGGGCCGAGGGGTGGCCTGAGGCTGCTCCAAAACTGGCAGCCACCTGGGGTCACCAGCCCTGCTCACATCTGCTCTGGGACACCCTTGTCAGCTGTGGCACGGCTCACTCAGAAACTGCTGCTGGCCAAGTGGCTGTAGCCTGGGATCCTGGTGGATCTGGAGAGATGGTTCTCAAGGAGGACACGGGTAATGTTGCTCATCTGTTAGGAAATATTTCAAGAGCTTTGCATGAAAGGCACTGAACTACTTAGCACACGCATTTTATCCTTCCAGTGCGCATCGGAGCAAAGGCTGAACAGAGGGAAAATTTCTCGCTTACTGAAATTGTGCCTTTCAAGCATTTTTATTTCACCCTTCTGACACCCTGGGCAGGATATCCTACACTCCATCCCTTGACTGTGTCCTCATGTGGCAGACAGGACCTCCGAACAGCTACTGTGCCAGTTCTGTGTACTCAAGCCAAGTGCTGTCCCCTCCACCACACCAAACCTTTCCCAGCATGCAGGACAGTCAACAAGGGGAGAAGGAAGGAGCCTGGTGTATCCTTCCCATACCCAGGTTTCCCCATGGCTCTCTCATGGTATTGGCTGAGCTCTATCTGAAGACAGGTGCACCTGATATTCTTAATTGTGTGTTCCAGGCAGTTTTACCTAGGAGATGCATTTATTTTTGAGTATCCCATCTTAAAACTCAGAAAACATCCCCAACTCACCTGACCCCCATTTTGCAGTCCATAACACAGGGGGAGTCAAACTCAGCCAGCAGATCTTCCATCTGGTTGTATCGCTCCCCATCCTTGACCACATCTCCGTGGTAGGCAGGGACATAGGGCTTCAGGACATCGTTCATGAGGCGGTCGAGGCACCGCTGCTCCGATTCACAGTGCTTCTTCAGTATCCTGCCATTGGCTGCTGCCTTGAAACTACCTGAGGGTGACAAGGGACAATGTGGCACTTGCTTTGGAGGGTGGGGGGATGATGCTGTGCCTTCTGAAACAGGAAGGGCAGCCCAACGCCTTGGAAGCACCTCCATTTACACCTGCACCCGGAGGAGTCCCTACAGGCAGGGACTGAAAAGCTCAGGTTGCCAGAGGTTTATGACCAGCACTGTCACACCCCAAAGGGGGCAGAGACCCATCCTGTAGCACTCAACACGTTTGCTTCACTTCCTCTGTGCACTTCTCGGTAGGTTCACATCTTTGTGTCTACACTCATGTGTGGGGCACCTCTGTGTTGGGCAGCACCACCTGCTTTGCAGTGGGTCAGGAGGTGGGCCTGGCTCTCACCCATAGCACCCAGCTTTCTGCTGCCTGGGGAAAAAGCAGCAATAATACCTGCTGGCCCAGGGAGACTGAAAGCCCAGAGCACCTTCACACTACCCTCACTAGCATTTAGGTAAGTCACTCTCCTGGGCTAGAGACTGGGAGCTGTAAACTGTGACACTCATGCAGCAGTCCAAAGCAATTCAGGCCAACAAAGCTCATCAACCTGGGATAAGGAAGGGGCCTGCCACCACTCTGTCCCTCCCCATGGTCTGTACCTGCGTGTCCCGCTAGCTGGATCCAAGGGTACTTCTTCTTGAAAGACATCACAAACGGGGACCAGTGCACCATATTCTTGATCTTCCTCCATGACTTGCTCTAAAAGGGAAAAAAATCATGAAGGTGAATGCCATGTTTTAAGCTTTTACTGTCTGTGAAGTCACTTCAGGCAGCATGCAGCTGTTTTGGACAGGGAAAGAAGCACCACAGCCAGCGCAGGATGGAAGCAAACAGAAATTCTGCTCTTTTCCCATTGTGCTGTGCCAAGCTGGAGCCACTGGGCCTCAACTCTACATTCAGAAATCACGAGTAACTTCACTAAAGTGGACGGCGTTACAGCGTTGTTCCAGCTGGCTGCTCCTGCTGCAGAGCGCCCAGCCATCCGCACTGCCTCGTCCCCGCTCCCTGCATCCCTCTGCGGGAGCAGCAGGGACATTAAGCCATCCCTGAGCACCGCATCAGATCGCAGCAGATGCAGCGGGAAGGCAGCCCAGGACTGCCATCCAGCCACAAAACCGAGCTGCAGGTCCTGAGGGGAAGAAGAGCACAGGCACACAGAGGCTCCCTGCCTGGCTTTTGTTCCCCCTGAAAGGCAGCTGCTGTGTCCATTAAGCTGGGCAACCCACGTGCGCTGATCCGCCGCTCTGGCCCATCTGTAGCTACAGTTCAGAGAACAATTCCCTTCTGACATGTTGTGTTTCTCACCAGATAGATTGCTCAGAACTATTTACATGACTCTAACGAAGGCTGCGCTGGACGTACGAAAGCCTCCCTCAACGGCTCCTTCCTGCGAGTTTTTCCCTGGATTGTTCTAGGGAACACACCACCAGTAAAAGGCAGGGGATGACCTCTTATCTTGGCCCCAGAAGGTGACGGCACAAACAAATTATGTGAACAGTATACAACGGCAACAATGGAAAAATGCCTTCTTGCAGGAGCTGGGACAAACAGTGTAGTCCTTGGCTGCTCCAAGCTTCTGGGTTCAGCTGGAAGCCAGCAGATAAATTATCCTCATTTGCTCCGCTCTGAAGGCATGGGAGGGAGCCTTCCAGAAAGCCCAAGTAATCTCTTCCTCGTGTTTGGAGAACTGGCCCCTGTTCAGTAATGCTTCACAGACAGGCAGGGAAGAGCCAGCAGCCCCAACTTGCAGTTTGGATGCTTGCTGGAGGTGAACTCACAGCACAGGAATCCATGCTGGGAACTGCTGACATGTTTAAATGGCGAGCAAGAAGCCAGACAAAGATGTTAGTGTCTGAAGCGTGGAAATTACACCAGGTTATCCCTGTGCTGTGCACCAGCCCGCCAGGGAGCAGGGAGATGCAGGGGCTGCCCAAGTGGTGGGCAGGACAGGAGTGGGAGAGGGGAAGAATAAAGGTGCTTCCCCACCTTGCAGCCTGGGAGGAGCAGGGCAGCCCTTTCCTGGAAGGCTGCCCATGGCCAAGAGCGTCCCGGCGCAGCCTGGCACTGGTACAGCCTTGCAGGAGTTTGGCAGGAGCTGCCCAAGCATGGGGTGACACCGGGCATCCCCTTCTCCCGGGCTCCTCCGCGCCGTGGGCTCGCTCTGCTGCCTGGCTTGCTTGCTTTGGCAGGGGGGTCGGGCAGTTCCCTACCTGACATGAGGATGAATGTTTTTATTTCCACACAGAGTGCCAGAACTTGTGTGTTTTAGCTGTTCTTTGTTCTCCTTCTGGCAGAGAGCGAAGGGGAAGTGGGGGGGTGTCCCCTCCTTTTGTTTTTAAAATAGTAACATCAAGTCCTGGCTGATGTCATGAAAGAAGGGGGAAGAAAAAGTCTCCGGGGGAGTTTGGACTCTAAACGAGTGTGACCCACCTCCTCTAAAAGAAAGAGTCCTCCCCCCACTTGCAGCACAGCATCGTAAGTCACTCGGTCCCAGGAAACATGCTAAGGCAATGTGCCTTCCCAAGCCAAGATTTTGGTTTTTGGTGGTTAGAGCTTTATAGTTAAAACCTTGAGGTACTTCAAGGTACAGCCAGAATGGAGGCAAACAGTCCCTAAAGCAGGGCAAGCCACTCTGGCTTCCCCCTGCCAGGGCTTTCCCAGGAGTGATGCTCTCCATTCCAGCACTGCTCCCAGTGCAGGGTAATGACCCTAAGTCCCCTGGAGACACAAAACACAACAACCCTTCTGCTGATCTGAATGGGACAGAGATCCAGTCACTCAGCACAGCCACCCGAGGAACAGGTAGCACATTCTCAACCCCCTTTACGCCAGAGGGAAACGTTTTCTTCCAGGCCTCACCTGGTTTCAGGCACACCTTTAGCCAGGTATTTCCAACCCAAGTTTTAAGGACATGTGTAATGACTTTTTTTATGGCAAAGCTTGAGGCAGCTTCATCCATTTCAAGCCACTCCCACCCTGCTGGAAATCGACTGCAAGACCAGCTGTCACTGCCACAGGGGTGACCCACAATTCTGATTCACAGAGCCCCTTCCCCCCAGCTTCACAGGGGCAACCACTGGACACTAATAGGGGAGAAGAGGGAATGTTGTCTCTCCGATTCCTTCAGGAGTCACTGGATTTTTGTTTTATGCCTGAGCCCCCTCCCAAAGTAATAAGGAAAAGTTTGCTTCATCAAAAGGATGTTTTTGTTTGTCTCCCATCTGTTGTGGGAGAGCTCAAAAGGCTGAGTTTTGCAAGGCACAGCTCCCTTACTAAACCAGCAGCTGCATGACTCCATCTAATCCCTGAGACGGGCTAAAGAGGGGGATCATGGAGGAGCAACACTGATCAATGCCCCCAGGGATCCTGCCACTGCCTTTGCCTGAAGACAGCCAAATTCTCCCTAGGTAGAGTGTTGCTCCAAGAAGTCAGCCTTTGTACTTTTTCTTTAGCTCTAAGAGAGATGGGAAGTGGCTTTCAACCATCTGCAGGGTCCTTCACCCTGGCAAGAGGTCTCTGTTTATTCAGACACTGATGTGCATTCAGAGATCTCAAAGCCCATGGTTTGGGATCCTGGTCATGCCAACCCTCATGTCAGGCTCTGCAGCTGGCCATGGAAAACCAGAGCCATGAGGTTCACACCACTCCAGTGTCACTCCACAACCACATGCAGGAAACAGCCCCTCTGCTGCCTCCTGCCCTGCCTGGTGCTATTAATAGACAAAGGGAGTGTTAAGGCTATTTGCAGTAAAGAAATCTTCTTTAACATGGCCTGTTGGGAACCATAAGGTCATCGCCTTGGGCTCTGTAGTAGTCTGTAACTTTTGGTTTACATTTCAAGGAGTTATTTGCTCACACATCCAGGAGCACAGGCACAGCTGTAGGTGCATGGAGATGGTAGCTGTCGTAACTCCCCGGACTCGCACCAAAGGATTTTTCACCATACTGGAAGAAATAGTTCTGCAGGTGGCATTACCAAGTGATGCAGGTGAAGGGCAGATACGTGCTCTTCCCATTTGCATGCAACGAGGTGAGCCCGCAGGTGGTCATTTCAAAAGGTGAGCATATTTCCAAGCCTTTTGCATGATCAAAGCCTGCACCTGATGTGGCATCCTGGCACCTAGCTCTCCCCCAAACCCAGCCCCGTGGTTGCTTTGCCTCCCAGAAAACTCAGGAAGCTGTGTGGACCGACTGCACTCTTGCACAGGCAGCAAGAGCATGGAGCCTGTATAAGCAGGGAATATGCACGAGGTGTGTGGTGCAACTCGACACTTTTTATTTAAAACCTGGTTCAGCATCAGCAAATGCCAGCTGATTAGCTGTTAAATAAATCATTTAGTGATTCTGGAAATATATTTAGCAAGGAATGGCACCGTTTTCCCTCATAGTCTGCTACATGGAAAAGAGGCTCAGCAACTGTAGAACCAACTCTAAAAAAGATCTTTTCAGGGTTTCTGCAGCACTCTGCTCCTGCCTCTGCCCTCTTACAGCTCTTGCTTACTGCACAGAGCAGTGTCCCAAGTCAGGGGTGGGATACAGGCCAGAGGAGTTAATCCCTCCCAGTGAGCACCCACAATTGGTCAGGGGGAGAGGAGTGCTGGCAAAACAATTTTATCTGCTGTATGTTTAACTTTAGTTATCTGAAGCTTAAAGCAAACTCTAGGCTTTCCCCATCTGTCAATAGAGCTTCGTATGGAAAGAATAACACAGGAGAATTTAGTGCCAGCGCAGAAGGTCAGAGGATATATTGTGTTTAATTAGATTAAACAAAAAGTGACTGATGAGCTCAGTGCTTGCTGTACATTTTCTCTATTGCATATTTATTCCTTTAATGTCTGCTCAAAGGAGACGTGCCTTTCTCGGACTGCCTGTTGCCTCCCTTTCCCAGCATGGACACGGGTGGAATTTGACTGGTGTTATTCCCCATGCATGGAGCCAGCAGGGTGCTCTTCCCTTTCCATGCATTCAGCCAGAGAGATAGGCAGTAACTGATTTAATTTGCTGAAATTATGCTTTCCTATGGTTTTATGGGACCAAATGTCCCTGGAAATAGCAGGAGGTGGACCTGTATTTTAGTGCTTTTTATTAACTAGAGCATGCACGGTTAGAGGCAAGATTACACAGCTGGGCCAGGGGAGGGAAAAGAGTGGGAGCAGCATTAAATTAATGATTTTCCCAATTGTGAAAAGAACTTCAGCTCCTTTCTCCCAGGAAAATAATGAAATATGGTAGGATCAGAAGAGGCGGAGGAAAACTATGAGGAGACAGTAGTGTCACCAATGCCCACTGCTTCCCCAGGCTTCATTGGAGTTGCTGCAGCCCAGGGACTTGCCTAAGTGACACAAAGCTGTGGTGTCGCAGGCTCCAAAATGTTTCACTCACAAGTAGGAGGGTCGGGTGGCCAGACCCTTTCTGGTTTAAAAAACTGAAGCAGCAAGAGCTCAGAAGGGCAGGCTTTGCACCACAGAGTCCTCCTCTTTATTAACTAAATGAGTGGGGGGAGCTTTTGCCTGCAGAGTTCACTCCGTGCCAGCCTGCTCCACGGCCATGCACACACAGCCAAGGAAAAAGAGGCCATTTAGTTTTCCATGTTTAAAAGAACGAATGTGTTTTCTTTTGCTCTTTAAAAAGTATTTAAGGTTTCCCTAGTGATGATTGTTTCCCTTGACTGGGAAAAACGTTGTCACTGCAGCCACGGCGGGGAGGCCAGCTTTGTTCATTGTGCTGGGCGCAGAGGGCAGCGGGGCAGAGCTGGCAGGTACCATGGAATGCCTCCTCCTGGTCTGTCCTGGCTTGGGGGTGACCAAAACGCAGGATACCAGGTGAAAAACCTGGGATGTGATGGTGCAGAGCTGGGGTTATGCTCTGCTTGGCTTTGCCATTTCTCAGCCCCTGGCTGCCTCTGTCCTGGCAACAACAGAAAGAGCCCAGTGACGGCTTCAGCACGCAGCAGGCTGTGACCAGTGACCCTGATGCTGGCAGCAAGTGACAGCCCATATTTTGAATCGTCTTCCTCCTACACAAACTCCTCTCATCCTTGCCGATGCTTCTGTACTTCATAGCAGCTAAATAGCCTTGTTTTGGCCAGAGCAGCAGCTGGCAGTGGAGGAGGGGGGCTTTGGATCAGCGGGCATTTCTTGATTTAGTCACAAAAGGCATAATACAAAAGTTTCAGCAGCTCCCCAAAACCTGTCAGAAGCAATGCCAGTTCCATGTCCCACAGACGTTTCTGAGCAAAGACAGAATGAGGCCCAACATCAGGCTTCACTGAAGTTAACACAAGGAAATACAGTGTGATGACTGACAGGCATTTCTGGGTGCCTAGAAATTCTAGTGCAAACCCCCAAGCCTCATTAGATAAATTAGTCTGATGGCTGCTCCTGTTGGGGTATAGTTACTTCTGTTGGGGTGTAGCTACTTCTGCTACTTTCCAAGGTCCCCATCTCATTTAGAGTGAGAAAAGAATCCTAATATGTGCACTCTTTTACTTCAAACACTTTGTTTTTCAGAATAGTCTCATTTTAGCCAGGATAGATTTTGCCTTTCACAAGAGATAAACCACTCCCCTCTGGTTTTGTGAGGAATGCCCTTTTCTGCAGTGGGATGAGGGAGTTGTCCCAACCAAAACCAAAGATCTGGGGTAAAAGGTCATAGAGATAAAGCTACTGCTTCTCTGCTATCTGCAGAGATCAGCATGCATGATAGAGGAGCCTCAGTAAAAATGTGCGAAAGCCAGGAATATCTGCTCAGATCATGGAAAAAATATTCCAGTGTATTGGAAAAAACCAAGAGCTTGTTGCAGGCTCCCTCTTCCTGCTTGTGATGAAGGCAAGGAGAATTAGAAAGAGCAGAGGCAGATGAGTGAGCAGCAATCCTTCAGCTTGACCTCCCCTATGACAATGGAAGGAAACGGAGCGGCTGGGAGCCGGGAGCACAGGAGTCACCCATCGCCTGGAAGGACATTTGGAACCTCCTCACCCACAGAGCGTGAGCAGAGTGAAGCAGCAGAGCAGGAGCCACGTCAACACCACACTCAGGGGAAATAGCTGCAGAGAGGACAGGTGATGTTAGACCTCTCTGTCCAGTTTGGCAAAGAAGGCAAGAAGACAAAAAAGCCTAAGTGAGAGAGAAGGCAAAGCCTGCACTGGAGCTCAGAGTAGCTGAGCCTCAGGGCTACTGCTGTCTCCATGAGGCATTTCTTCTGGTGGAGAGCCTTTACTGAAGCAAAGCTAAACACCTCCTAATGCAGATCAGCCACAACTGACCCTCCCATAAAGCCAGTGGAATTATTAATTGCCAGCATCAGACACATTCAGCCTACTTTCCTGAGTGGGAACCGATCCAGATCTCTGCAAATGTATTTGTTATTCATTATGTACACACCAATAAGATTTGTTAAGCAATTTTCAGCTTGGAAAAGGTAAGTGAGTAATTCAGAAACAGCTAATCACTTTTGGTGGACTGCTACTTAAGCTGTACAGTGCTTCGTCCTGAGAAAGCAGCTAGCCTTTAAAAGTCAGCAGACTATAAAAATCCTTGCTGGTAGCCAAAAGTGGGCCTTGGTGAACTGATTTGTGAGAAGAGTCCCAGAGCACTGCAGCTCACTGGTGCAACACACTGGTGCACAGAGCTGCAGGCAGCCAGATCAGGCGTCCAGCTGAGAAACGGGATGTGCTGCCCAAAGATCTGACCCTGCATCCCTCTATCAGGGAACTTGTCATCAGCTTTGATGGAAACTGCTCTGTTTCCATCTGGAGACTTGTCTTTGATCCCTTTCCCAGTTCCAGGGTATTCACCACCATCCTTCTGGTTCCAAACATCATTTCAGCTCATCAGCTCCTGCAGCAGCACAGCACACTGGGGACATGGGCTCTTGTCTCTGTGCTGGCTCTAGCACTTCTCACTCTCATGCTGTCGGCGGGGAAGGATCCCTGCAGCCTTCCCAACCCTGCCACTGTGAATCCCAAACTGCTTCTAGTTCCCACGTGCTGAGACCAGGAGCTGTGTCCTTCTTGACAGCAAACAACTGCATCCGTCTCTGGTTGCTTGATTTGAAGTCCAGCTCAGCTCCCTACAGGCCAGAGCTGCAGCTTATGATACAGAAGACACTCAGCTCCTGAAAGTCACAACAGAGTGTCCTGGAGGGCAGTGGTTTGGTAAGGCACAGCCTGCCTGCAAGAAACAACCTGAGTACAAAACCTGCGCTTGTTGTACATGTCAGTGATCTGGGATGGGAGCTATAGGCTTTGCCATATGCTCCCAAGGGATGAACCAAACCCTGGAGTCCTTTGGAAAGGAGGGGTGTCAGCAGAGGGCATGTTGGGAACACAGGTAGTCAGACCAGCAGGAGATCGTAAAAGCCCCCAGTTATTTCCAATCTGGCTGATTTAGATTGCTAGATAGAGTTTATCATAGGACAGGGGCTGCCAAACACTCTCTTCTACAATTTGAAGGTAAGTTTTTAGAGATTTAAACCAGGATGACACATTTACAGCCTGCCTGGAGGCACTTGGGTCAGAGACACCAAACGCAGGAGTAACCTCAATGACTGGAACAAAGCAATATTTTGTTCTTAATACCTGTTTTTTTGAGTATGATTTCTTTCTGTCAGCTTCAGGAGGCTACACAGAAATCTTAGTACTAGACTAGTCTGCCCTCTGACAAGGGCCATGACATGAGCTGAAATGCCCAGAGCTCATGTCCCCAAAGAAGGGGGGTGGACAGGGATCTCTTCCCCCGACAAGGCTCAGAGCAGGCACACGCTATGGTGTGATGATATCACATCACTCATCCTTTCATTCTGGCATTACCAAGCAGGGTGGACACAGGCCAGACAGTGCTGCCACGTGAAGTATTTCCTCTGGCATAGCACAGAGGGCATTGATACGGATGCTGTACATGTAACACCGTGGGAGCATAATGCCCATAAGCACTGATGATACACAAGCAAGGTTAACCAAGCCAAGTTATTGAAGCAATCTGCAGGAGAAGCTGGATGAGAAAGGCCTGGCTTGTAGACTTGAGTTTTGCTGTTGCTGAAACCCCCAGTCCTTCACAGTGGTTTTGGACACAGAAAACCTTTCCATTGCTGTTCCCTTGCTCTGTCCACTCACGGAGTTAGATCCCTGCTCTTCTGCTGTTTGACCATAACTGCACTTCACTTCGTGGAAGGTGTGTGTGAGAAATGCATCTCTTTCCCATAAGCACTTCCGAGTGAAATGTTGAGATGCTTTTAAAGTGCCTTCTGTGAAGTGGGAAGGCAGAGCTGGAAGGGAAGAAAAGAAAGGGCCAAGCTCTGGCTGTGGAAATTTGTTTAGAATAGAAAATTTTTAAAATTAGTCATTAGCACTGAACATCTTCACATTCACTGGGTATAGGAAGTGTAAAAAGGTGATTTAGAAGAGCAGTTATAAGTTTCATAAACATGACTAAACTCTAAAGCTAAATGTTCAACAGGCGTGACCTTTTAATTCCCCTTTAAATCAGTTTAGCATTTTCATTTGTGTTTGGAGTTCCTCGTGTTTGGATAGCACTTTGGTGATTTAAAGTACTATTTAGGAGTTTTATTATCTCTCCTGCTTTGGACCTGGGACCGCAAATCCTCTGCTAAGTGGCTGGAGGAGTTTCTGCTTGCAGAGGAGATGCTGGGAGCACCAGCCTGCCCCGGCCGTGGCTCCCCAGCACTCCCAACACATCGCCATCGGATGGTCCCCTTTTCCCAGGCAGCTCCTAAATATAATCAGCAACCAGCAGAAGCTCCTCCAGGAATGGAAGTGCAGTTTGAGCCTCCTTGGTCTCAGATCCTTACAGAAGGAGCACAGTAGAAAGATGATGGCTTTGGGAAACCTCTTTGCCCAGAGCGAGGCATTGCAGGCAGCCAGGAAGCCACAGGCATACGCCACGCAGCACGTTCCTCACAGCTGCAGGCCTGCTGTATATGCACCACACAGTGACCAAAGCGTCTTCCCAGGAGACTTAGCACATCATCTCAGAGGGTTTGGTCTTTAAAGAGCACCAAGAGCTATTTAAAAAGTGGCCTAAACCTAAAGGCAAAGAAAGATTTGTTACAGGCACTGTGTACCCACAGAGCAGTCTCCCTGTGTGCTGCAGGTAAGGGCAGTGCAGCTCAGCTTTTCAGCTCTGCATTACTCCTGGAACCAAGGCTTGTGGGCATACACAAGACTTCTCTCCATCAGAATGAGAGACACAATCTCCTTCACCATGGTCTGCTTCCAAGCCCACCCTGAGACTTTCTCCTCCACCAGCTTTCCAGCCACACTGCCCTGAAAGGATATGGGAAGCACAAACCATGCACTTTAGAAGCAGCTGCTTGTGGGGACTCCTTCCTCACTGGACACATCAACCACAGGCTCTGCTGGAGCCGCGGGCTCCCAGGAGCAT
This sequence comes from Promerops cafer, assembly GCA_013398275.1. Taxonomy (NCBI): domain Eukaryota; kingdom Metazoa; phylum Chordata; class Aves; order Passeriformes; family Nectariniidae; genus Promerops; species Promerops cafer. Next base: position 128,535 of record VZSE01012170.1, read on the forward strand.
GGCAAGACCAGCTAATTATAGGGCTTCAAACATGGACCATCTCACATGCTCAGCTGCTCATTCCCAATTCTCCACACAGCAGCTTCAGGCTGAGAACAGGGACTGCATCCATATTAACTTCAGCTAGATTACCCCATTCCCTGTCCATACAGATCCAGACCCAGCAGCAGTCATGCTCTGCCGGGCAGGGTGCTCCTCACTGCCACACCCAGGAGCGGGCTTGCCCAGCCTGGCAAGGACAGAGGGTGGCACCAGCTCGGCAGGGCCAGAGCACCGGCTGTGAGCAGCCAGTACGCCACGTAGGGACCCTGGAGACCAGGATGGAGGGAGGAATTCATATTAACAGCACACCTCAGCAGCCCCCAGCCCACTGCAGCAGAAGGGCTGACAGCAGGCAGACCTCACACAGAACCACCAGTAATTTCATCCTCGGCTTCATCTTCGGAGTTAGAGCCCTACGTGCACCCCTTCACCATTTTAGTTATGAGTCATCGAAAAATGCTAGCTGTAGCTCCACAGCTCGACTCCTGCAGGGCCAGGTACATACCTCTGCTCCCAAAGCCAACGTCCTGCCACGCCTGCCTGCTGGGAGAGCATCCGAGGAGCCGGCTGGGCAGCCCTGTGCCAGGGGAAGGCCAGCGCGGCACTGCGGGAAGAAGCCGTGACGGCAGCAGGCAAGGAGGTTTCTTCCTACACTGCTTCTTCCACACTGCCTCTGAAGCTTGTGCGCAGAGCTGGCAAGCCCTGCTGCACCCCGGCACTCCCCTGAGCCCTTAGGGAAAGGAACGGGATCCTCAGAGACACAGACAGGGTTACCCAACCCTACATCCTGGTGCGGCACGCAGGGTTGGATTTTCCAACCCAACCATGCGCTGACACGCAGGGGTGGGGCGGGGGAAGAAAAAGAGGATTTCAGCTGTTAACTTCTAAGAAATTGAGGAAAAAACTTATCACTCCTGTATAATTGGCCACAATCTCCTGTGAGATGGTACGTGCCATGCTGCAGAGGTGCCAGCCGGGGGAACACCGGGGTTTTGGTGGAAAGAGGAATGCAGGGGCCAGCAAAGAAATCTGCTGCTTTGGTGCACGTTCACAGCCTTACACAGGGTGCTGGGGAGGAAAAGGTTTCTCTAACTCAAAAGGGAAATGCTCATCTGAAACAGGAAAATGGAACTTTCTTTTGAGCATTAATAGCGGAAAAATCACCTCTGCAATGGTTGTGTGTTGAGCCCCTGGGTGTGCAGCAGGGAGAGGATGCTTGGGGAAGAACACTCTGCCCCTGCCAAGTCAGCCCAATAAGGACCCCAGGAAGGCCCTGGAGGCTGATGCTGGCACAGGCACAAACGGGGACATGCTGAGGTTTTTGGGGGGAAACACTGCTCAGTCAGGGCAATAGCAGAGTTGGCGAGTGCCCTACGTGGGAGTCCCGGATGTGGGAAGAGAGGGTCTAAGTTCTACAGCAATGCGACAACACGCTGACCACAAACAGCATCACCCAAGGATCACCCAGGCAATTCAGGTTCGTAAAGACAGATCCAGAGACCTGATCGCTTTTTTGGAAAAAAAGAAAAAGAAATTGTTTCTAAACTAAATATTTGTCTTGAAAGAGGCTATTTTGAGGCAGGTGGAATGACACAGTGTGACATCCTTTAAAGAGGTAGAGATCATGTGTTTCATATTAAAACTCAGATAGTCTTTCTTGGAACAGCATTCTTACGGTTGAAGAGAATTCTTGTTAATTTTCTGGTCCAAAAAAGGACACAAGAATGAAGGGTAGTTATCTCTAGCCCTGTAATAGTGAGGGCACTTGCAGAGGCAATACAATGAACACATTATAAACATGGGTGTAGCACAGGCAGAGTTTAGCTCATTGTGTCCTAGAGTTTCTAAATATATTTTGTCTTGAGGGAAGAGCAAGGGAGAAGAGAAATGAATAGAGGGAAGACGCCCAGTCTTCTGAACGACTGGGTTTTCCATCAAGGCACAAGCCCACGATCTCTGAGGCTGCATCTGTGGGTAGCAGCCGGCTGCTGAAGTCCTCCTGCTGCAGGCAACTATGTTTAGCTTCTCTTAGAAGGTGAAGGAAGCAGAAGAGGAGGAAAAAAAACTTAGTCATCTTCTCCCCTCAGACATTTTGCTGTTCATTTACTTCAGCAGCACATGAAGCACTTAGTCACTCTGTCTCCAACAGGCTTTTTCTATTTTTATTTTTCCAAATCAAAATAAAAAGAGAAAAAGGAGGTTCCTTCCCAAATAAGCAACTAGTGGAGGAGGCTGGGGGTGTGAACAGCGAGTGACCAGGACCTCACCCCACAGCTCAGTGGCTGCTGCAGACACCCAGGCGAGTGTTTGCAGTGTGCAGGAGGAGAGAGGGCAGGCACTGCCACTTCCTTTCACTCAGCGACAGCTCGATGAGCTGCTCAGCAAGCCAAGGTGCCAAGCATCCTCTGGAGCTGAGATGTGCTTCATGCCCCTACAGGCAGCTGGCACCTGCCCCCACAGTAAGAATCAGTGCTCTAACACACCACTCATGCTCCAGGTGTTTTCCAGCAGCAAGGACTATCTTGCAACCACACATCCAGCTTGGATGTCCTCCATTCTCCAACTCAGAAATACGGTGTCAGAGCAGCACGTCCTTTGGGGTTGATTTTAGTAAGCCAGCCACCACAGCTCCTGCATTAGAGTCCTTAAGGACAGAAACTTTTGTCAAAACTGGCTTTGTCCAACAGTGTTGTAGAACACCAGAAAACTGCTGCCCTTCCTGATTCCTCTCATCCTCAGGAGCACAGAGGGCCCTTGACACTGTCCCTTCCCCCAGTGAGCCTTATGACTGTGAAATGCAGGCACCAACACCACGGTGCACACCAGTGCTGAGATGCAGCCTCAAAAGTGTCTCTGAATGCAAGAGCACTCTAGAGCTGGGCATTTGGTTTCTCTCCTGTCCACAGTATCCTGAAGGGTGCGAGGACAGGAAGGCAATCCCCAAAACTCCCATCACTTCTCCCCCATCAGAAGCAAACCCACTGGCATGGCAGTGACCCAGCACACTTTACTACTGACTCAGGATGGGGTTTTTGGAGGGCTCAGAAGGCACCCAGATGGCTCACAGCTTCCTGGTGCTTCAGCTTTACAATAAAGCAACATAAATAGATCTTCATTCTTTGTTGACATTTGATGCTGCACAGCAAAACAGGCATTGTTAACCTAAAAATAGGAAACGCTGTGGCAGCTTTGAAGAAATTCAGCGTTTTTCCTGTACTGATGCAAACACAGTGGCCGAGTGCCAGATGCCTCTGTCCTGCTTTGAAGAACGATGAAATTCTTCGCAGCGCTCATAAATCACTGCTTTGTTAGTGCCTGGCAAGCTCCAGTGACACCGGCAAACCCTGGTATTTCCTTCTTCTCCCTCGTAAGGGAGGGGGGGATGCTTAATGCTACATTTCACCCCCGGTGGAGATGGACAGCCCCGCGCGCCTATTGCCGAGCGGAGCGCAGGCGGAGGTTGCCACGGCAGCCGCTGACGCACAGCCGGGGCCCACTTCTACATTTTTCCATTACATGGTGTTGAAGCTTGCAGAGCAGGAGGTAGCCTTCCTGAGTGAGCAACTGCGAGATCAGCGAGATGGCAGGGCTCTGCAAGGCATGCCGTGTGCTACTTACACCATGTTTAAAAGAAGGAGTGCGTGATGCAGCCAGAAAGCTGCCTCGTTCGGAACAAATGAGTGCACGTTTTCAGATCTGGCTTGAAAAAAAGGCACACCTATTACTACACCTCTCAGAGTGTGAGTATAGAAAAGTCAAGGTTCCAAGCAGAGCAAGGTGTGGGTGGAGAACCAAAAATTCCTGGTGGCTTTCCCTGTGGAGCACAGGGGTGACTCCTGGGGGAGGATGGGCTGACACAGTCCTCACTCCAGTGTGTTACACAAGTACCTGGGCATGCTGGGACCAGGGAAGTGTGGTTGTACTAGCACAGGCACTGCTGCCAGTCCCTTCATTGGGTCCCATCCACAGGGATGCTCATTTCACTGCTGTGCCATCATCCCCAGAGTGATTTAAGGGGGCTGAGCCAGCCCTGCTCATGCTTGGGACAGGCCTCTGCCTTGCAGCATGGATGGGGAGCAGCAGCACAGCCACAAGAGCAGCCGCTTGCCATACACATGGTCTCTCTCAGCTGCACGCTTTGGTGGCTCTCAGGGTCAGGTCTCTCCACATGTTCATCTTAGTTCATCGACTGATTTTAACCCTCCTCTCCCATGCTGGGTGCTAACAACCATAGGGATGGTCCTTCAATCAGCAGCTCAGGGCAGCAGCCTGCCCAGCTTCTGAGCAAAGCCAGAGCTATGTGACACCTCTCGTCACAGCTTAACGACCTCCCACACAGCTGGAAGCTGCAGGCCAGACTTGTGGGTCATTAAATGCCACTAAACACAACAACTGAGGCAGTTTTTAACCACCTCAGAGCCTCAGAGATGAGCAATTGGGGAACATCAAGCCATTTCTGGACATACCTATTTCAAGTACAACTCAAACGTTTTGGGGGATGGAGTATGCTTGCTGGAAGTTCAGCTAACTGTTAGACAGTCCTACACATGGTGTAATTTCATTAAGACAATTCAGGATCAACATTTTAGGGTCATTGTTTCCTCTTTGGTTCAGTTATTTTCCTGTGTTCACAAATCTGTTTGTCCTTCCCTGGTGTGGGCAGAAGTAGCAACCTCCACATTCCTTGCAGGGATCTCCTGCCCTGCAGGGTTAATCCCTCCACCACTCTGGGGCACCGTGCAAGTACTGGGAGGCTGCAGCTGCCTCACAAAGCCACCCCTCTTAGCAGTGTGCTGGCTCACAGTGTGGCAAACCCACTCGTGGAGTCAGGGACCAGCAGAAAGGTGTAAAACTAAAGTATTAGTTCAGTGGTACTGAATCATGGCTTGGGAAATGTCCCCTGCCTGAAGGGGAAAAAAAAGGAAAAAACCCCTGTGTTTTCAAGCTCTTGAATTGCTCCTGTTGTTTATTAGGGATAGAAGGAAGCTACAGACAGGCAGTCTCACCTACAGGGTGATCACTAGAAGTTCCCTATATCTCCCTTGTAGATTTCTATATGAAAAACAAGTCCAGCTCTCTACAGAGAAGCACTGAGACCTTCCCAGTCTCGAACAAAGGGTACCATGATAAATTCGAAATCAGAAGTTACCTTTTGGAGCCTGTTGCCTTTTAGTGACCTTGCTGAGCTCCACTGCTTGGCTCCACTGTTTGGAGCCACTGTTTGGCCTGTGGAGAACAAAACCTTATTTTTTACTGCTAGGTCACAACTCTGTGCAACAGCGTATAGCTGCCAGGGTCTCTCAGGGATGTGACTGGCCTTATGGGATCCCTGGCCTTGCATGGAATGAGGTGGAGAGATTTGCAGAACATGAGCTGCACTGCTTTGCAAATGTACTATCCCTGGCACATGGCAATCTACTAATAAAAGCAGTATTTGCATTTTTTGCATAAAACCAATTTGGATTCACTGCTCCTTCACCAAGACTCTCTGCATGAAAAACAAGTTAGGAAGCTACTGATGAAAAATTGGTATTCTCAATGCTACCACTTCAGGAACTATTGAAAATGTTTCATGTGCTCCCTCTTAGAGCAGACAGTGTTTCAAACCATGGCCACCACAAGACATTTGAGTCCCAGAGACAGCCTCATCACTGGGGGAGGCTCACACCTCCTCACCAGTGTACACTGGTACTACATGCCTAGGATAGCACAGCTACCTAGGGACGTGTTCCCAGGACACCATCAGGGAGAAGGATCCACTTCTCCTGAGCTGGCATCTCCAAAATGTCCAAGAAAACTGCTGCCAGCATTCTTGCTGCACGTGGGCCCTGGACCAAGGGCACGATTGCCACCCCAGGGTTTGGTATCGACTGTACGCCAGCACTTGCACAGCTCTGCACAGGAGCTATGCAAATGTTGTGGCTAAATCTTCTCCATTTCTAATCACAAATGTAATTGTCTATGCAAAGCTGGTGTGCCCAGGTAGTGACTGCCCAGGCCCCTTGCCTCAGCCTGCTCACCCCTGCATGAGGGGAAGGCAGGGACCCCCAACACCCATGCTCCAGCTCATGAGGGTAGATGAAAAAATTCACAAGACCTAAATCTGTTAGTGGTGTTGTCCAGGCAGCAGTACTGTGGATGCAGAGGAAGAATAAAACATTCATAAATAAAAGTATTTCATCTTGGCTAACACATGCCTATGGAAACAGCAGCACAGGTCTATCCCTCTTACGTAGTCACCGGCACAAGTAGAGGGAAGGTGTCCTATTTTACTTAGATTATAAACAACTGTAAGCTTTTAGGGCATTACAGTTAGTGGTTCTGTAATGGAAAAGTTTATATGCTGGAAACAGTGTCTTGTTAATGAGCTAAAGTATTTTTAGTATTTTTAATAGCCACGGGGTGTTTGAGATATTAACAAAAAACTTGTTGATGAGATGACTATTTGTGACACCCAGTGATGTGCCAGACAAGAACAAAGTATTCTCAAGTCAATGACTGGCACATCCCAGAGAGTGGCTAGATGAGGGGAGGGTAGAGGAGGAGATTTTTGTTTTCTGTATAGAGAGGTAGTTAAAAAAAGGATCATTGAAAGCATTTGGAAAGTTTTAGCTGTGGCAAGCAACTAACAGAGACTCTTTTGGAAGATGCAGGTCCCATTAAGAGGTTATTAATTTGAGTTTAAGCAGCTTCAAAGGAAAGGAGCAGAAACACTCACAAAACCGAGGATCTGGACAAAATCAGGAGGGGAGCTGCAGCTGTGTTTCAGCTGCACAGGAACCAGCACTGGGATTTGGGACTGGCAGCAGAGCTCACTGAGAGGGCTCTTGGTTTCAAGTGGAAAGTTTCAGATGCAGGGGGATGGGTAATGTTCATGTGGGGCACCATCCTTCACTCCACAGCACCGCTGCTTCCTTGGATGAGAAAGAGGACGATATAAAAAATTATCCACTCCAAGAGTCTGGTCTCAAGAGCTGGATTTTGTGAGTCAGTCCCAGTCTTGTTGAGCCTCCCAGTCCCATTGGAAACTATGAAAAAAACCCACCCTCTCTTCAGACAAGCCTGCCTTTTGTGCGCTGGAGATCCTGTTCCGGTGGCGTGGGGCCCTTTGCCACTGCTGTGCTGCTTTGGGCCATGATGGGAAGGCTGTGATTTGGGGGATCCACCCTGCCCTAGCTGGGTACAGGAGAGCAGCTCCTGAATTGAAGGCATGTGGTAAATTCACCCTGGATGTAAAGTTTCCCTTTACAAAGCCCTGTTTGGGCAACTTTCTGGAGCCAAATTTTAAAGCCTGCAACTTTTAAAGCACCCATGAGCATTGCCTGGCTGTAATTTAACCTTGTGATAATTTCAACCCATGTAAATGAAAGCCATAGGGGCAACTTGTGCCTTTCAGCCCTGTGAGCGAGCAGCCATGCCAGCCAAGCATCCCATGTCAGCTGAGCATCCCGTGTCAGCAAAGCATCCCACGCTCAGGAGCCATTAACACCTGAGTCAGGGGAAGGAGGACAGAAAGAAATGGAATATAAAGCCTGAACTCAGGGGTGGAGCTTTGCCCCTTGGGTAGCTGCATGCTTTGAGAAAGCTGAGAGCTGTACACATTGATTGAGGTAATACCAGATAATACCAGGGCTGTGATTACTCAAATTAAGATGGCGCTTCAAATCCGAGGATTGGTCCCACCATGCACGATGCTACACGATCTGGGCATATGTGGCCAAAGATATTTTCCTTCCTGACCCATTCCCATCCCACATACACAGTGCTTGCTTCTCCCCCTCCTCATTTTCTGCTGGACAGACAAAAGAAACTCGACCAGCACCTCACTGTGGCCATCTCTTGCAATGGAGAGAGCCAAGGAACAGCTAGATGCTCACTGTATCCTGGAACCCCATACCCCAGGGCAGCCCTACACAGCCAGGGTGTGATGCTGATGGTGTGCCTGGCAGCCAGCTCTGTCCCTGGTCCACCAGCAGCCAGAATTCTCTGTACTATCACTTTGGCACACTCCTTCCTTCCTTGGCAAGACGGGCCAGAACTAAACTTTTCCATTGAGACGGGTAAACAAAGACTTTGCTTTTTCCCCCTGTAACAAAGTTTAGCCCAGGAAGTCACATGAGCGCAGCTGCATCCAGCATGTATATCCAAAATGGCTCGAGCTGCTGGCAGAGTATGGATGTACAAAACCTGATACAGGACAAAGCTCTGCCCTGGAAATGCACTTCCACCAATGTGTGGAATTGCACCAGAAACATCCTGTCCTTCTGCACGAAGGCCAAATCTGACCCTTGGCCGGAGTGGATTCCCCTGCCACACACCATGTGTCAGGGAGGACACATTGTCACTAATGCTGTCAGAGCCAGCTCTATATCCTGGCTCTCCCCGTAACCCTCCACAGCCCCCAAAGCCTCCCCCTAAACTGCTGTCATGTGTTGTCCCAGGGCACAAAAGGCACCCTTGGCAGGACACTGAAATGCAGGTACAGGAATTTTGCTGCTGGAGGAGCCTGGCTGCCCCAGCCAGCCTGGGGACAGAGGCTGGAAAACTACCCTGCAAAATATCTGTGCTCTGGAGTATGGAGAAAATATGAACAGTTTGCCTTAGGAGCAGCAAAAACACAGGGATTTGCTGATGGTCATTTTCTGCTATTAGAGCAATAAATCCATTCAACTGTCAGCCAAAATGCTAGAGAAAAAGAATGCGAGCTTAGGGAAAACAGGAAAAAAAAGTGTTATTAGTTGAAAATATTTTCCTGCAACTTTTAGAGGCAGTTCTGAGCCCAGCACCAATCAGTCAGAAAACCTGCTACCTCTGAACTCGTGCCAGGCCACCCCTGTGGCTATTGTGCTTCCCCTGGACTTTCTCACCCTGCACAGAGGTTTACAAACTCCAAAACACTGGGAATTTCATCTGAAGCCCTTGCAGATAATAGCAAATGCAGACTGTGCCCTTTCCATTTCCCAGGGAGGAAGGCAGGCTAGGAGGTTCAAGGGCAGCACGAGGTGTTGACAGTCTGTGGAATTGGAGTTGTCCCAAGCCTGCATTTTTCTTGCTGAAAAATCATGTCCATTGATGCCATTTTACTGCATCCCCACTTGTGCCCCTTCTCTTACCTCTCTTCCCTCTTTGGTGAGCTTTTCTGGATGTTTTCTGACGGAGGACATTGTCCTAGTAACCTTGAATTGACTTGTGGGGAAAATGCAAGGCAAATCGGCTAGGTGAATGGATATGTGGTAGCTCAGCTTCTCTTAAAGCCTCCAAAGGTGCCTTCAGCATGGGCTGCTGGCAGCAGACAGGATCCAACATCTTGTGATCCTTTTGCTGCTCAGCAGGACATTTCCAGCCCCTATACTGGGGCTGCCCATCTGCAGGCAAGCAGCTCTGTCCCTGTCTTGTTCCCAGTACAAGCATAGACACGGAGGTGTTTGGCTGGGAAACTGTTAGTAATCCCATTTCCTGGGGATCTGGAGGCTGTTGCCTCAGCTGGAGTCCCCAACCTCGTGTTGCAATATGCCATGGCTGCCTGGTGGGAGCCAGTGACAGCCAATTCCAGCATTCCCACTCAACGGCTTGCTCCCTACGGAAATGAGCTGTCAGGCCTGCACAGCTGGGATGACAGCTTCCAGTTGGGCTGTGCTCTCAGCTTGCAGCCCGTTCCCAGTGGATGGGCAGGATCCTCAGCCCAGGTACTTTGCCCAGGTCCAGCAGACAAGCTTTTCTGTTCTGATCCCTCCAGCTGATTTTGGCAGCTGTGAATGGAGCAAATCACTGAGTGGGTCAGTGCTTGCTCAGTGACTGGGAAAGATGGATCAGCACAGTGCAGGGCTATCAGACTGCTCCCTCATGCCAAGCACTCCCAGCTCATGCTCAGAGACATGGAAGTCCCATGCTGAAGTGCTGCCAGACCAGCAGAGCAATCACATCGCTAGAAGGGCAGTAGCCCCTCTCCCTGCAGAAGAGAGCAACTTTCCAGGACTGGCAGGATATCCCTGATTGGGGCTGAGCAGAAACTCAGCTGCAGCAGTGAGACTGAGAGGCAGGAGGAGGGCAGGAGCCAGGGGCCATGGCACTGGTGCCCAGAACGTCCCGTTGCTGTGGGACAGACAGTCTTGCTGGAGCACAGGGCTTACCGCAGGGCTCACCTTCGAGAAGATGATATAGAGCCAAATGTTTTGCAGGACAGACCCATGACGAGTTTCTTGACATGAGACTGGGCTGGATGACCATGGTCCATCACCGCTTTCTGAATTCAAGGCCAGGCTGTGCTATCTGGCCACATTCATACTGGGGCAGGGTGGAAACTGAAAGCCATGGTGATGACCCAGCTGAGGGGAAAGGAGGAATCAGCTCAACGTGTTGCGATTTCCGCTCAGCCCTGTTGATTCCTGCAGTTACTGAAGTGGCACTGTTTGTTGATGTAACAGGGACTGACTCAGTGGGAACAAACCCCGAGGGAAAGGTCCCTCTGAAATATTTGTTCCTATTATTTATTCTGCGGCTTAATCAGACATCTCTACAGAAAAATCAGCAATAAGCTCGCCTTGTAATTTACTGAAAGTGAGGTCAATGGCCCTGACTCACTTAAAATGAGCTTCGTAAGAAAAAAAATGCTACAATAGAAGAAAGTGAGCACACATCTTCCAGGACTCCAGGACTGCCACCACCTAAAGCACATGTTTTGAACGCTTGAGTCTGAAAACATGTTTGTTTTCTTGTCCTGGGACACACTTTCCCCAGTTGGTATGGCAAACAGGGAGATATGAGAACATGCATTTTTGCTACAGCTGCATGAAAAGCCAGGTGGTGATGAATTGCCTATCCATGCCACACACCATCAAGATGTTCTATCAAACATAAAGCTCTGACAAGGAAATTACAAGATTTGGCTTCATCCTTCCACTTTGATGCAAAGCTTCATTTGAACTTTAAGCTTATCTTTGCAATGTTGAGCATGAACATCTGCAATTTCTATGGGATCTAGAGGAAACCTCACAAGAGAAATCTAGCAGCCAGCCATTTAGCATAACCACATTTCTGAACTACAGGGCAACCATATTAAATTAGGCTCCTTTCAACGCACACAGAGAAGAAGAACAGGAAAGGCAGAGGCCCCAACAGCTCTAGTTTGAGACTTGTGTTTCATGCAAGCGACATTTTTCCAAAACATAAGCAGTAGGTAAAAAGCCTACCCCTAGACTGATTCAACTCTACCATTACTTTAAAAAAGCAGTACAAAACAACCCACCCTCAAATCAGTCATGAGCAAGTAGAAGGTCACTGGTTTGCTTGGAAAGTCCTTGTCTCCCCACTCCCAGTGCCTCAGTGCCACCCAGCCAGTTATCAAATGCAGGCTTGTAGTGCCCAGGGTCTGGCAATAAAGAATGTTTTCAGGAAAAGTGGTTGGGTTGGCAGCTGAGATATTAGCAGATAAATGCACAGAAAAGAAAGTTACAGCTTCCCAGAAGAGCAGCTCTTTAATGCCATTCCCACCTGACGAGTTTCCCCTATTGCGCAGCTTTCGTGAGGTTTGTCTTAGATTTTTTGATAAGATACTGGGAGTTTACATACTGAGGAATTGTCATCCTTGAGAAGAGTAACACACGAGCATTTATGACTTCGAATGAGGTTCTTCAAGTGCATACAAGTACTTCTCTCCATAGTTCATTAGACAAAGTGAGTAGCTTCACAAGTTCAGGCATCTACGCAGTGCCTTCATGCTGCTACAATGGCACCGTGTAGATTCCTAAACTCATCGAGTGTCCGCTGATCCTCTCTGGGCTGTGGGACACAAACAAGGCTGTGGGGACCTATAGGAATCCAAACCTTCACCCCTGCCCCTAGGTGTAGGGGAGGGCACATGGATAAGACTGTGAGCCTGCCACACGTGCTGCAGCCCATGTGGAAGGAGGTTATCCTGCTTTGCCAGGTGCCTGCTGATCCCTGCCACCTCCCTCTGCCCCATTTTGCTCTGGTAGAGCAGCCCACGCACAGGATTCCTTGGCAGCTGAGACAGCTGCTGCAGCTGGCACAGAGACCCTGGACCTAAGGGGTGGAGATGTGCAGGGCCACTCATCCAACGAAACCCAGAGGCAGATTTTCGATCTGTGTTTCTGGGTGGTGCCCCACAAGGAACAGAGAAGGTGTTGCAAAGTCATTTTAATCTGGTAAGCCTTGCCCCTACCTGATCTCATTAATCAATTCCTCTCAGAAAGAGGCAGTAATTTCAATGGTATGCTGCCAAACTCCCTCCTCCTCCACTCCTCGAGTGATCCAAAGGTGCTTTACATACCACAGCACCTGTGCCCGGATCAACCGGCAGAGCATCTGCCTTCTGCTCTCCACTCTCCTCCACCAGTAAATCCAGTATTTCACACCCTACACACTCACACTTGTAGGTCCAAGCAGTAAACTTTTCAGTTTTAGCTTGATTAATCCTTTCTGCATCATTTCTCCCCAAACTCACCCATTAAAGCTGAGGCCCCCCGTGCAACAGGACATAGAGCTACATCTCCAGCAACAGCCCCTCCATTTCACAGGCTATGGCAGCCATCCCTCCCAGCAAGTTACTCATATTTTCCTAGGAAATGTGGCAAGCACTAATTCCTTTGTTTTCCTGTTACTTCTGAAGAAAAGATTGCACTCAGCATTTGTCACCCCCAGATCCCCCTGATGACGTGGGACGTTCATTTCTTCATCCCCATGGGACGCAGTTCCACGGACTCTGTCACCGCCGGAGTGGAGTGGAGGGGTGGGCAGGGAGAACACAGCCCTTCCCAGAGAGCAGTGGCATCAGCTTGTGAAACGTGCCAGGGTGTTTCTGTCTGCACAGCAGACACCGAGCGCTCAGGAATGGAGTGGTGACTGAGATGAGGCAAATTTCCCTTGTCACTGCCAGCACTTGTGGGGGTGGCCATGGCATGCCAAACAGGTACCAGGAAAGCAGAAGCAACAAAGGGCCTGTGTGCTCTAGCAGAGAGTGGTGAGGGATGAGGGAAAAGGGTGGGATGTGAGGAAGAGGAAGACGAAAGGCAGAGTAGCCCTTGCCTGCTGGGCTGCAGAGCTGAGAACTGCCGTGCTTCTCCTCCACCACTTAACCCCAAAAATCCTCACACTGCCAAAACAGCTTCTTACAACATTGGTTCAGTGAATCTCAGCTGTTCTTGAGAACAAAAAATCTCTCTGCAGCTCAACCCAGTAAAATCTAAGTGGCGGGGTGGTGGGGCTGTGGGACACCGTTCTGAGGATGCAAGTGGGTTAGGCAAAAAGAGGCCCAAATCTAAAGTCTAATAGCATTTCATAGAGACACCACAGCTCGCATTCAGAGACTGCTCAAATATTCCCTGTTGTGATGGAAGGCCTTTTATCATAAGCCATATCAAGTAAATGACTTTTCCTCCTTATTCATTAAAACATTTTCTGCACCTGCCTATAGCCAGTGGCCCATAATTTGCCTGACACAAAACACTGCACTGCCACAGGAATAAGCATCCTCAAGTCCCTCATTTCCAGAGACTGAAGGCACCTGACACCCCTGAAACCAGACCTCTGTCCTCCCCCATCACCCTACTATGCAGCCACTTCATCCACGCCAACCTCCCTGTTCCCATCTCTCTGCCACAGAAAATCAGCCGTGCCTCAAACTTTCCAAGCACCTGTCACTCCTCCCCATCTGCCCCCACAACCCTACCTGTGACAGGAATTCCCACAGCAGTCCGTCATCGTCGGCTTGCCGTGGGCACCCCTGCATCGCAATCCCGCGGGAAGGGCTCTTCCGCGCGCACGCCGGCGGCCCGAGACTCGGAGAGCTCCGGGACAGGCACTGCCCAAAACACTAAGAGCTCTCCTGCCTCATGTTTCACTCCTCAGGCTCTGAGGACAGGTCTCTGCTGCGCCCAGGAGCCTTTCTAATTCGCACGTGGCGATTCCTTAAGCTAGAGGCAGTTTTCCCAGAGGTTTCCCGGACCTCCTGTGCAAGGCTATTGCCATAAATCAGTTGGATTGCTTAGTCACCTCTGTTTGCCCAGTCAGTGCCAAGGCAGACCTGCTATTTCACAGCATGTACTGTACTGTAGGGAGCCAGTTCCTGTAAATTAGATGCACCACTGCAAACTGAATCGCATATTGTTTTCTACATCGACTTGTTTTCTGCTGGCCTGGAAGACACATGCTTTACAGCCATAAATAAGATAGAGAACAAAAAAGAGTTACAGAGTCATGGTAAAGGCTGCCTGACAGAGGGCCATGTGTGCTTGGGAGACTGCGGTGTGACTCCAAGGGCTGAGGAGTGAGGAAAGGGGAGGTCTGAAAAGTGCTCTGTGCTCCAGCAGGCACTGGATATGCTCACTGAAGCCAGAGTTTGTCCCTGAGGGCCACTGAAGTGTGGAGGGCCAAGACCCTTCAGGCAGTGTTTACGAGCATGAAGCACTGTCTGAACCAAAAGCTGCATTTCAGCCTTGCCAGCCTCAAAATGGGCTACAAACCAGAAGTATCCAAGTAAGTGGGTGCTTAAGGTAAGGCTGACCTCTCTGCCAAGCCTTCCTCATTTCTAAAATAGAGCACTCAAGGATGCCTGTGATATGATTATTTCCACACAGATGTTAGCTGTGGAAGCAAGACAGCATTTGCTGTCCCCAGCCAGGGGGCTGCACCCCACAGCTCCTAACAAAGAGCTCCCATGCCTGCCCCTGGCACAGCCACAAATGTGCTCATAAAACCAAGGGCACAGAGCCTGGTAAGTGACATTTCAACAAAGGTACAGAGGGGCCCAAATCAGCTGGCAGAAGTTGCTGGAAAGCTCTACTTTCATCACCCCTCACTCTGTTCCCCCACAGGAGCTCCCAAAAAGGAGGGGAGCTTCTCCAGTGCTTGCAGTCACTGTGGGGCCATATCCACCTCTTCACTTTTCCAGACAAAAAAATTGTGTCCAGCTCTTATCTGTTGGAAAGGTTTGTATTTCAGTTGTCCTTACCATATTGATTATAAAATCTGACTTTTGACTTGTGTGACGTATTAAATACAAAATATTTAAAAATCTGGAAAGCCTGTGGCAGAGGAGAAGAAATAATCAGGAAAGCCTGTGTACTAATGTTGAGATAATGTTTAAAGTAAACAGGAATCAGGGCCTATTTGTGGTACATCCTGTACAATAAAAGAGATGAAAAGATGATATATATTACCACCAAGACCTTATAGTATAATGTGCAAATTCTAATAAAACTTTCTGCATTTCAGAGGCAGATTGTCTAAATCCTGAGAGAGGCAAGTCACTGATGATGGCTGCAGGCAGAAGTGACTGACAAAAGCAGCCAAATTGCTTCCACCAAAGGAGTTTCATAACAAGGTTACAGAGCCCTCAGGAACCTGCCCAGAAAGTCAATGCTGCCAGTCTCCCTCTGGATTTGGTGCCTGGATTTAATGGCATTGGCTTGCCAGGAAAAGAGGGCAATGAGAGTAATTAAGGAAAAATAGAGAAGGGAAAAGCACAACAAGAATTAGTACAATACTCAGGAAAAAAAATCCAGATTCAGGGAAGAAATGTTAGGTCCCTGGTAGTAGCAACCACACTCAGCAGACAAGACCCAACACATCTGTCCCTGGGGCAATTTCTTTTTCTTTGGCATCATGACAGAGTAGGGGCACAGGGAGGCTGGCCATCCCTTCTGGTGACAGCACAGCAGGTGAACCTGTGTCAGACCAGATTTATGCTGTAGCTCTTCTTAGCAGAGCCCCAGTTCCACCACAGCTGCTGCCTGGCTGCTCCCATCCCCAGCTGCCAACACAGGGTTGTGTCCCAGCCATGTCCCTTGCTCCCCCAGCAGGGCCCAAAGGTCACAGCCAGGCTGCCACATGTGCTGCTGAAGCTGCCACAGGAACAGCGACAACAGCACAGGGAGAAGGCTACAGAAATTCAGACCTGCCCTATCCTCCAAAGGATGAACCTGTTTCCACCCCAGGCTGCCTTCAATGCACAGCACGTCTGTAGACACCTGGCTTCTCCTACCCAGATGCTTGATGAAAACTTGATGAAAACCTCATCAGGTTGTAATGCCAGCTTTGGGAACAAAGTGTCCAGAAAACCTAGGCAGAGACTTCTTGCTGATAACAGAGAAACCCGAGGGTGGATGCTCACAGTGCAGGACGTCCCTTGCTAAGGGAGGTACAGTAGGTCCACCCTAGCAGCCTGAACTTCCCCAGACAGGTGCCTGCAACAGAGCATCCCTGTGGCCCCACGATGCCAGGCTGTGGTGAGACATGATGCAGAAGTGGGCACTGGTCTGAAATGAAGTGACAGTGCAGGACACACTGCCTCGCTCCAGGGTTTGTAACAAATGCCACCCACACCTCTGCTCGTGACCACCCCTCTTAATGAGCAGGCTCTTTGTGACAGGTTTTATCAGTGAGAGTCACAGAGAGGCCATGGTTTTAAAGATTCACCAGCTCTTTCTCATTCCCCACGCCACATAAACAGCATGTTTTCTATTCTGACTTCAACTGTTACAGCAACTAGGGATGTTTGTGATTTCTGTGAAACTAAAAGTAAAAACTACCTTCATATTGGACAAAATCATGAAGGACTTCTTTTTAACAGTCCTTTTTATTGAAAAAACTCCACTTAAATTTCAGTGAGAGCATTGCTTTCCAGTAAGAATGGAGGCAAAATTGAAAGAAGTTTTGGAGTTGGGCCCACAGGGTGTAAATATGACTGAAGCACTTGTCAGTGCATGGGTGGAAGCACTCACGTCCCTGAGCAGGAGCTGAGAGGGGAGGATGTCACTTCTGGTTGCTTAGATCCAAGAGCTCCTGTCCCCATCCACACTCTGCACCACAGCACAAAGGACATGTAAACCCCTTCTCAAATCATGTTCTTCTCCCCAGACAAAAAGCTCTCATCTTTAGCTCTGAAGGTCCAAGCACTGGCAGTGACAGTGGTCACTGCATGTGCAGATGTGCTGCCTGTGTGCGCTGTGCCATATGTGTTGGCAAGTTACTCCTGCCATACCTGTGACTGAGGCACGCTGAGCAGGTGCGTGGCAAAAGCAACACCATGCCAAGAAATACCATAAAAGAATGTGAGGTCTCTGGGTTCTGGGTGTGCACACTGGTGCCCCTGCCCCTCCTCAAGCCACTCACAATTAACCTCCCAAGGTCTCTTCCACCTGCATATTACTTACTGCACCTCAGGCCAGCTGAAAGGGGTTGCAAGAGAAATGCAAATCTGAGGAGGAAACCCGTAGGCTCTCGTTTGAGGGTAGAAAAGAGAGATGTTTTTATCGGTGCTAACCTGCTCACCTTGGCAACCCGCCACCAGAAGAAGGAAACATACTGCTTCTCTCTTCTTTTATGAGAGGTTAAGGACTCCCCTCAGCATGAGGCCCTCTGCATCTCTGCGGTCACACACCCCTGTAGCATCTGCTTTTATGTCTGACCTCATCTGTCTGCCCCTTCAGCAGTTACTTTGGGAGGTGGCCCTTGAAAAAGAACACCCAGCACTAACCAAATTATGGATTATTAACATTCACAGAGCTAATCATTGAAAGGAGTTGTACAGACCCCTGACTGAAAGGGATGAAACTCCCACAGGATTAGGTATGTTGCTTCTTTGCAGAGCAGAGCCTGGGAGTGCCTAGCCCAGCAGCAAACAGCCAGGCATCGGAGACAATCTCTATTGTCCTGTGCTGGCTGTGTGCAGGCAGTGGAGCCTGGCTGGGAGCTGGCAGAGCTCCCAGCCTGATGGGATGGTAAAAAGAGCCAGTCCCACCACTTGGAGGAGAAAAACCCAGTGCAGGAGGAGTGGGGAATTTCTGTGGAAATTCTGCCACAGACCGAAACTCCAAGACTGTCAGTCAGCAGAGTCAGAGGGTCCACCTGTACGAACATGTTT
This sequence comes from Promerops cafer, assembly GCA_013398275.1. NCBI lineage: Eukaryota > Metazoa > Chordata > Aves > Passeriformes > Nectariniidae > Promerops > Promerops cafer. The sequence continues at coordinate 146,458 of VZSE01012170.1, forward strand.
TGCTGGACCAAGGAGGAAAAAGACAACCACTTGCCTGAACAGAGGAGAGGCAGAGGTGAGCCCAAAAACTGGAAGAGCATCCCTTCCCATGGGGCCCTGTAGCCTAATGGCACACAACACATAGCAGCATCCAACAGGACTGCCTGGACTACCCAAATCCACAAAACAGGGTAAGGAACAACAGTGAACATGGAGGTCTCAGGAGGCAGGTGGTGCAGTCCCAGTAAAGCCTTCCCCTGGTAAAAAATGATGCATGTTGGTCCCCAAGATGCCTTGGGACTGCAAGCTGGCTGTTCTCTCCAGCCCATCAGCTCCCTGTTGTGGTGCTGGTGCATCAGTTTCTCCCTTCAAAGTGTCTCATGCACCAACACATGCCAATCACCCAGCTGTACCTGCAAATCCTGCTTTTTCCAGGCCTACCACATAAACCACACAGGCTGTGGATGGGAAGCCAGGGAACAGCTCCAACACTTCAACTGCACAGCTCCTGTATGAAGGAATATGATGGACCAGCTACTGCCTGAAAGCCCTGCTGATGTGCCTCAGACCTATCCCAAACAACATCTTTCTCTTAGTCCTGAGGCCTTCCTGGCAGTCAGGTCCAACTGAATTTCATAAAGACGCCACAGCAATCCCTGGGTCTGCTGGTGATGCTCCAGCACCGTTTCCCTCCTGACAGAGCAGGATTGAAGTCCCTGTGCTGAAAGGGCAACACGCAGCCATACACAAACCACCTGTGGGCCAGAGCTGCCCTCTCTCTATGCAATGTTCATGTAGTATGCAGAAACCTAGGGGAGCCCTATGGTCCTAAACACTCCTTGCTTAAACAAATATAATCTAAAACCACCTATTGAAGAAAGAGTACCTTCTTCCCCTCCCTGGATAAAAAAATTCAGCTGCATACCTTAAACCAAGTATCCTATTGCCTTGTTTTTCCACATTTGTCTTCATTTTCTGTTACAATATAGCATCTCAAGCAGCACTACCCCTCAGACTAAAACTGCCGGAAAAGGGTGGGGCTTTGTAACAGAGCTCAAACTGTGCATAACCCTTTGAGGTGACACCAGATCCTCAGCTGGTGTGAAAGTGAGAGCTGGGCTGAAGCTAAGGCAGCTTGGAGACTTCACAGCAGGGGAAGATGCTGCCTGCCGAGTCCATCACCACAAGATGGTCAGGGACGCCCTGCTGATAGCAGCCTCCAAGGAACTGCCACTTGGGATCACTGCAAGCTTTGCATGGCATATTCACACCATGCTGGGAGTTCACACCAGCTTTGGAGGAAAAACCACATGCACCCTTTTGGGTCCTGCTGCAGCAGTGCCTGAGACTAACACTGGGCTAGAGCAATTCTGCGTGATGGACCTGAGGCTCATCATTTGTGATGTGAGGTCTAAGGAGCTACAAAACCTAAGGCTTTCACTGTCTCAGGTGCTGCATTTAATAGGAAACTGGGCAAATGCTGTTACTCGGAGTTCCAGCTATGAGGGCAGCAGAGCCTGCACGGCCCAGATCACAGCAAGTGCATTCCGGGTGTTTGCTCTCAGCTGTGCCCCTGTTTCACAGGAAAATGAACCTACAGGAGAAGCTGCCCTCTCATTTGGAGCACAGCCTTTCACCACCTCAGACAGCTGTGGGCCTTTGCCATGGGCCAGGCAGTGCCTCTGCAGCCCCCTCTCCATCACAGACAGCCCCAGCCCATCAGCCATGGAGGCTGCAGTGCAAAAATCCCATCCTGTTCCTTCCAATGTTCAGCATACGGTCACTGCTGGAATCCCACATGTGGCTGCCTATCCCAGCCTGCAAAGCTGCAAGCAGGTGGCTGGGGTGCTCCCCCAGCCCCTTCTCCCCTTGGCACAGGTGGGCTCAGAGCATCCCACAGCAGGGAGTTCCCCAGAGTGGCTCTGCATGGAGCCCCCTGATTTCTTCTCCAAGTTTGTGTGCATATCCTCACAATTTCATCTCACAAAGTGTATGTTGATTTACCAGACAGGGTACAGTATAAAGCAATGACTGGAAGAGTTTTTGCAATGGTCTTAGATACTTCACTTGAAGCCCATTAGTTGGCAGGCTAAATAATTCCATATATAAACTTTGTCAATCTCCATACTCAGTTTTCTTCACCAAGACCTTTTTACTTTCAGCCTGAGGGGTGACAGAGAAAGGCAAGAAGTAATGTTTCACACAGGCTTCTAAACAAAATAATCTGGAAACTATTACAGTAATGTAGAAACTGGCTTATTGGGTTTCTACTGATCCCCTCTGAACAGGTTTAAAGAATTATTGGGGCAATTATTGGGGTGAGACAACATGTTTCAACAGCTAACATGAATGTGGAAATACAAATGTGCTGCTCCTCTGGGCATTACCAGCAAGGGGTCTCAAGGCATACACCTACCCTTAGAAACCTTTGTGTTCTGAGACCCCAGGACACAAAAGAAAATGAAAGCAGGGAGAAGGGGGGAGAGAGCTTTTACAAAATTAATTGCACAAAAGTAAGACTTTCTAACCCACCTGCTGCCTAAGAATGAACTCTGTACCTTGCCAGTATTGGTTCTAACAAATACATGTCTTTTCTTGACTTGTAAGATTAAGAGCTTCCCTGGAAAACCACTCAGGGGGCATAAATACTGAGAATATGTGACTTGGGGACCCAAGCTGCTTTAAGTGCTTTTGCAGGCAGAGGAAATGTGCAGCATGAGAATGATCAGCCTCCAGCAAAGGACTAAGTGAAAGAGGAGTTCAATTACGACTAATCAGACCCAAGCACTAAAAGGGTTTGCCCAACATCACCCTCATTAGATTAAAACTCTGTTCTCTTCCACAGTGGAGACTGTTAAATGAGCTCAGGTCATGCCAGAGACTCACGACCTCCATGAGCATGCTGCCACTTCTTGGTGCAGAGAGACATTGCCAGCTTTTCCTACAAATAACCTTGAGCTACTCAGTCAAACTGTGCCATCCTCTTGTTGCCCATCCTTTGGGGACATTTTCTGCCAAGGATGTGCCTGTGCATGTTAATTGCACAGAGAGTTTTAAAGATGAGGCAGGGGACCAGCAAACCTAATTTTGGAGATGAGGATGTGCAGGGACTGGAACAAGGACAGAGAGCAGGGCTGCAGGGCTGCAGGGGCAGCCAGAGGATGTCTCCAATACAGACAGGCTCCAGATCCATCCCCGAGGGATCCCATTAAAAAACTGCAACTGCCTGGGCTTCTCTTGGCACATCCCATGAGTGTCCCCATAGAGATGTGGTTATTCTTTTCCAACCAGTCCTCTCACCAGGGGAAAGAAATTGTCTCTCCTTCAGAACAGCTGGCAAGGTGGCATGGGGCAAATGGCACCGTTGGGGACTGGGACTTTTCTTCCCTGTCACACTTGTGTCTCCCAGTGTGAGTTAAAGCAATGTAACCCCCTTACCTCTGGCAGAGGCAGCCAGGAGAGCTGAGATAAAACCAGGCAGTCCCACAGTGAAGCGGAGAGTGAGGAGTCAGCAGCAGCACTCCCTGAAAATGCAGCACATCTCCTTGCTCTTCCTTGAGGCTTTTAGGAATGATTTACAATAAAAACTGCAGACACCTGAGGAACTACAGCCTGCTCCAGCATCACAGCTCAACTTTTCAGTGTTTGAGGTGCAGAGGACTTTTGCACAGAAGATGTGAGACATGAACATTGCAGCCAAGTTTGTGCTGGTGTCCACGTGTGCACATGATGTGCACAAGCCCTGAAACTGGGCACACACCTCCTGTGGAGGAGATGTGAAGGAACCCAGCTAGATACCATGAGATTGTTTGTATTCATTTACTGTAACATTTTGTCCTCTGGACTGAAATTCATCTCACCTATTTTTAGACATGTTCAATGTAGATGACTGCTTCTATCCTAGTTAACTCCTTTTACAGTCACAGGGCTGCTCAGCCTCAGCTCCTCTCATGCTGTGCAGGCAGGTCACACACAGTGTGTTCTGCAGGGGCCTGTTTCTCCCCACAGAGGGAGGCTGGCTCGGATCTAGCTATTTGCCACAAATCCCACCCCAGCCATCCATCATTAAGTACTTTTAAAGTCTTGTCATCCAAGCTCTCCCCTCTTCCCCCTGCCTTTCCATGTCAGCCTTGCATGATGCTCTCTTCCACTACTTTTTCACAATGCAACTTTTCACATTATTTTTCCCTCCACTTTGTTCCTTTTTCCATCTCCTGATCAGATTTTGCACTCAGTTTCTCCCAAACTTCTGCCTCCACCCCATAGCACCCACCTCTCCTCCCGCTTTTTGGCCATCACCCAGAACCCGACACAGTTGGACACAATTCCAAGTGAAAGCGGCTCCATCGACCTCTGCCCTCATCCTCATGGGACACTGCTCCACCACAGCTCTGCAGCCCACCTTGGAGCACCCACGCACTTCCCCTCGCCCCCATGCCCACCACCACTGTGTCCCCGGGGCTGTCCCCACGTGTCCCACTCACCCCCACGGGCTCACCCCACACAGCTCCACGCCGCCATCCCAGCTCTGCCCGGCCTCCCCCGGGCGCCGCTTCGCTCTGCGCACAGTGGGACGCCGCAAGGACGCGTACGATTTACACGTGGCTAGAGCAGATTCCCAGATGGCTTCATAGCTTCCCTTGTATTCTCTTTAGTCTTCCTGGCCCCCGTGGTCATTTCCCTTTTCCACCTGCCTTTCCCCTTCCTGCCCGCCTTATCTCTCTCTCCTGGCCCTGCTCTCCCACGCCGCGCCGCTCCCGCCCCACGGCCGCCCCATCCCGCTGGCCGCGGGTACCCCCGTGCACCCCCTGCTCCCTGCACTCACGGCATGGTCTCCGCTCTGCAGCTCGCACCGGCCTGTGCCTGGCTGCAGCCTGAGTGTCGCAAGAGGAGGACAGCTGAAAAGACAATCAGCAAGAAACCAGGGAGAGTCTGTAGCTCAACTTGACAGAATCCTGGAGAAAATAGTGTCAGAAAGGAATCGTGCTCTAGTTCCAGCTGGAGCATGTGACGGGACCGAAAACCCTTTGTATGCCTCTGTGAGATTGACTAAAGGCAAAAAAAAGTGACGTGATGGCAGAGGAGAGGTGAAATGTAGGACTAAGGGGAGGAAAGAGAAAAAAGAAAAAAGTAAACAGGAAAAAACAGGTAGATTCTTAGAGCCATTTCACATGTTTTTTTCAAAGTTGCACTTCCTTTGAATTATCTGTGTTGGAGATATTTTCAACCCAGCTCCACTTCCCTTGAAAGATTCATTTGGCATGCATTCAGTTCTCAGATGAACTTGCAAAACATGAAAGAAGCTGCAAGTGTCACTAAAATGTAGGATCAGCCTCAATTCTGAAATCGACAACTGTACATCTTCCTACTTGACAGCAAAATGTTGTCTCTTACCCTCTCCCTTGCTCCTCACCTACTCTGACTTCTCCATGCCCAACTCCCAATAAAAGCAAGTTAACTTTTCCTCCAAATAGCATGGTAGAACATCTCAAAATTACATAGGATCTTGATCAAATTATCTCTTAATTCATCTGGAATCTGATCCAAGGACACCAAGGCAAAGCTTTCTTCTTCACCCCTGGGTGCACATTAGGTACATCATCAAAAAGAAATGTTCTGTTTGCTTACAGAAAGAGCAGTAGTAACTTAAGTCCCCTTGGCATGAACAACAGCCCTGACCTAGGAGGAGAAACTGCAGTAATTTCAAAATTATTGACTGCACTTTCACAGAGTGTACTCAAACCGCTTTTTCCATTGATCTGATGACCCTGGTTACTCAAACAGCTCCTCAGCCTACTTCCTGTTCTGCTGGAGAGCTCAGCAGCCCTGCTAAGAAACAGAGGGAAAAAAAACCAAAATCTAACTTTATTCTGAGGTCATCAGAAATAGCTGTGGTGGATGGTTCCTATTTTTGTTCCAAAAATGTATTTATAACTTTACAGCCATCAGAGGGCACAGCAATGTGACTGTCCTGCTCCCTGAGATGCCAGTTCAGCACAGTTGGTGAGCTGAGCCCATGTACCACTGCCAACAGGTCTGCATCTCTGAGCACAGGGGAAGCCTGGTCTTTGTGCCACACTTTGTTGCTGGTCTCCCCTTGCTGTGATTTCAGATCCCTTGAAGGAAGCAGATGGGAGGGGGATTTTGCAATGCGGGCAGCTCTCCATGGTCTAGCCATTAATACAAACAATGCACTTAACCCAGCCATCTGTGGTTCGTGGTATTCTTACTCTGGATCACATTTACCCATTGTGCAAGCCCACCAGACTCAACAGAGATACAACAGAGCTGATTTGGCTCCTTCCAGTCTTGCAGCTAAAATGAAGCGACGCTCTGGAGTGTTGAATCTTCTCCATAAAGGTGACAGGGAAGTGTAGTTCAAGTTTGCTGACCCTGCTTCCTGCAGTAGCAAAAGAAGACAGCAAGGGACCAGCAGACAGCAGCAAATAAACTCTTTCCAGTGAGATCAGCTGGAGCTGCCACTGCAAAATCTGCCACTGAACCTGCACCTGGAGTCTCCCGTGCTTTTCCAAAAACCACAGGATATTTTTTAGATTAGTGGTGAAATCTGTGGCTTATCACCAACCAATACAAAAATTAAGGTGTCTTAGGGGTTTAAAGGGATTAGCATGTATTTTCTAAAGTATTCTGTCTTTGGAGAATTTATTCCCCAAAGTTCTTACACTCGCTGAGACATTAAGTGCCATCACATTGTTAGTGTTTCCCGAGCCAGAGCTTGTTTCTCAAATCCCCACTAGCTTCAATAAACACTGACACCAAGTAATAACATTGAGCATGTGTGTTGCAATGTGTGCTATGTTACAGCTGGCCATGCTGTCTAAAACTGACTTGCAATTTAATTCCCAAGCAAGGAACTTCATTGTGCAGTATATGGAAAATGTTGCTGTTATACAAACCTCTGTTTTCTGAAAATAGCCAGTAAAGCCTAAAGCTTTCCTCCCTCAATTTTATATCCTGGAAATATTCTAATTCTGTTTGTTAAGCCATCAGTGGCTCTAGCTAGCTTTCCAAAGGCAACTGCTCTCCAGACAAGCATCTGCATGTTGTATGCAACCTTCAGAACTGCCCTCCTGGTGTGATTTCACTGAAGTCAACCCTGCAGATGGAGCACCTGGGAACATCCCACCAGCTGGAATGTGACATACACAACGTCTGGGCCTTTGCTCTGAGGATTAATTCCCTTTAAACAAGTAATAGATCTGAGGGCATGCTAAAAAGAAGAATATACTTGCCTTCCTCCCCATGGGGGAGCAAAGACACATACCCATCAGCTGAAAAGCGGAAAAATGAACACTGCAGCATCTTAATTCAAGAGGCAAACTGGGGAACATGTCAGCGTATCTGATGAGAGTAAATTGAAATCCAAATACCATTAGAGCTGCTAGAGAATGCTTGGCATCACTTCACACAGCACCTCTGCACCATTCAATGACAAGGTGGTTTGGGATGGTTCAATAACCCTGCCTGGTGTTTTCTGGGACCTATCACAGCCTAAGATTCCTTGCTGAAAGATGTATACAACCTTCCACAGATCGTCCAAATGCAGTTGCTCACTTTGAAAGTCGCTGTCTCCTCACTTCAGCATAATCAAAGCTGTACTCCCATCTCCTGGCAGCTGCTTGAGTCAAAGACCTGTGAATCACTTCTACAAGTAGAAAAAGTAATTAGTTTTCAAATTGTGTTTTATATAAACTATGAATAGGGAAGGAGTGTGGGCCCTCTTGGGCAGTTTGTACGGTCCTTGCTCTTCGGTGACCGCCTGTATCTCTTCCTGCACCCCCGCCTCTGGATTCAGCTGGGAGAGAGAGGACTTCAAGTTTTGGTGGGGATGCAAGAGTCAACCACCACCTGCTCACCCAGGCCTCACGACACGCATACAAACAGGAAGGCAGATTTTGCTTTAGTTGTGTATGGGCTTTTTGTTTCAGCTGGGGCGGGGAGGGCGCACTGGCATTCTCCAATTGTTCCAGGAAAGCCGAATCGGCTTACACGCTCTGCCCTCCTGGCCTTTCTTTCCATTCAGCCCCATTCTCGACCCAGAGAAGCAGCTCTTTCAACAGTCCCTTTGCCCACTCCTGCAGTTTTAACGTGAGCTCTGCCTTGTTCTCACAGCCCCCAGGGATTGCAGTCATCAGGTGGCTGAGACTCTGAGTTTTCTTTTTTTTTTAAAAAAAGTACATTTCTAGGCTTCTGCCTTGCAGAGAACAGATTGAAAAATTGTCCTGAGTGTGACTTACAGGCATAGAAACCAGGAAAACAATCAAATAAGCCCAACACTTCCAAAAAACCTGTAACTTTTGGTAGTTTTTAAGGCAACCCTCATTGTTTCCTGGGAGAGCTTGAGCTGGCAGTGTTTGAACAGTAAACACGTGGTCGAGGGAACTGCATCGCTGATGCACTCATTGGCCTTGATTCCTCATCCTGCTGCAGGCATTGATCCCTGCCTTCTCCACTGCTGGGGGACGCCAAGCCACCACAGAAAGTATCAGAGCCATCCCAGCAGGGAGCACAGCCTGCTCTGATGCTCAGCCACTGCCAGCTCCTCTCCTCTATCATAAAAACATCTGTATCCTGTCCACAGGAAGAGATACAGGCGGTCACTGAAGAGCAAGGACCGTACAAACTGCCCAAGAGGGCCCACGCTCCTTCCCTATTGAGAGTTTGTATAAAACACAATTTGAAAACAAATTACTTTTTCTTTCTTTTTCTCTACTATGAGATCCATCTTTCAGTAACACTCAAATTACAGCAGGCCAGAAAAATGCTTACAAACCTGCCTGTTTCAGGTGAAACCCAGGATTTTCCCATGAATGGAAGAGACAATGACTATGGCCCCTGCCCTAAAGGGGCTGATGTTAAGAAGTTTGCCATCCCACACTGTAGCATCTATTCTCTCCCTCTTTTGTGCCTGAACCCTCCCAAGGCACGGAGAAGAGGGGGAGACAATGAAGGTAAATCTCAGCTTAGGAGGCTCCACTCAGTCACCAAGGGATGAGGAAATGGCACAATGTGTCTTAGCCAGGCAGAAAACACAGCAGGGAACAGTAAGCTCAACTATGGCTCATCGTACAGCAAACACATGTGTTCCTTCCCCTCTGCCCGGGGAAACTCTGTGGCACGTTTTGGCTACAGCAAAGTGGTTACCAGCTATTTGCTCATTTTCCTTTAATGACTCAGTTGAATGAGACCAGTGTGAGTGTCAGGGGAGTGAAAGTCTGTCATTCAGCTGTCTGCAAACTCCGGCTTCTCTGGAGATTTCTAGATCAGATTTCAGGGCCTCAGGAGTTCGGGTTATTTTTCTAAATGAGGTTCGACACTGCATCTTCCGGGGAAGATGCCAGTTATCTACAAAACCTACAGCTCCTATTAATTTGATACCACAGGTTTCAGTCTGAATCACAGCAATGTGTGGTTGACCTCAGAATAAACTAAAGTACTTGCTCCATGGCATTAGACATAAGGGTTGGCCAGCATGGGAGCTGGATTTATTTTTTAACACTAGAGCTCAATCAAAAAACTAGGGGAGAGAAGATGTTCAGGTTGGGCTGGACACAGCTAAGATCATGGAGCTGTGAAAAGAAAACTCCATAACGTCTCATCTGGAGCCAAAGCAAAAGGAGGTGTTTCATTTTGAGTTATAAAAATCCTAAGAAACCTTCTCTCTTCTCTTCTTTCAATGTATTTTAGTGGTGAGGTCAACTTTTAAGTGAAAAATGCCATTTTGAATCAAATCTACATTTCAAATACTTGCAAAACATAAACAAACCCTCCCCAAAATGAAACAGTTCATTCTGAAAGTGTCAGAATGACATGCACTGCTATTTTTAACATCCCTCCTTCTTCCCCCACCTCTTTATTTTTTTCTAGGCCAGAACTATTCAGAAAATGTGTTTGAATTTGTGAATCATTTTGACTCCCCCTCTCCCCTGACATTTGCTGGAAAATCTATTCTCTGCCAAAAAACCGCTCTTCCAGATCCAGCCAGCTCCTACAATCTCCTGTCCTGCCAGGGTTTGTCTGGACGGGTCTGAGGCTCTGACTGCCCTGGGGACACAGCACAGAAGGTCCAGAGGAAGAGTGGGCCAGCAGGGCAATCCTCAGCCTCTGTCCAGGTAGATGGGCTCTGAAAAAGCTCTGAGCTCTCGTGAGACTGAACAGGGAGTCGGGCTCCAACAGAGGCCACCACACAGGAGGAGTTCCTCATCAGGCTGTGGCTTCCAAACACGAGGGGAGTGCTTAGAGTTTTGGTTCTCTTGGAAAAATCTTGCATTCACAGGCAGGCCCCTGAAGGTTAAGTGGGTGTACCACAGAAGCTTGGAGCTGTCTCCTATCAAGGTTACAGAAAATTTCGCTTTGGATTCAGTCAAGAGGTGAAAGCTCTGAGGCTTGCAATGCAATGTAGAGGTTTGATTCATTGTAGCCCGGCGATTCATAGAACAATTTATGCCCTTGCAGGGCAAGTGCAAATGTTACTGCTCTCATTTGTGAGTGTTTTGCTACTACCCTGAAAGTTTTAGCAAGTGGAAAACTTGGCTCTCTTTCAGTCTTCACATCCAACTTATCTGTAAGTCTTGCAGATTTTTTCAGGATAGCATCCCTAACAGTCTTTCCAGCCTACCCACCCACTAAAATGCACTTTCTGGGCTCATCACATCATACCCCCATTTCTCATCTCAACAGCCTTTACTCTGCAAAGATCCATCCAACTCATTGCTGAAAGATCGCTTTTTGAATCCGTTATTTGGCCCTTCTGTGGCTCTCAGCCTCCCTACCTTGATTCCTTCTCCTGAGGTGCATCTCTAAGCTCCTTGGCTTTTCTTTCAAGACTGTGATTTATTCTATTCCCATCACTTCTTATTTCAGCACTGAAAGGTCAACTCCTGCGTATGCTCAAACATGAGATCAGCCTATATTAAACAGGCTCCTCTGAGCTTTCTCCCTTCTGGGAAGGGTTCCCATCCACAGGAACAAACCTGGAATCTGGAACTGCCTCCTGAGCCGCCCAAATGCTCAAAAACCAAATACCAGAGTTGGCTGGGATGTACGATTCGGGGAAGACAATAATAGACTAGGTGGCATCGTGATACCTCTGCATTTCCCTCTCATTATCAGCCCAGCATCTGGTCAATGTTTTGGTCACTTGTGACCACCTGGACTCCTCTGCTGCTTTCCTTGGCTCAGAAAAACCATTCCAGCAACACAGGGTAACATGAGAAAACAGAGACCTGAGGAGAGAGGCCAAGTCTTTTCTCCTTGAGATGAGCCATAGATGAGGGACTGCTAATGGAGGAGCTGAGCTACACTCCTGGCTTCAGATCATTTGTTTTAACCTGCTGAGCAAGGTGGCTTCCATGACAGCCAGACAACAGCAGTTGCTCCATCCTCTGAGAGAGTCTGGTTCAGTTTGGAGCTGCTTTTCTAAAAGCTCATCTTGAATGTATGAACTTTACACAATTTTTTTGTCAGTGGTTGTACATCTTGCTCAAAAGCTGTGACACGCACTGTTTGTGTGTGAAGGTGGGAATGTGACATCCAGCTTCTGTTTGCTTTGCAAAAAGATCAAGGTTAGTTCCCACTCCGCTAAAAGCACGGAAGGGAAACACAGGATTTGTCAAGCAGAGATAAACTGAATTGAGAACATTTTATACACAAATTCCTAGGAGAAGGTTAAAACAATGGAGCTGGGAGAGTACACTTGTCAAGGTTTTTTCAAACAATCCTTTTTCACATATTCTTTTAAAATACAACAGTAATTCAGGTGGATAGAGATAAGCCACCATTCTAAAATCTCTTTCCTTTGTTTCCTTTCTGGCAGCCCTGGTCTCCACCCCAGCAAGACATTCCTCCCACAAACCCCAGGGTGGAGGGCTGTCAGCTCTAAGTAAATATGGCTCCAAGGAGAGATAATAATTAACGCCCTCTTTCTGAAGCTGCTTTGGCAATTACAATTCCAAGCCTCCTACTCCTGTGACCACATGCCTCGCTTCCAAGGTGTATCCATTAATGGCAGCCCAAGACTACTTAGAATTGCTGCCCAGGGGTGCAGCTGTGTGCCAGGCCCTGGCAAGGGCACGATGAGATGCTGGGACTCAAAGGCCAAAGCAGCAACGCCCATCTTTTCTTCTCCCGCTTGGAGGCACTGCCCATCCCTTCTTCTGCTGCCATAACAAGCACCTGCCTGGGCTGTGCACACTTGCTGTTATCCCACACTCCATCTGCAACAGCACCCAGAGGTGGGAACACCATCCCGGGGCCATTCATGGTCATTTTGTGTAGGTACCCAGGGCAGTCTGGAGTACGAGGTGATGCTGAACTGGCCTCAGTGCAGCTAAAATGATGCTGTACAGGCATGGATTAAAAAAAAAAAAAGAATTTGGCTCTATTTCAGAGTTCAAAGAAATATCTGAGTCTATGGGCACTGATTCAGGCTCATCTCTAATTATGTCCCAAGTTCAGCCTTTTAAACCAGTTCTTTAGTCCTCAGTTAGGGTCACTTCGGAGTTGTTATTACAGTTTCTTGCCAATCTGTTGTTGGATTTTCCACTTGACATTATTAAGGGATTAAGTTGTTTGTCTCATCATCTTTTATCTGTCCTGTTCAGTCTCCTAAAAACAGACTTTAGCCAGACCAGAAAAGATAGGAGGGAAAAAAAGCCCAGCATTTTCAAGATATAATAATGGTTTTGGATTTGCCATTATTGTTGTTTAAATTTATTACTTTGGATATGTAAACTTTGCTGACTCCTTTAATCTGGAATGTATTAAAGAAAGCATTAGGCATTACAACAAGTCATTGGATTACACTGCCCCGATTCAGCTACAGCTGTGGAAGAAATATATAACAGGAGATCCCGTGGAGTTATACATTTCAGACTGAGCTCATCAATTGCCATAGAGAAGACAAAAACAAATGTAGCTGAGCCTGGAAAGAATGTTGCTAAAATTGGAGAAACATTTAATGTGAGTAGCCTAGGGGTGCAATAACTTTGCCTGTAACTTAACAAAACCCACCCACATAAAACATACCAAGAGAGATTACAGATTGGACACTCTGATCTGCAGTCTGCCAAGAAAGCAAACCTGACTTTTTTCCCCTTCCTGCAGATGCAGGTTTAAACGGTCCCTGCAGAGTGTTAAATATATATTACCCATAATAGCAACCATATTACATTTGGACACGTTGCTAATTCTCCAACTGGCTGCTCTGTACCTTGCCTGCAGTGGGAGGACACCCCTGGATAACTAATGGAGCTTGCAGCTGCCAGCAAAGCAATTCCTATAGTCCTCATGGTGAGAAGGAGCCTGCTCACCTCCCCCTCCCTCCCACCCCATCTTGGAGCCCTGGTCTCCTCTCTTTTGAGGGGTACACCTGGGCTTGTACTTACGTAGCCCTTTAATGAAAATGTTTTGAATGTGTTTAGCTCAATGGGATAAAAGCTATTCCTACGCCTTCCCAAAATGCAGGTCTGCAACCAACAAGGCTCAGTGGTGAGCTGAAGGCCAGCCTTGGCTCCTGCCCTTCTCCCGAGTGGCAGGGATCAGAGATTGTTTAGCAAGAAATGAGAGAAAAACTCCCAACCCTAAAATGCAGTTTCCAAAAAGCCTCCCTGCAGAAACTTCCATTTATAAACCTCCTGTCTCCAAAGGGTCTGAGGCACTGTACCTGTGAACTGGCAAGCCCCCCAGAGGGACTGCATCTCTGGTTCACTAATTCAGCTTCAGGTTGGATTTACCACAAGGTGTAACTGGATACATGCAGGAGTGAGCACGGCGAGACAATCAAGGACCAAACCTGCAGCATGCTCCTGCTGGCTTCAGCGGAGCTACAACAGCTTTTATCAGCGTTTTATCTGACCCTAACAAAAGGAGCGAATTGTTTAGCAAAGGAAGAGGGTTCTTTGATTCTATCTTGCTGCAGATGAATTGCCCAAGCAAGGGCAAAGGGACAGGAAGCGAAGGGGGAGGAGAAGGAGCTGATGCTGAAGGTAGGTGCTGCCATTGCTTAGCCCTTGCTAAACAGCCCCTTCTGCAAATGCTGATGGGGTGGGAGGAAAGAGTTTTGTCATCTCCCTGCCATAGCCATTCGACCAAAATGTTGTGCTGGTTACTCCTGGTGTTGATACACTGGTCCTCATTCCGGCTGAAGGGAGTCTTGAGACAGCAAAGACTGCAGGCCCCATGAGACCTCCCTCTGCTTTGCATAGTAGAGGAACCCTATTGTCCAAAATCCCAAGAACAAGACTTAAAGCCAAGGATGAAACCCTGGGAAAAACTCACATCAATTCAGCAAGGTCCGCGCCACAGCAACCCCAGGTGCCGACATCTTTGCAAATCAAGTGTGTGAAGCAGAGTGAAGAGACAACCTGATTCTGTCCTTTAAATCTAACTCATTAAAATGTCTGTAGGCATGTCCCTCCAGAGCACATCTATGTCTTTCACAGAGACGAGGGATGCTTTACTATTACTTAAAACCACAACAGTGCAGAATGCTAATGAAGTTCCTGTTGTGTAGCACTGATCAGATACTACACTGTACTGCTTACAAGAAGTAGTTGTAAGTGCTAAGCACTTGTTGTTTTACCCCCTAGTTCTCCCTCCAAAAGCAATCCTTGTGTTTTGGCCAGCAATAAATCTTATATCTGAAAGAAGAATTTAATTCCTTCTACTGCCTGTCCCTTTTCCCATGTCATTAATGAAAAGAACTTTCTTTACTATAAAAAAAGACAAATCACTCCTTTCTTTTCATGGCTGAAATGTATGAAAAGACTGAAATAAATATCGAGAGAGGGAAGAGTCTAACACGGGTCTCAGCAGCCTGCAGCAGCTCCTGACTCCAATATTACCCATCTCTGAGAAATTAAGGTCAGAAACCACTCTGTAAATGCAACCCGTGGCTGACAGCAGCGATGAGGATCTCTACAGGCACACAGCTGTGACAGCAGCTCTGGGCTGGACTCCCACTGTGCCTGGGAAAGAAGGAGCTGCAGCCTACATTTTCCAAAGGCTTCCACCAATTCCAAGTGCATTCACAGTGCACGCACCCAGACTGAGTTGCAGCTGGAGAACCCGGACTTCTGAATGTACCTCCACCAATTCATGCTGGAAGGCACTGCTGGATGACCATCCTGTTACAGAGCAAGTTGAATTTTGCTGCCTAAACACTGATTTAAAAGCCAATCACAGGCACTTGTTTCTGAGGCTGGTAGACCTCAGACTGAATCATCTTCCTGAACTACTTGGAGCTGTTGTGCAGGCTATACATGACCTGGGTTTTTATGTGTAGGAATAAAAATGAAATTCCAATAAATTTTATAGAAGACATTCAGAAACAGATTCCTCTGTCTTAAAGCAATCTCTTGGGCTAGTTGTCAAGATCCCATTAGAGTAAGAGAGAAGAAAGCTATGTTAGGAAAACCTTAGGATGCCTGAGGAAACCCCCAGCAAGGCTAAGCAAGATGAATGCCATAAAAGGGCCATTTCTAGTGACATAGCAAGTGTGGAAGCCAGCATTCCCCAAAAGTGACATTTAAGAAAAGGGATTAGGCTGCAAAGTTACTCAGTGATTTGAAAACGTTAACATTTAGTTTTAACTGTCTGTTAAATATTAACATATCTTTCTTAGAAAGCTTGGCTGGGCTTCATTGGAAGAAAGCAGGTCAAATTTACTGCACAAATTTACCTACCAGTATAAACAAAATAATCTCTAACCATTACAGAAGACTAATCTTAGCTGAAGCGACATTTAATGTCATACATAGATGTCATTATTTCTGTAGTGAGCCAGAACAGAATTACATGTAAAGAAAACATTAGCTCAGCAGTGGCTTTTACCCATCACATGGCACATGAGAGCTCAGTGCTTCACTAATATTTTCTTCACATGCAAATCTGTCCTAACACATTATAGAAATAATATGGAAAACATGAGACAGGTGCTGACTACAGTTTGGGTTTTGTCATTGCAAGCCTCTGAAAAGGTAAAGACGAAACTCTGAAGTTTCCACTGATCCGTGAAATTCACTCTGCAGACGTTCAGTTTTCCATCCAAAGGATCCAAGCAGGCAAGCTCCTGACATCCTGCAATTCCCACCAGAAGAGGTGGGAATCTGGCTCTTTCCAGAGCTGGGGACCCTAAGGATGATGGGCCTAATGTTTGTTCTTCCTGCACCTCAGAATATTGGTGGGGGGGGTGGTATTTTGGCACTTCCATGGATGCGTTCAGCATGAAATTTTTTTGAGAAACAAAATATGCAAGACACAGCAGCTGTGCTAGCGAGTCCCTTTATGAAAAGGATCTGCTCTGTGCCACATAATTCCTGCCCTGTCAATCATGGAGAATGTGCGCAGAGAAGAAACCATTCCCAATGAGCTTAAAAGTGCTGATGAAAACAGACTTGAGGTAGCACCATATGTCTCTCATTGGGTTATGGCAGCATCTTCACTTAGGCTCTGTGGGTGGGAGCCCATAAAAAAGCTGTTTATTCCCTGAGAAGGTCACGTGAGTAGGTAGAGGATTAGCTATGGAATAGGGAGTGATGCTTTGTGAAGTCCCTGGAGTGCACAGCCTCCATCCACAAAGAGCCTGAAGCTCTGCCCCAGTCCGCCAAGCACTGTGGTGTCCTCATCTCATCCCAGCAGGTAGAACACACCGTGCTGCCAGGTCTGCTGAGCGTGGTGTTCTGAAAGGGGAAACACAGAGCTGTCCACCTCACTCCCCTCTCCCTCCTAGTCTTCCTGCAGCAGGGAGACTCCATCCTTTGGCAGCTAACCAGGTGTGCTAAGCATCTTCCCGTTCAATGATGTGCATTACTAAAAGAACAGTTGCTCTTCTGTGTAAGTCAGCAGGGCCCTAATACACCAGACATTATATTGATACTAAATCAGAGATACCACTCACAGTCTCATAAGCTTAGGAGCTTTTAAGACAAACACAGTGGGAGTAAGGAGTAAAACACATAAACACAGTTGGCATAAAGATATATATTCACAGGGCTGTCGTATCACCATAGCCATGTGGTCATGGTTTCTGTTACACCAAGACTTCCTGATCACAGTGACAGCTTGGAAAGGGAATGAAAGAATATTTAATTTGATTGATTTTTATAGGAACAAATCAGGACTCCTGTTGTCAGCTTATGGCTTGGAACATCTCAAAGAGAAATAAGCAAAGGTCCCAGAGGCCCTTGGCTGACACTAGCCCTGTCTAAACTTGGCTCCTTTCAGGACTGCATTAACAGCCATTGTGAGTCAAACAAATAAATCAATTAAAAGAATGCCTGTCATCAGCACTGCCATTAGCTTTTTCCAAAAGTTCTTGCCATTTCGCACAGGTTAATGGAAGTCTCTTATTCTGAGAAATCTACTCGGCCTGCTGAAAGGAGCAGAAGTGTCACAGTGTACCAAGTCCCTTGATTACTATTCTGCTGTACATCCTTGCGTTTCCACAGCGGCTGTGAGAAAGCCAGGAAGAGGAACACTGCAGTGTCTTGCACTGTTTTTCCAGGAAGGGGTTCCTCTCCCCCCCGACATGTCATTTTTCTATAGTACGTGCTTGCTTGCACAATTTCTGCCCTTTCCCCCCTCTTGTCTGTCGCTTTGTCTCCAGTTGCGGAGAAGTTGACAAAATAGGGAATTTAGGTCAATGACAAGGACTCACTAATGACCAGCTTTGGAATATCTTTTGCTTAAGGGGTGCAGCCAGTTTCCAGGAGTGGGACAAGTCTCCTGCTGCAGAATACATCATGGTTATCAGCTCTCCCTTGGGAAGAGCCAACAGAGCCCCCGGAATGGTAAAGCTCATGCACTGCTATTTTTCCAGTCAAGAAGTCTGTGGGAGTCACAGCTAGAACATATCTTATTTTAGGTGTGAAATCTCCTCAGGAGACTGGGCTGCCATTTCAGGCTACCTGTGCCACTCAGAACAAAGGAGCACCTTCTCACTTCCCTACACACCCAACCTGTGTGATCAGCCAGGAGGGGAGAAATTCTCCCCCTCAGCATGAGACAGTGATGGAGGCAGGTGCCTTCCAGCAGTCACTGCATCCTCCTGCCTCAGGTGGTTGGTGAGCAGAGGCGTCAGGTCACTTCCTTCCCCAGCCTCCCCCTGTTGGTCACAGGGGGTGTGCAGAGAGTGCTCCCCTGTGGCATTTCCAAACCACAGTGTCCCCATCCCAACACGCTGCCTGGACAGCCCATCCCTCCCACACAGCCAGAGAAGTGCAATCGCTCGAGTGTCTCTGAAACCTTGCAAGCATCAATAAACAAGCATGGGGTTTCTCCAGCAGCACCCCACAGCCCGGGGAAAGCCACAGCTGCAAAAGCCTTTACGTGGAAGTTTACTCAGACCTTAAGTGGATTTGCAATTAAACAGCAAAACGTCACGTTGCTCTTACTGTCACTGCACTTCACAAGTCTGCAATCACCACAGCAGGGTCACAGTTCCCCGGTGCTGTACAGCCCACTGAGCACCAGGGCACTCCAGGGACAGGGAAAGCACTGAGCAAAGTGTTTCAATAAACAGAGGCAGAGCCCGTTTCAGTCATAGAGCTGCTCCAGGTCACAGTGTCCAAAAATGTGGCCACAATACCTCCCTCCCTTTCACTTGGCAACATCATTTTCTTATTGGCCAATTTTCAGGCCTGAACAGAAACGAAGTTTCATACCTGCAGTACAAATGAAGGACGAGCCCATGCCAGCCAGAGGGATCTGCCTGTTTCCTCGGGATGTCAGGAGGAACTACAACAGACAGCCGGACATCCCTAACAGATTTGCTAAGCCAGAGAGCCTCCAAAAAGGAAGGGCAGGAGCAGGCCTGCTGTTTATCAAATCTGTAAACATGCTATGTGAGATGTGCAACACAGACTGTATCTGCAGCAAGAACTGCCTTCCTGCCACTCGTGATTACCTCTCCTCCAGGTACAACACCCTCCCCTGGTGCAGACAGGCAGGGCTCTCTGCCTGCCCTGCATTTATCTACTCAACCCAGAGACACCCTGTTGGTTTCTCTCAGCTGAGGTCTCCCAGATTTGACTAAAAGCACGAGTAGTGGAGAGAGCTTCTCACACATTCTCCCTCATTACACAACTCATTTCCAGACCTTGTGCGTTGTTGAAAGGAAACAGTGAGTTCATGAAAACAGATGAGTGTGCAACCTGACACTGCTTCAGTAGCTGCCTTCTGCTGTCATTATGGATTTACAAGATATTGCCAAGCAGTACACAAAGCTGGGTGTTATTTAAACGAAATCAATTTTGAATTACTGGGCATTTGCACACGATCCTGCTGAGAAGTTGACCATAACCTGCCAAAGTCAGTGATCAGCCCTGCATGGGACCTGTGCAGTCCAGTGGAAAGTATCATTGTAAATTAGCCTCACTGCTCCTGCTGAGACTCCAGCACTGAAACACAAAATCAAGTGCACCTCCTTAGGCTGCCTGACACATTTTGGACCAGATCTTCATCTCCTTAAGCCTGAGTAGTCCCATGGAGCCCAGCAGTTACTATGACCTCAGACCTGATCTGAGTTCTCTCTCCTCCAGACCTTTTAGCAATACAAAGGAGCCCTGCCTGTTCACTGCTGAGCCACCAGCCTGGCTGAGCTCACTGGAGGCCACAGGAGGTTGTGTAGAGTCAGCTTGAGGCTCCAGGAAGCTTCCCACAGGAGCATCAGGCATGCTTTTGCCCATCAATGAACTGTTTTCAGCAGCAAATCAGTGGAATCTGGCACTAAGAACAGTCATTAGTGCAGAGAATGGAGCAGAGATTACTACAGCTCATGCACATAAAACCAGCAGAATTTAATCAGCAGAGGGATTGTAGCAGCTCCCAGAGTGAACAAGCTGATTCATCATTTGAGAGCCCCAAAATACAAAACTGTCTGCAAACACGATGAACTACAGACTCATAACTTTGTTAACCGTTTTTACTCAGCTGCTGCTCCATCCTGAGCAGAACCGAGCCTGGATTCTTGGAGTAAGACAAAAAGAGTACAAAAGAAAAGATACTTATTTCAGCCTGCTGAGTGTTTTACAAACCTCAGTTCTTCCAAGTTTGATGCCTTCACATAGATGTTTCCCTGCACTAGTTTTCCTTGTGTCATTGAGTTTAGCAGGAGTTTCACTACCATGTGTCTACAGGAAATTAAACATCATGAAACACATCATTGAAAGCTGATGGGCCTTTATTAAACTCTTTAAACTAAGGAGCCACTGGGTTGTCCTGCATGTTTCAAGGTTTTTGTGGGAGGCTCCGGGGCTGGGCTCAAATCACTGTAGTGTCTCAGAGCTGGATGATAGCAGAGACCATGTGCTGGTTGGAGAACCTTGTGATGGGTGCCCTGCACTGGGTTAAAGTGGTTCAAAGCCCTCTGGATAACTGGTGTGACAGCTCAGAGCAAAGCACGCTCTGTGTGATGCACTCACACATGCAATGAACTCCCCTAGTGACACAACAAATCCCATGACTGTCTCATGCCTTTGGAGAATGCCTCAGAGCTCTCCTCTCTGAGGAGACATTTCTTCTCTAAAAGTAACACAACACTGATGATTTCTCTTGCCTAAAGCCTCACAACCAGCTCCACAACAAAGATCCTGAAATGAACTTAATATAAATACCTAATAAAAATATGCTTAACTAAAATATAAGACACCCCACAAGCAAGAACTGTTATTCAAAAGGGGAATTACCAGAAATTCTAGAGCATTTTGCTTCTGTGTGAAAGACACAGAGACATTGTGGTGATGGGCATCACTGTAAACCTGAACAGACAGTTGGCCCACACAGTTTCAACTCCAGGGAGGAAATAAATTCTCCCTCAGGCTCATGTAAACCATGGGAAACCTCCAGCACCCAGGGAAGCTGTGCTGAGGAAAAACTGAAGCTCATAACCACATGTCAGCAGAAGGCTGCAGTCCATGGATGTATTTTAAGCATGCTGGCAGGCAGCTTTGCAGCACCAGGGAAGCTCTGCAAGGACTGTGCACAATGAAACGGGTACCACTACTCTCTCATGCGAGGATTTTCTGACTAGGAACCCCTCTTCCAACTCTGAAAGCTTTTCATGTGAGGGAAAGCAAGCACCACTGAGCAAGTGTAAAGTTTCTCTGCAGAACTCTGCTGTAACAGACCTCTGCCCTCCTGCTGCAGCTGTGCCTGTGAGTGGGGATGCCGCCACCCTTCACCCCATCTCCCCAGGGCTGGTTCAAGACTCACCACTCGGGGCTTCTGCTGGTCCAGGGTCTGCAGGAAGGCCGGGGTCTGGTCCATGGTGCGCTCGGGGTCACTGGAGATGTCCTCCTCGGACTCCTCCCAGGACGAGGAGAAGCCAGTGGAAGACGCTGAGGATGAAGAGAGCTTCCGGATGGGCAGGCTGCCAGGGGGCACGGCGCCCGCCTCCTCCTCCGGGCCCCCCAGGTCTGTGACAATGACGGCAGGGATGCTTCCACCGATGGCTGGGTGTTGGCCCTTAAGTCCTGTGGGGGCCACCACCACCTCTTCTTGCCGTGGTGCAGGCCCTGATTGCTCCAGGGGGCTGCTGCTCTCTGCCAGCTCCACCATCATCACTGGCGTCCTGGAGGGCTCTGCAGTGCTCAGACAAACCTGCACCCCACCAGCATCAGGGGCCCCACTCTCCCCGTGGGCTCGCGGCCGGGGTCCAGTTCCAAGTCCCACCACCGGTGCCGTGGGGCTGGCCGGACGGGGCCGGGCTAGCCGGGGGCTCCGGGGTGGCTGGGCAGCAGAGCTGTGTGCCTGGATGTGTGCCTCGAAGAGCCCCACTTTCTGGTTCACCTGCACATTGTGCAGCTCCCGTTGAAGCTGCCGTGCCATGGGGGGTCCTGGCTGTCCCTCTTCGCCTCGGCTGCCCCGCCGCCCCCCGGGGCTGCCTGGCTGTCGCAGGGGCTCCTCAGGTGGTGGGAAGAGGAAAGCGGGGCCACAGCGCGGGGAGCGGGGCGGCACCGGGGCCGGGCTGAAGACGGGGAGCGAGCGGCAGCTGCCGGGCGTCTCCGGACCCCTGGGCAGCACTTGTCCGGGAGGAGGCGGCGTCTTGCTCCTGCCGCTTGTCACCTCGCTGTTGCTATTCATCATCACCAAGCTATTGAGCGCATAGCAGTACACGGCCATAGTAGTCAGCCGGGGAGCACAGGGGGGCCGTCGCCACTGCCGCCTCGGCACTCAGACTCTGCGGGGCTTCCCAGGGTCTCTCCGCGACGGGACCAACAGCATCGCCAGCAGGAAAAAGGGGAGCTGGGCTGGCCCTGGCCCGCAGCTCCATAAAACGGGACAGCTGAGGAGACAGAAGCAGTGAGAGTAGTTCTGTGCCCTCCCTTAGCTCATCATCCAGCTGGGCACACAGCGTGCCAGACTCTTCCCTTCCTGTGTGCCCCTCCCACCTGCATGCATCCCCAGTGTGCCACCCGTGGGGACACGGGCCAGCCTGGTCATCGGAAGGATCTGAGTGAAGGGGAAGTCAGGTTTGGGGCTGTTTCCTCTCTTCCCTGCCTTCCCTCCCCCCTCTCCAGGTTGCCTATCGACACAGCTGCAGCAGCAGTGTCTGAGAGGACACACAGCCAGCAGCTACTCCCACAACAGAATAAGATAATTATGGTTAACTGGTGTGAACTGAAAGTTGGCAGCTTTGAAGTGTTTGCCCCAAAACCTGACATTTTCTAAAGGAAGATAAAAATTCCAAACAACTTAAATTTGTCACCCTCCAGTCTGTCACCTATAGCAAGACCAAGTCTCAGGAATGGATTTATGTTGTATGATAACACAGGACAACTCCCTGCTTGCACAGCTCTGTATGGAACACATCTCAAGTTAGTCCCCTAACGTATGTGCAACGACACAGCTTTGCACATCTTCATGAATGGCCTGGCTAAATGTGCCTCCCCGTGCACATCTGCTGTCCGGAACACCGCAGGCTGCAACTGCCTCACAGCCCGGACCCCACATGCAGAGATGTGCAGTGCTGTTTGTTCTGGTGAGTGTGTGACTGTGTATGTGCGTGAGAGAGGCTCTGCTTTCATAGGTGGCTCTCTGTGCCCCTGTGCATGTCAGTGTGCTTTCCGTCATCTTCTGTTTGCTCCATGTGCACAGTCCCCATCCCATGCTGGGGCATGGGAACTCCTGAGATCTGCACAAACACACTGCCCACATGAGAGTACAAACTTGTTTACACACAGTGCGCTAACGCTGGCTGTGGGTGCACATGCCTCTGGAAGCACTCGTGTGTGATGCTATCAGAGGCAACCCTGTGCGTCCCCCTGTGAGGCTCCTGGCAGGTAAATGCCCACAAGTCTAAGCGCAGTCCCAAATGACGGTGTGACCAAAGGGCTTCCCATCCCTCCAGGCACTGCCTGGAGGGAGTGCGAGGCTCAACAGAGCCCAGGCAGCGCGGGCAGCCCCTCTTTGCAGGGATCCCCGACACAGCAACGCTCCCAGCACTGTCTCGAGTACGAAAGAGAGCATCGGCACAAGGTGCTCGGCCAGACTTCGGGTGTAGGACAGCCCGCTCGGCCCCGGGGCAGCACTCTGCCCCTCTGCCCACCCCCTGCTCGCCCCTTCCTCCCCGCGGGGCCCGGCTGGCCCCCGCACCGTCCCCGGCGCGGCTGCCGGGGATCCCCGGCGGAGGGGCGGCCGCGACCCCCTCTCCCGCCGCTGCTTACCTGGGGTCGGGATCCGCGCCCGCCCTCAGTGCGCGCCGCCCGGCANGAGGAGGAGGAGGAGGAGGAGGAGAGGGAGAGGAGCGGCGAGGAGGAGAGCGGAGGGAGGGGGTAGGAGAGCAGGAAGGAAGTTGTGAGCCTGTCTGGGGTTGAACTCAGCGGAACAAGTTTTTTTTTTTTTTTTTCTTCTCGCTCGGCTCAGGCTGGAGGGAAATACTGAAAAAAAAAGTTTCCATTGTTAACTAAGGAAAAAAAAAAAAAGCCACCGTCGCCGTGCTTTGGTGGCTGGGCTGTGGGTTCAAGACACACGAGGCATTTTCCACCCGCGGCCGCGGCTTGCGGTGCGAGCCTGGCAGAGCCCCCGGTCAGCCCCGGCACCCCCCGCCCGGGGGGGCATCCCCCGCCTCGCCTCCACATCCCGGCCTCCCAGCGCTGCCGGCCGCTCGAGTCCTCCCCGGGGCACAGCGGTCAAGGCAAAGGGTACTGCCGGCAGCGCCAGCAACGCGGAGCTAAAGGCCACCCACCTCCCCACGCAGCCGGCTCGAGGGCACCGACTAACCCAGCCATTTCCCCCGGCATCCCCCTTCCCCACGGCTCAGTCCTGCTGCTTCTCAGCGTATTGGTCATTCACACGAGCCCAAGCCTGGCGCAAAGCCCTCCCTGACATATTGCGTGGCTTTGGGTGAGCACATCCCAAGAGAGGTAAGATCACCCCTACATCTCTCTAGAGGGTCGATGGCACTTTGACTTGCTGTGATGTTGCCCCAGGTTGAGGCAGGGCTGCAGCTAACTCGTTCAGCACACTGTCCATCCTTTTTGATTCATGGAGGAACACAGCAATTTCTCAGCTCCTGCAGCCCCCAGGCTTGGGTCCTGTTGGCAGGAGAAGCAGGCTCTTGGCTGTGATACAGCCTGAGTTCTGTATCAAGATAACCCATTGGAAATAGTTGTCTGTACGTCAGCACTTTAGGAGAGCAGGCTCTCCGATTCACTCTCAAAGCAGTAGTCAAGGTCAAACCCAGATGGCAGTTTTGGGGTTGGTCTGGACTGGCCAAAGGGGAAAAAAAAAAAAAAAAGAAAAGAAAAAAGAACAGCAATTTGCCTCTGCTAGGATTTCACAGCTAGGAATTTCCCCTAGAGAGGGAAATTGATGTCACAGCAGATCAGCCTTTCTGTAATTAAGACATAACCTCTAGAGCATAAGAGGGGGCAGAGAGGTCTCCGAATTGGCAGAAGGTGTGGACTACCAATCCCACAGGCAGGCAGACAGAGACACCCAAAATGAGCTTATGTTTGTTTTTCCAGTAAGAGAAATGCTATTTTGAATTCAGTGCAGGAAAAGAAATTTATAGACTCTTTCCACTCCAATTAGTTTCCTCACAGCCTGTGCTTAGTCGGGAACTAGTCTTCGTGAAATAAAGTATGAGATCAATCTCTCTGAGAAAAGTGACCCTGCTCAGTATAATGGCACTATTCATGGCATAAGCTTACCCCTGTGTGCAAATATCTGTAGATTCTGGTCATCTGTTGTTCACATTCCCTTGGGTCTGCATACACATGTCAAAAAGTAGGAACGTTTGAAAGAAAGAATAAATCCAGGAATACAGGCAGATAAACAGGTACGTTCTTTTTTAAACAGCTGCACTATGCTATGCTGATAGTATCTGCAAATACTTGGAAGCATTACTGCACATCTGTGTGTGGATGTTTTGACCATTCTTTGGGGTTGTTAAAGAATATTGACACCACTGTAACCACAACGTGTGCTTAAAGAAGTCCCACCCTTTCTTAAAGTCCCACAAATTCAAACACCATCAAAAATTCATCCTATCAGAACAGACAAAGGAGTGGTGAATTCGCTATGGCACATTTATACACACAAAACTCCCTCAAGGGAGACCTGGCCTGAAAACATGGCAGCAATTTTGTCAAGTAACAGAGCTAGAGCTGTTCTGTGGGCATTATATACAATGACAAGTTCTATTTATAAAGGATGGGGCTAATAAAAGCGCAAAGAGGAAAAGAAAGTCTAGGGATAAGTCTTTGAGTGTTCAGAACCAGTAGGTACATGAGGGAAATAATTGTTTCCAGACTGGAGCCAGGCAGCAGTCCACATTGTGTAGTGAAGAAA
This sequence comes from Promerops cafer, assembly GCA_013398275.1. Classification (NCBI taxonomy): domain Eukaryota; kingdom Metazoa; phylum Chordata; class Aves; order Passeriformes; family Nectariniidae; genus Promerops; species Promerops cafer. The sequence goes on from VZSE01012170.1 coordinate 172,249, forward strand.
GAGCAGACAGCTTTCAGCACACTTGTTTCCAATCAAGTGGAAATCAAGTGTTTGAGATTAGCCTAAATGGAAAACACAAACGATACAGGTTGCTAGTCCAATCCAGGGACAAGGAAGCAAGAAAAGAGAAAAGTTGCTTTCACAGACACAGACCCTGGGCACTAGTACTGCTGTAGTTACTTGATGTTGCTGAGGAGCCTTCTCTGTGGCTTTGGCAGTGTTGCCTTAGGTGCTGTACAAACAGAACAAAAAGATCGTTCCACTCTGACTCTCTCAGTGTACATTCTTCAAGTAAAACTCCAGTGTTAGGTGTTAGAAGATCTTGCTTCTCCTTAAGCTATTTTATTCATTTAAATTTATGCTTCCTGCTTCCAAAGAAAATCATTACAGCGCTTAAGGATACTGAAACAGGCTGGGTTAGGGCAAACAGTTGATCCAGCCAACTTTTGTCTTGTCCTTATTCAAGGGAGTGGAGCCATTAAAATGAACAGGATCTTCCACTTAGGAAGGGCACATATACACTGCAGAATGTATTTAGTCTGAAATAAAGTGAGGGCAGACACTTAGAGAAGGGCATGGAGCTGTCCTAACTGTGTAACATCTCGCACTGACACACTGGCTAGGGGCATTTAGGGAAAGAAATAGCACAGCTGACAAAGTAAATGGCCTCCCAGCACCTCTGTGTACTTGAGGGGAGACACATTAATTATCATGTTCCAGTGAAAATTGTTGTCCTGAATGTGCTCACTGTGCCCCATGAGCAGCATGGGTGGTTCAGCTGCGCTGCGGCTGCTGCACCCCAGGCCTGAGGCTGCTGATCACTGCAGGGAGGTGGCTTTTTGTTGGAGTGATGGGACAGCCCTGCTGAGTGGCAGCCAGTGGGAGGAACAGGAGACCAATACAGTGCTGGTGACCCTCTCAAGCACAGGTAGAGCTGTCATTTGCTATTTTATACACCCTCTTCCCGTGGAGTTGAGGTCCTGGTCTGCATGTTCTGAATTGAAAAGGAACCTCTTCCCCAATCCAAACCAAAATAACAGGCAAAAAAACCAAATCCAGAACACCTACTGTGAAACAAGATGCTGTAGGGCAGATATATGTCCCTCTGTGGAGAGGGGAGAATACTTGCATGGTAGATACTGGTCATTGTAATCACTTGAATCCTTGAAGACACATAATTGATATGGTGTAAGCTGCATTATAAAGCTAGAACAGGACAGAATGGACCACAGACTACGTAGCATCAATCCAATTGTAAAAACAAAAGATAAAAAAAAATCGTAACAATTTAATCAAAAAGCAACTACAATCCTCAAGTACCCTCCTCCTTCCATTCTTCCTTTATTATACAATTAATTTCTTAAATTATTACTTTCTGTTATGTTTTGGACTGGTTGGGCCAAACAACCTTCCCTGTGTTTCAAAGATGAGTTGTCTAAACTGTCACTGTTCATCCCATCCAGCATCAGGACCGTCAGCACCCTTGCAGTGGAAGGCAGTATCTGACAGCATTTCCTCACTAGTGAATTGAATCTGACTTATGTAAAATACAGAAATAAATGGATAAATGCAGGGTAATTCTATAGTCAATAGATTGACTTTGTTTTCATGCCAGCATGACAGAGAATAAATCTGGCTCATATTTTACAAGAAAAAGAGCCACAGAAGACACAAGTGAAACCATGACACTGAATTATGTGCTGAGAATTGTCTCTGTTCAGGCAGGTCGCTGTCACAGGCACGGCACACACCTGCCCTGTCTGGGCTGGCAGAGGAAACAGAGGCCTGAGGAAAGGCCTCTGGATGCTTATCTTGCACTGGCCCTTTTGCCTTCCTTCAGTGGTGAATCAGGTCAGAAAGAAGCTGGTTTTCCCAGCTCTCAGTGACCTCTGAGCTGGGTTATCCAGTCATTTTCTCCCTTCCCGCTATCCCACAAGAACACACATAATGGCAGAATTAAGCAGAGACTGGTTAATATTCTCTGTGCCAGTTCCTGTTCAGGGAACAAGAACACAGGGCTCTGCAAAGACACCTGTAGCAAGTCACTGTGATTTAGGGCAGTCTGTGTACTGCACCTACATCTGCCTGAGCTTGTACGTCCTCCCAGAGCACAAAGGAACCAGTTTTGTTCCCTGGGAGCCTCCTCCACGCATTCCTGGCTGAGCCTCGCCCTGTGCTGCACCAAGACCTACAGCTCGGCACAGGCAGGAAAGGCAGCCAAAGATCTCGGTGATCTGTTCTGGGCTCTGCCCCTACTGTGCCGTGGGGCCTGAGCAATGAGGTGACTGCCCACCTGCAGAACAGGCAGGATGGACTGAGACGTCCTGTGTCTTCTGGGGACTTCGTGTCTGTGACCTGCCTGAAGGCTAACACACACCTGGGGGCCTTGAAGGAAGGGATACGCACATACCACGCATCCATGCCCAGCACACATTTGCAGAGCTTTAGCGCTGAGCTAAGAACATCAGTTTGCCTCACAGGCTTCAGGATTTGCAGCTGGACTTTGGAGAACTGTTACAGAGCTCAAGAGATTGAGATGTATGTATGGAAAATTTTATGCATAGTGCATTACTCTAACAAGGAGTTATGTACACACAGTATAGGCAAGACTGTTTAGGAACTCTTGAACAAGCACAGGATATGACATTTCCTCTTGATGCAATGCATATATGGCTGTGGTACCTTTCCCTCAGCTGGTAAACTCCCCAGGGTGAAGATGTGAAAGTCTGATGTGAAAGCCTGGTTTTATGTCTGGGTATGGAGAGCAGTTTTAGTGCCACCCTTCCTGTTTTTTCTGCATTCCAGGGAAGAGCCCAGCTTTGCAGTTGGTGTGTGCCACAGCTGTGGTCCTCTGTGCTGCAGCAGGGCTTTACATGTTGCTCACAGTTGCTATTTGCAGATAACAGGAATATAAACATGCGCATGTTTGGGGACTAACCCATGGTTCAGCATAAATGTTTCCCTTTTTTTGCACTGACCAAACTACAGGCAGCAGAAGAACATCAAATAAGTATTGTCAAATTTTACTAACTTTCAGTAAAACTAAAACCATAAAGGGGAATCCTTCCCCACTGGGTGTTGAGGCTACTATAAGTTGTACCCAGGTCTGTTGCTGAGGGAATAAAACAATTAGAACTCAAATACTGGTTCGTTATCTGAAGAAGTTTTTCCTATTCATGGGCCACAGTTTTTCCACTAGACTGTGACCACACAGCCATAATTGAGCAGCTTTGCATTTATTTGAGATAGCTATGATCACGGCAGGAAAAAGACAAGCTGCTTTCCAAATGAGCAGTGTGTGTCACATAGACTTTTTTGGAATCAGTAGTATATGAAGTGGCTGTGAGATTCCACTGCACCTTTTAGGGATGAGATGAGCATAGAATCACAAGTAATGCTGTCCAAGTTTCCACTCTGCAATGAGTGATATCTGTGTTTTGAAGAACTGGGAGAGAGAAGGCACCGAAGAAGACACGATTAATAATTTTAAAGTTCATACTGAGCTGTAGCCATTTAATTTAAAATAAAGCATTTTGGTTTTCTCCAGGAATCTATTTTTGCTTGCCGTATAATTATTTTAAGGATTTACCATAATGCTATGATGGACAGATGTTTATCTTTGTTCCTATGCCTTTGAAAGGAAAAAAACCTGAACTTTGAATGAGTGCAGCAGAGTTAAATAAACTAGCAGGTCTGGGTCGACTCTTCATAACTTTAAATATCAAAAGCAATAGAGTTATGAAAATATTCCTAAATGATGTTGCCAGACAGCAGAGTATTATCTGTGCTGTTTTCTGTATGCAGCACTGTTCATTGCTATGCAACAAATCGCAGAGGTCAGCAGACCCTGACCCTGCAAAGCAGCTGTGTTATAGCAGTCACTGGAAAACACCAGTCCCTGCACATAAAATTGCTTCAAGCAACAACATCTTTCCCAGAAGGACTGAGATCTGCATGCTGGATCATGCTTTTCCTCTGAACAGCTAGAGGTAAGTGAAGCCCTTATGGAAAGAACAGCATACATGTCCACCTAGGATATTTTCAGAACTGTCACAAGTTTCTGTACATACATCCATACACACAAATATGCCCAGGCATATTAAGGGGCCACTTTAATAGCACCAAGAGCAGCTTCTCCAGCTGCAACTAACGCTAGTCAGAGCCTTATCTCCCTGCTGCCCCTTGCCCCAGCTCTGGAGATAACCACTCTTGGAGCACTCTGGAGACATCCACTCCTGGAGCTGTGAACCGCTGTCTGAGCTGCCTCCGCAGCTCTGGATTTGAGCAGCAAATTGAGCAATACAGCATAGTCTGCTGTGCTCCCACCTCCTCTGGCTGGTATGCCCAGGACAAGCCTCCCTCTTGTGCTGCCCTTCCTCCTCCCTCAGGTATTTCCAGGTTGCTCCTGGATTGGCAGAGTTAGCGCTGAGAGGGCACTTGTCTAATATTTTTAGGTCACCACTGCAGAGTTTCAGGTCATTGGCATTTCCCACTCCACTGCCATGAGCTCTCTAATACCAGGCAACACTACAGCTTGAGTTTTCACCTCTGTGTAACTAAACTGAAGAATTTAAACCCATGTTTAGATGCCTGAGTAAGAAGACACATGTCAAGAGCTGGGATGCTCCCTCACACCAGCATGAAGTTTGCCACCCTTCATGACTCTCTGTGCTCCAGGGAGGGGTTCACAATCCTTCTTTTCCTTTGCAAAAGGTGGAAGATATTTCATGGTCTGGCTGCTTGAAACTAGGACACTAACGACACACTACAGCTGGGGAAGATGAAGAACTGGCCCAAAGGGGAGATACTAACCATCCATTTCCTATCTTGCTGAGTGGGGGCTGATGAGCTAGACCACAGCATTAATGGTTCCTAAATGTTACCTACTTTCTCCCCACTTCCTGCTGGATGGGGACTGATACCACAGCATTCCAGCTGGCTGCTCTTTTCTTCCCAGGAGAATTCAAGTATTTGCTTAAGTAACTTAATGAGATGCAAAAGCAAGTAGAGAAGAGGAGAGATGTGGGGCCTGCAGGTCCTCAGCAGAAATGCTGTGTTTACTTCCCACTTATTCTTCACTCCTTCTCCATCCTTTGCTCTCCTCCTTTCTGGGCACACCTATAGGGCCTGTAGCCCTTGATGTCTGAATGAGATTGTCCCATAATCCTTGACAGCAGTATTCCAGACTGGATTACATAGGACTTCAGGCTGGCCTGAGCCAGGCAGAGCTGGCAGAAGATGGAGCTGCATGGTGGAGAGGCTCAACTCCTCCCTGGTGGGGAGCTCCCACGGTTCCCTCCAGCTGGGCCTGCACCCACACTGGCCACTCTGCCCACGGGCTTCTGCTGTTGGAGAAGAGCAGGACTTGTCTGGCAAGTGGGTCAGAGAGACACCCCACCTGGACAGAAAAAGCATGGAAATGGGAGAACCAGGAGAGCTGGTGAGGCTCTGCTGGCTCCAGTGCCAGCTTTGCCCTCAGAGATGGTGGCTTCTTTGATGTCTCTTCACCCTTTTTGGACACAGCCTGCACCCCCAGCTGGAGGCACTGGAAAAGCTGGCAGCTGTCATGGTCTTCTCTCCACTGGGAACAGACTGAAACTGTTTTTCTTCATGGCTGTTTTATGAGGAGCGGGAAGAGAGCACCCGGACAGAGCACTAGGATTAACTTTACAAATGTGTCTCCCTTTGACAAAATGTTTGAGCTTTGCCAGTTCCTTTACGTTCTCTCCCACTGGCTGAGGACAGCCTTGTCCTGAATAGGAAAACGGGAACAGTGCAAGAGCACAGATGTCTGACATCTTCCTGTCTTCTGGCTCAGAGAGAGGGAGATTAATAAAAGCTGCCAGAGAAATGCCTTGGAATAACCCTTTCTGGTTGGAGACACAGTATCCTGGAAACACCCATCATTTGGCAGAGACACTCACTTCATTCCTTAGCTACACAAGCAAATTTCTTTAACTCTTCTCAAGATCATTTTTGGACTGGATTGCAAGTGTTTTATGTTAAAACAAAAACAAACAAACAAACAAACCAAATGCAACAAAAAACCACCAACTACTTTGTTTCTTTCTGTTTTATATATGTGGCATTTCCTAAAAGGAACAAAATGTTGAAACAATGAAATATTTTTCTTTTTTACAGCCCTATCTTTCATTGAGAGACAGTTTGCCTAACATCTCTTCTGTTAAGATGATGGATGGGGCTGAACAAGACATACAGGATCCAGTGAGGTGCCATTTGCGTCACCAGCAACGGTGGTCATCAGGGAATGATCTACCATTTCAATTGTTTCAAAGAGAGACGAGGAGGAAAATGGAGCAGGCTGAGATTTATTACAGTGGATGGAACAGACTTTGAATTTGGACAAATGGAAATTTGGATTATTTGCAGGAACAGATCCTATGTGAGGCTATTGAATTAGGCAGGGCCCCGGTTTTGGAGGAAACATCACGACTGTACTCAGACTTGAAACCTCCAAGAACGACAGCTGGAGGCTGCTGCAGCAATCTAGAAAGTGGTGCATCAGTGATGAACCAGAGAATGGAGTTCATCATCACTGCCCCGCTCAACAAGCTGGGCCCAGCTCTCCCCTGGATGTCACTCCATTTTAGTTGCTGGAGGGACACTGGAAGGGACTTCAGAATAACAGGTGAAACTCCAGTCTTCTACAAATCAGCTTCCATTTTGCTGCAGAAGGCTTTCCTTTGCACACTTGAGACCACAACAGAGGAGGAGATGAACTCTAACAACTAACAAAAGGCCAGCCATCAGATTTACTGCCTAAACAGTGATCTCACCCGCAGAGATTTTTACATGGCCTCTTACACTTCCCAACTCCTAACCTGAAAGCCCTGAAGCACCTGCACTGTCACATTCCCATCCTCTCCCAGGGAAATTAGCCTGGATGGAAAGTGACAAGTATACACAAGTTTTGTGAACTCCTAGGAACACTTCTGAGAGAAAAAATGTCCACGTTACTGGAAGTGGTAAGTGCCCTAGGAAGCCTCCCTGAAATTCTTGAGACACACACCAGCAACTCTTTCTCTGCTCATCCTCACTGAAACTTTTAAATTGTCAGTGTTTTAATGTTCCCTCCATGCCATTTTCTCACCTCCAGTCCATCAAGCTCATGGACAGTTCTGCTCATGGAGAAACCTGTAGTAATTCAATGGAAGCAAAAAGACTGAATCTGATAGGAGTGCAATCAGACCATGAGGATTTAGCAAATTTTACAGGGAAGGAGAGAATTGGGGGTTGGGGCTGTTCTAAAATAAATTGTTTGACCAAACACTTGGTAAGCTCTTTCCTCCTCGTTCATTTCTGAACACAGTTATTTGTCCCAGATTCACACTCTTTCATGTCCAAGCTAATTTCTTTCACAAGATTAATCAGCAGCGGAGGCAGGTGATATCATGGACTTTGACATTATATTGTCAACAAATACTACATTTCTCTCTCTCTTTTTTTTCAACTAAACAGCTGCAGTGATGGCTTTGCTGGATGGTGGCCAGCTGAGTCTCTTCACAGAAATGTAACACTCCTTGCCTCAGTTTTCCCATATTCCCAACTTGCTCGCTCTCTGATGGAAAACTTGACTTCCATGGCAAGACACTTAGTAGCACCTACAGTTGCAATGCATCCAAGAAAAATATACTGCAAGGACCAGGGGAGTCCTTACAGCCCTGACAAAAGAAGGGTTCATCCCTTTTCCTTTGGAGGGAAAGTAGTGCTGGGGCAGCTTCCGTGTCCTAAGGTAATTGAACAAATAGATTTTCATTTCAAATGGAAGATGGATAGAAGGAGGTTGGAGTCCCTTAGATGCAAGCTGTCAATATGAATACACATTTCAATTGCATTCACAAAGAAATAAAATGTGTCTCAGCTTTTGAACATCCAGAAAAAGGATGATGATCCTTGCAAGAAGAGTGCAGGACAATTTTCTGTTGATGAAATTTGCCTGGCAGTTGTTAAGAGATGTCATTTACCAGGTTTATCAGAGATAGATAATGCCTGAAGTCAGTACTGCACTTCATTCTCTGTTAAAAATCTGATTAATGACACTTATATTTTTCTCCCTCAAAACTATACTCTCCCATTCTTAATGCTTAAATGATTCTCAGAGGGGTCTTTTTTTTTCCTCAAGCTTGGGATGAATGGTACCATTTGCCTGGTACAATAAGTTGTAAAAAGGGAAGGTTGAGCCTTGAATTACCTAAAAACTTCAGGGGGTTTGTCAAGTTCTGTCTCAAACAAAATACTGCTTTTAAAAGCCCACACCTGGTCTAACCTGCTCTCAGTGATATATTCTGTCTTTGGGAAAGTAGTCTTGATGGGTTGGTTTTGAAGTAATTTTCATTTTCATTTTCAAAGTGTGTGTAACACACTTGTGAACATAGATGTTGGTCAGTTTTGGTTGATTTAGTTTAATTGAGACATTAGCTGTATTGCAGGCAAATGGATCTGGAATAGCTGCTAGAGGACCCAGTTTTCCAAATCATTACAGAAGGATGAGATTACAGTCAAATATTTTATGTTAATATGCTTAAGCACTTAAAATTATGGAAGCTTTTTCATCAATAAGTGCAAAATTATTGCAGCAATTCTGAGCATCAGCAGAGTTTGAAAGCCTTTAATTAATTTTGCTTACATTTGAAATAATCAGAATAATTTCAGAATAATAAACCAGATCAATCCCTGGGAAGACTCCCATAAAGTGGATTACATCCCACCTGAAATAAGTTTTGGCTCTTTCTCTGTCACTTAGATAATCCATTAAAAATCCCCAAAAGGTTAACAATTGTAGCTGAAAACGCAAATTATGGTCTGCATATGTTACTCTGTTATGTCCAAAAAAACCCCAACCCTACTGATTTGAATAGGTTACAGATCAGGTCTTATACTGTACACCTAAATTAGAAATTCATCTATCTCTGGGACAGAAACTTATCAAGTTCTCTCTTCCAGAATTCAGTTCAAAATCCCTTCTGTTTCTGAGGAAGTAATGTTTTCCACATTTCCTATTTTCACTTGTACTATTCAAAGGTCGAAAGCAAGGATTTACATACAAGGTGCTAAATAATCTGCTGAATTCAAATCAGTTTCCACTGGGTAGATATAATTTTTTCCATCCACATTTAAGGTAAGCACACTGGACCAGCCTGTCTTTTAACAAGCTGGTGCAATGTAAACAGGATGAATGGATAGGTAACTCTCTGCAGATGGAAGAGCTCTGAGCATTTGGCAGTGAGGAGGCCAGTCCTGCCCATGGCACAAGTCAGAAAATGGAGGGCAACAGCAGTGACAGAGATGTCCAACACAGTGCAGGGAAGCAGCAGCAGAGAAAGCAATAAGGGCTTTCTTGCCCCCAAGCCCAAGCCAGGACCACCCTGGGGTCTTGGGACTGCATTGATGGCCTTATCGCTTGTATTTAGAGAGAAGGATAGAGGTAAATAGCTAAAAATAGCTAAAGCCTTTTTCCTCATTCCTGTTTTCTCATGGTTATGTTTGCATGGTGAACTTCAGTGAAGCCAACACACTGGGTAGGTTACTTGTACTTGTCCTATGAGTGGCTGTTCTTTGACACAGTTGCTGTCTGAGCTCTTGTAGTAATTTATCTGCAGCTGCCTTGGCTCAGCTTGGCCCTGCCACAATTTCTCAGCCTGTATGGAGAGCCTTTGTTTCCCATCATTTCCTCTCCCTGCAGGTGAACAGCAAAGTCCAGACAATTTGCTCTGTGTGTCTGGGCCAGGCCTTCCCTGGTGCTCAGGCAGCTCAAGGAAACCCTTCTTGCTCTGCCCAAACTACCAGCTTCTATTAGCTCTGCCCATAATATTCCACTACTTCTTGGGCTCACATCCATTGTCCTCACACTGCTGTTAGTGTTTCATAAAACTCATGGAGCAAGACCCAAATGCTGAAGGGAAGAGAATCACTGACTCCTACAGGCATTGAATCAAATTTTTCCTTTACTGAAAGACATGCAGTCTTGCAGAGAGAGTTGAATCTAAAAGCTCTGTGGAGCATCATTGGTTTTGATGTTTGGGTTCCTGCAGGGTAAGTATCAAATAAAAGCATATGAAACCAACCCAACAAAGGGCTGGAATAAGTAGCTACTGTCTATTTCATTTTGAAAATATACTTAGGCAACCTTTTATTTACAGTTAATCCTATGGAGCAGCCACTGAGACACTGCTGAAAGTAAAGAGCATCACCTCAGTACCTGAAGCAGTGCTAATGAAACCACAGAGCTGGGTTATTCTACAGAAGAAATGGAGAGACATGGAAAACAGATTTCTGTTTTCTTTTAGCATTATTTCTTTTAGCTGGAGAACCCACAGGTAAATAGAGGAGGCCAAGAGGTGCCAGTCAGGGTGCCACATGGAGAAGGGGAAGACATGCCTAGAGGAGAAGCAGCCCCACAGGCACAGCAGTGGGGCAGTGGCTGCAGCCTCAGCCCTGCTGCTCAAAGCTCTTTGCCCAGGCAGTGAAGCAGGAGCTACATCTCAAGAACAACAAGTGTACAAACATTTCTGCATGGGTGCAAGGTGCCCAGCTGAAAAAGTTCAAGTTTGGGGCTCTGCTACTCCTAACACTTTCCCTCTTCCCCCTGGGGGACCAACTCCCAGGGGCAATTGGATGCAGCACTGACCTTTCAGGACTTACGAAATGCAAACACAGCTTTATTTACTTCCTGACCCTTGGCTCAAAAACATCTGCAGCTTTATAAATGAAAAGCAACCACTGTGATTTAGCAACTTCTTCTGCCTCAGCTTCATTTTGCCAAAAGACAGAGGCCACGCTGTGGTATGACCACGGGTTTTGCAGTGACATTTGAGAGCTACCAGTTGGGCTCCCCAGGCAGCTGGCACCACTGCTTTTCATCTTGCACCTTGTCCAGCAGGACAAAGCCTGGTCGGTCAGGTAAAGGGCCACAGCTGGAGATTTTAGTCAAACCGAGAATATAGATTGAAAATGGAGCCTTCTTCCTCAGAAACATTTTGAGTTTCTGTTCCAGACAAGACAGTTGAGTTAGCAGTCTGAACTTCTCTTGTCCCTCCAGTATGTGACAGAAAAGCTGCTGCTGCTGCTCCTTTTGCACCTCTACTAGAAGAAAAAGCTGATCAAGTTTTGCCAGATCAAACCTGGGCCATGAGCATAGGTTCTAATTTTTTTGAGGAGAGCTCTTAGTAAAGCTTATTACCCCTCTTCTTCCTGAAGAAACTCTGGAAATTTGATGGAAGCAATTGGTTCCAGTCAATTTGGTTGCATGATGCTGGAAACTGCATAGTGGTTGCTGAAGGATACTTCAAAAGTAAAGTGCTGGGAAGAAGAGGACTTCTGCAAATATTTGAAAGTGAGTCCATGCAAATGTTCATTTGTCAACCTAATCTTTATGGGTTCAGCAAAATGGAAAGGGATTCTCCAGTATCTACCTCATCTGACAAACTTCAAGCACTAGCAGCAGCAGGTTGTGCTTTTGGCAAGCTGAATCAGTTCCTTTGCACATGAAAGAACTCTCAGGATGTCTGGTAGGACAGATGTAGGTACATATACAGTAAGCCTTTACAAGGTAGGATATGAGGATGGTAGGGAATGTCCTGATTTTTTTTCTCAGGTTATTCTCAGCAAATCTTGACACAGTATTTCTTAGCAGCAGAAATACTGAAAAAATAGGTTTTGGTTATTTCTGATTACTTTAAGCCCAGGAAGTGGAAAGATGGTGTCATCATATTGTGCTTTTTTTGGTACTTGATCCATATCTTGCTGTACCAAAAATTTGTATTTTCTTGTGGCATCTGCTGAATGCTGACAAGATAGATGTTAGCATCATGTTAGTACCTACAAATTCATTCCACATTGAAGTGGCTGAAAACACTAATATTTGTGTTTCTACATCTATTTTGATGCTTTGGAAAATTCTACACTTCTCTGCTCCCAACTGACAAAAGCACAAGGAGGGTTATCACTTAACAGAACTGTATTGTAACATTTTATTCTGCCTCAACTTTAGATTTAAAATGCCCCTATGAGGCCTTTTAAATCTCCACCTTTATCTTTTTTTGAATCAAAGTCTTAGTTATCATAGCTTTGTCTTTCTTGGTTTAAAAATGATGACAACTAACTTGTCGCCTCTGCATTTTTTTGGTACTCTTCTATTATGACCCCTATTTCAAGAGAGATGACATCACCTGCCATGAACCTGTATGTTGTGTAAAAAACAGCACCTGATGCACTCTCACCAGATCCAGGTTTGAAGGAAGGCTGCCTGAGGAGAAGTCCAGACATGCAGCCTGTGGTAGGAGCAGCTTCTGCGGAGGAGAATGCTACCCAGGGGCGTCATGACTCCACAGACAGACTCTGGTTGGTGTCCAGCTCCATCTGATACTTCACCGCACAATAATAGCAACTCTTTTCTAGTTGGCTTGTCCTGTCTTTCCAGTCTCTACACCCCGAGGGGCTGCTTTCAGGGAGATGAACTGGTTTGTCCCAGCCCAGGGAAGCCAAAGGCCCCAGGCACTAGCAGTGTGCTCAGCAAAACCCAGAAAAAGGGCAGCACGTGGCTCATCCAGGAGCTGCACCAGCAGCAAGGGCCATTCCCATAAAATACATCACTCGTATTTCCTGGTGAGTCAACCCTCCTTCCTCCTCTCAGGTCAGACTAAGGGACAGTGCAAGGAACAAGCTTGGGGTTTTCCTGTCCATCCTACCTTACATGGGGATGTAATGACAGCATTGCAGCTGGCAAAGCTGCACAGCTGTCCTACAGGAGTCACACACCGTCCTTCCTGTCTCCATGCTGAGTGGATATGCTTTTACGGCACACTGGAAAGGACACAGTCCAGTGCTCAGTGACTGCTGAATGCTCAACAGTGGCATTGATCAGGGACTCTGGGATCTGACAGAACAAGTTCTGTTCAGGAAGCAATTCCCTTTCCACTCCTTCCCTCCCTTTGTTCTCCTTAACCCTTCTTCTGGATTTTCTCCCCATCTTTCCTTCTCTCCTTTCTTCTTTCCTTCTCTCCTTCCTCTTTCTCTCCCTCCTTCTGGAGAACAGCTCATACGATTGTTTATCACCATATAATATTGCTGGCCATGAGGAAACTTTGGAAACCAAGGGAAACAGAGACCTTGTGACAAAACTCAAGTGAACAATGGCTTCAAGGGCACTCAACTCTTGGCAGCACAGCATCTGGCAGGACGGACCCTGGATTAGGATGACAAGAGGACAAGGAAGAACAGAAGAACATTAGGAAGAGATGAAGAAAGATGCATTGCTTTCTGGAATGAGATGGGCAATGCAACCCTGCAGGTATTTGTTTAGAATTCCATGTTGCACCATGATCCATATTCAAAAGTTTGATGTGTTTTCTCAGAATATCTGGCATAAATTGGACTGCAGATTTCCAAAAAAGTCTTTGTTTTGAAGGCAGCAGAGTTTAAAGTTTCTGTATTATTGATTCTTTGTGCCATCTGTTTTTCTTTCTCTTTTTAGCTCTTCTTTCTCTGGCAGCGAGGATTGGTCAGCTCATACAGTGGTTAGAGTCAATTTGACAATTTGCAGACACTAAGGAAGGTGTTTGGGTTCATTGCTGTGTCTGTTTGAGTAGCTATTCTTTATGATTCAATTTTTCTTCCATGAGTCAACTTACGCTTGTTTCAGACTTCACAAGAAGTATTTTACAGCAAAAAGACTCCCATCACTGTAAGTCCTTCTATAAAGGCACACAGGAGGCTGGTATCATTTGTATGCTGTTTCCACTCTTTATAGATTTCAATGGGAGATTATATCCTATTTATATAAATCAATTGAATAGTTCAAATAAACCACAAACAGTAATAAGAAATCTGACAACTGACCTCTTTCAGCCCATGTTTAGAGTGATTAGCTGTCCATCAACTTTGCCGTATAGCTTGGCTGAACCAAAAATTATGTTGTTATCATAGGAAAGAACTATTTCAGCATGTCAGAAATGTATTGACTTTACAACAAAATCAAATAGATCACAACACCAGACAGAGTTCCTCCCTTTGACTAAATCTGGTGGATGTAAAACAGTTTTGAGAAGACGCTTCTGTGAGAAATGAGAGATGTGGGTCTCATCCTTTCAGATGTGGGTTTTACACTGCCTACATGATGACTTGTGTTTGCAGAAAAGGTGGCCACTACCATCAGCTATTTTATAATGCTAATCTACTATTTAACTTCTTTTTTTTTTTTTTTACACTTTAAGAAGGAAGGATTTCATTTTGGGTTGAGTGAAGTATGTTCCACAAACCAGAGCAACATTTTACAGTTTTTCTTTTGAATGCAAATACAACCCATATATCTCTACTATGGATCAGTTCAAACCAATTTCAGTCCAACTCTGATTTATTTGGCTGAGCTACCCAAGTCAAAATTATTCAAATTAGCCTATGAGTCAGAACCTCATAAACATAAGTGAAAGGCACGTGTATATAACATGCAGGAGTCTCTCTGGCCAAGAGTTTACTCTCCAAATCAGGTGTCAGAAAGGTTCTTATCTCTCTGAATATTTAGTAAGCCTGTGCAGGAATTGGGAAGCCAGCCTGTACTAGGAGTATTCTAAATCAGTGCCCAAGCCAGAAGCTCTTCTTTCCTTGCTGCTCAAATTTCCACCTTCCACTTCCTTTCTACAGCAAAGGTACTCTGGTTCTGGTGGTTCAAGGCTCTCAGAAGGGCCAATTCCCTTAGTGTTCACAAGATAGCTCTTCAGAAGCCATTAGATATATTAGCTCAGCACTGGGATCAGAGCCAAACAGAGGTTCTACAGCAGGAACAAGTTCATCTTTTCAAGGTCTAGGAGCACTCCTCTGCCATCACCTACCAAGTGCATCTGCTGTGGCACTCACTGTTTTAACTGCAGCTTGGGATCTGAGGGCTAGACTTGATTCAGCACTCACAAGGAATCTTGCCTGAATAAGCAGAGTAGGCATTGAGTTTATAAGAAGTGTCACAGTGGCTGTCTGAGACAAGAAATTACTTTAAGAGGTGAAATGTTTTCACGGGTTTCTAATATAGCTGCGCTGGGCGGAAAAAGTAAATGAATCTCAAGTTGTTATGGAACCTCCTGTATACATGTTGCAATAAACAGGGGTGTGAAAAGCTCTGAGAAAGACACAGGAGACAGAAATGCATATTAGGGAGGAAAGCAGAGGTGGGTGAGAAATTATCTAAGTGTTGGCATTGTGTGCAGTACAGTGGGCATTGCTCATCTCCATGAACAGCATAGCACTTTGCTACACCCTCCCTCCCTGGAGGGGCTGCTTTGGGGCACTTCTCACTCATGGGATTATCATCTTCCCCATGCAGATGGGAAAACCAAGGCAGGGAAAGGTCAGAACCAACATTTTAAAAACTGATTTTTGGTGGCTTGATTTCTGCATGTCTAAAAGGAAACCAGTCTTGTTTCCTTAATGAAAGCCATGACTTTCATGAACCTCATGACCTTCATGGACCTCATGACTTGCACAAGTGTGGATTATTGTCTGTTCAGCACATATAAAAACAAGGTCCAAGGTGTCTCAGATTCAGCATTTGAGATGAGTATATGGGACATTTTGGTCTCTTAAATGCTACTGTAGCTCATACAGAAAGTTACCACAATTAATGTTTCCTTTTCTAATATAGTGAAGGAATCTTCTTTTTAAATAATATATCTGATTTGGATGTTACTTATCGCAGCTTTTGTATTCACATTGGAATACAAGCTGTCCACAAATAACATGGAGGTATCTATGGAGTTGCATTTGCTTTTTCCTGACATTTGTATGAGTAAACTCATCTGACTTCATAGGGTAGATGAGGAAACTGCAACTTCCCTACATGCCACGAAGAACTGTAATTTTTTTTCTTTTGGATAGGGGTATTGCAGCTCCCCTGACAGCACTACACCCACCCTCTGTCTTGCTGAGTTTTACACTGCCTTCAGTGACAGCACAGATGCTGGAGTTGAGCTGCTTGGTGACTGTCACCCAATGTGTCCACAGAGTGGTGGCATTCTTTTAGCAAGGATTTCAAGCACTGAAAAGCTCCTGACTGAACCAAGAGGAAACCAAGCTGACTGCCTGACACAGGTCTAGATTTTCTCAGGGCCACTTTGCAGTTGGAAATGTCAGGAATTCAGACTGCATCAGTGAGCACCAATCCAAATTCTGGTGCCACACCTCCCTGTGCTCAGGTGCTCACTTTGTCTCTACCACAGTGCATTCTCTTTCTGCTATTTTCCCAGCTTCCATATATTAGGCCCACACTGTTCCTATTTGTGCAAGTATCCAGTTCCTCATATGGCTTTAGGAAAAAAACAAGACACCTCCACAGATACCACAGACATTTTGAAAAACCTGTAGCTTGCATTCAAATCTTTGCTATTTTTATTTATTTGCAATATCCTCTCCTCTGTAACTATCTATTGAATAATGACTTTTGGACAGGATAACTTCACCTTGACAATGTCAGATCTCTGTGATGTTCTTTCATTCCTCTCTCCTATGTGCATATACTCTTCTATGTAATTTTGTGAGCTGTTAAATAGCAGCTATACATATATATATATATAAAATGATCTCCAGGCTCTACACAGGCTTTAGGAGAGAAACACAGATGGGAACAGATAATAGAGTTTATCCTGCCTCAACAATCAACTCTGGCTGTTTGTGAAAGCTGCAGCATGACTGTGTTCCATGAAGACAGTCTTTGACCAAGGATGACTGTCTCCCATACTGCCTGCAAAGTTTTGTTGCCCTGGAAACATGTATTATTGTTATGTGGAAACATCTGTGAGATGTATGGGAGCACCAAGGTGATTTGGATGAAATATGGCAATGGAATGGCAATAAAGGTGTGCTTAACTGTGCTTACAAAAAGTTACAGATGAGAAGTATTATTCACCAGCAAAGTACAATACCATGCAGAATTTTAAAAAAATTCACTTCTGAAGTTTTTCTTTAAGCAATTGATGCTTGTCAGATGTGGAAAAGTGGAGGGAAGACATAAAGAAGAAAATGAGGAGGTACTAGTTACTGTTATTTCCTTAATTTGAGATCTATGCTTGAATGCTTTTGATATATAAAATAAATACTTTGGTTTTTTCTTCAACTTACAGTTTCATTGTACAAGAGGAAAAAAAAAAGCCTCAAGGTTTTGAAAAGCCTCAGGTTAACAGTGGTTTAACTGTAGATTTACCTTTAACCTCCTTTATTTGATCAGTAGAAAATCCTTGTATAAAATCTCTTATTTATTTTAATATGTAATAAAATCTTCAGTTACTGAATAATTGAGAATCAAACTAGCTTGATCCAGTTTAACTAGGTCCATTCAAAACCTAATTTAGGGCTTGATTAAATGGTGCTAATATAAAGTTAAATAAACTAAATGCCAGTAAAAGCTATTTTAGGAATTGCCACTCCTGCTGAAGGGTAAGGAGTTTAAAACAAACTCATTTAATTTACTTTAAAAGTTACTGAGATAAACTATTCTAAGTGCTTTTGTGTAGAAAAACTTGCAGAGCTATGACAATGGACTGTGGAAAACTGCTGCTTAACATGAGTACATGAGTGAAGCACAGAAACAGAAAGCAACTAAACCTTCCACCTTTTATAAACAAAAATCAAAATACAACACTTTTCCCCTTGCCCCTTAGGGGAGTGAAAAATACAATTTTGCTTACATTTTCTCAGTTTTCTTGCCATTGCTGCTACAGCTGTGGCTCTAGCAGTGGGAACACTGGTCACAATACAACTGTGCCAGCAGAAACAAGCTGGGCTCAGAGTCCTGACGAGTGAGGTGGAATCCAGCAAATAACGTGGCTTCAAATCAATCGTTCTTGTAGTGTCAGGAGTTTGGCAGCGTGAGTCATTTCACAGATACATTCTCCATAGAGGGCTATATGAGCAGAGAATGTATTTTGCAGGGATCTGATTACATGAAAAATTCCCTGAAAGGCTTATCCCGGAGAGTCCCCGGGGCTGTAGCTACAGATGTCGGAGCTCATCCCACTCCCGAGGAGAAGGATGTACGTGGCAGAGCTCTGTCCCCTAGTGGGCACAGCGAGACGCTCCCAGAGCTTGTGCATGGGGAATCTCCTTCCAGTGAAACCGGGAAGGATTGATTTGAATATGAATATATAATTCACATTCCTTACTCATGTCCCCCTCACCATGGCCACCAACAGGCCCAAATCAATTATGCAGTTCATCTGAGTAGTTATGGGGAACTTCATGAGGAACTTTTACTCTCTTTTTAGTTTTTTTCTTTTCCATGTGCATTTTTAAAAGATGTTAGATATTTGCTTTCCTTTTTCCCAGGACAAACATCATTTCAGTTAAAGTCGTTGTCTTCAAAGAGAGCAGAGCAGAGCACTGTGAACTCACAGTTTTCCGTTGCACATGAAGAGGTCTGCTGATTGCTCAGAGCCTGGGATTGCCTGAAGAGATGTGTCCCAAGATCTGAAAAGCAAAAGAGATACCAACTACCTTAAAGGCATAATGCTGCTTGTCAGACTGGTGCATTTGTTTCCTAAAGGGAAATTTCATCCTTTAGCAAAACTGAACAAAACTCATTCCTAAGGAGGCAGGAGAAGCTGTCTGAGAAAGACAATGGTCCAGAGGACACCATGGCAGCAGGAGCTCTGCTCCCAGGCAGGCACTGGGCATTCCCACTGGGGCTCCTACTTGATGGGCCTGCCAAGGACCTGTGCCTAAAAGCAAGACTTTGGTGGCATTCCATTGACTTGGACGCATCACTGACTGCTTTGTGACTGTACACTTTACCAGATTTAATTCCTGTTCCCTTCCCACCACTTTGGCCTTGTCTGTTTTGAGAGAATCTCATATTTAGCTCTATTCTATATCCTTTAGAAAGAAGCCATCTACACAGTTCCTGTGATGCTGTAGACCTGGAAGGAATGGACCACGAGGTGATCTCAGGTCTGTGCAACACCATGGGGGATTTGTACTGAGTGAACATTCACGACACATCTTATGGGTATCCCCTTAGCATGAAGCTGAGCTTCCAAGGGTCAGACCCATAGCCTACAGTCTAGGGGACTTTGGATCTGTACTTAGCTCTGTTTTAGACAGAAGGATATACCACACTCTTCAGTACTGGGGCTTAAATCTGAACTGTCTGGTTACATTAGAGGCATCAGGGATACACCAATGTGGCAACACTCTTTAAAAATCCACACAGGAGTGCGACACCAATACACGGCTCCTGCCCACAGGTGGCACTCAGTCATGAGCCCTGGCTACTTGCTAAGCCCTCTCATGAGTGAGATCTCCTTCAGCTATGAGAAAAATGTTAGCTTTGGTACTCAGTAAGCACCTTTCCTTGAGGGACTGCAGATCTACGGGGTGGAATAAACTGAGCAAGACTCCTGGAAAGTACCATCTATTCCAGAACAAAATTCCAGTGTGCTGGGCTTGACCCTATTCATATCTTCTGTGCAAGCACAAGGGGTTTTAATGTTATTTTGACAGATGGTGTCATGTCTGTTTCCATTCAAAAGCCAAGGGAGCACCTCTGTTTGGATTTGTGTCAGTAGTCCTATTTCCGGGTATTATTTACATCTCCTGAAATAAAACAGTCACAATTCTTGGATATATTTGGAGGACTGCAACAGTTTATGACCAAAACCTCCCTGAGATTTCCTACCATAAACATCTCAGTACCAGAATGGGACACATTAGGGCAACCCCAGAGAATGTCCCTGTGTACTTCAGAACAACCACCAGCCTGGCGAGAGACACCGACCTCCCAAGTCATGAAGCTGTGATGCAGCTGGGCATCTGATTTCCCTGTCAATGAGCACACTCTGCATTATCTGTGAGAGATCCTTTAAGGAAATGACTGCACAGATCTGTTAAAAAAAAATGCAAAAAGCAGAAATATTTTTGATGTCCATATGATACAGAGCAGGGCTTTGCTCAAAGAGCTTGTTAACTTGCTCTCAGGTCAGATGCTTCTCATGTGATGCAGCTAGGAAAAAACATGCGAAAAGGCATTCTGACTGAAAGCTGCATGGAAGTAATAGTCATGGATGGAGAAACCAAAACAACTACTTGTCTTCCTGTTACCCACTTTAGGCTACAGAAGAGGAATAAGCTGAGCTGAGATAGCTTTTTGCCTCATGCTACAAAGGAGGCAGGCAGGATATGCATTCTAAGAAATACAGTTGGGTTTCACATACTCACGTTCTTGTGCTTCCATGAAGGTTGAAGTACATGAATTTTTTCCTAAAACCCTTTGCTAGATTGCACAAGACCTACACCTCTTTGCATTTGTCCATCAGGGTGACAGCAAAAAGGGAGGATCTAGTGAGAATGTGGAAAGAAGCAAGGAACTTGTTAGTCTCTAAATTTTAGTCCAGATTAGGCACCTGTGAGCCCTTCATACAGCAGAGCAGCACGTTTGAGAGATACAAAAAGCTGCAAGTTTAGCTTCTAAAGCTGCTGATAAAGGGCAACTGGGCTTGTAAAACCAGTTCCCATCCCTTCAGCCCCTAGAAGAAGGAGCCTAAGAACAATTTCCCTATCTCCTGCATAGATCTATGGCAGGCTCAGCTGGACTGACAGCTGCCAGTGAGGTGAAGAGCAGCACAGTTCAGACTGTCAATGCTTTAGCTTTGAAGTTGTAAAATGTTTTGAAACAGATAAATATTTTTACTATTATCCCAGATTTGTGTCAGATACTTATGCTCCATGTAAAAGTAAAGGGGAGTAAAATGAGAGTCAGTTGTGGAAAACCTGAGTGCAGCCAAAATGATTCCTTCCCCTAATGTTAAACTTAACAAAGCAGCTGAGCATAAAACATGTGAAGGATTCAATTAATCAGAAAAATTCCCATTACAAAAATCTCCAGCTGGATCAAGTGTCCAGTGAAAAGGAACTCAAGAGCTCAGCACAAAGACCAAAGGTAGACACAGCCTTTGAGGGAAACCTGTTAGAAAGAGTTCTGATAGTGAAGAGCTCTTGGCTAGTGAAGAACACAGCCAAGCACAGAGTTTATAATTTTTTTGAGACAGACCTTACCTTGGCAAAGCTCAGCTGGCCATGCTGGGATAGGCAGCTCTCCAGGGCTCTGAAGAATTTTCCATGTAACTTAGTTCTGTGTGCAGTGTTCAAAATACGAATTACAGGTACAAGGAAGGTGTATCACTTGTCACTGATGTTGTGCAGGAAATTCAGGGAAAAGAATGTGACGGCCAACTTAAGATTTGGAATCTGCAAAAGATTCCATTTTGTCCAATGATTTACAGCGGGGCAGTTCATGTATTTGTACCTTGTGTCTCCTTCACTACCATCTTACTCTTCATTCCTTCTGTACACAGAATCATCATGGGTGGCATGGAGCAAAGAGGAGTGTGAATCTCCCTGTGTCTGTGCCCGAGATTCTTCCTGAAATGACAACAGCAGCAGAGGGAAATTGCCATGACTCCAGTTCGTGTGTCTGCCCCCACAGATGATAAGCAAGTGCTATAGAGGTGCCAGAATCTTAATTTCACTTGACTGCTGCTTGATAAAGCAACGGGAAGGGAGGCAGGAGTGGTTTTCTTCTGATTGAAGAGGAATTTCATTTATCTACTGGATTATCCTGCTTACTACCACGTTGTTTTGGTTTTTTTTAAATTTTTAACTTTAAACAAAAACGCTTACAGTCTGAAAATACAAACTACCCACACCCATTGCAAATAGGGCAAAATTGTAATGTTCCTTATTCACCCCCTCTGATCTATAAACTGAGCAGAGGTCAGACAATTCCAGCAGAACTATTCTTTGGCCATTTCCTCTGGTTTATCTGTTTACTCCTCCACACTTCTCCCTTATTATTTCTTATTCCTTTTATTTCCATCAGGACCTGCATGCTTGCATATAATTTTATTTACTGAAGGGATAGGTTGATAAGGTTTTAAGCCTTCTAATACTTGAAAAGGGTCTAAAAGAAAGAAATGGACTTTTTACAAGAGCATTAAGTGACAAGACAAGGGGGAATGGATTCAGACTGTAAGTGAGTAGGTTTCGAGTATGTATTAGCTATTAGGAGGAAGTTCCGTACTGTGAGGGCGGTGAGGCGCTGGTACAGGTCGCCCAGAGAAGCTGCGGATGCCCCATCCCTGGAAAGTGTTCAGGGACATGTTGGACGGGGCCTTGAGCAACATGGTTTCGTGGAAGGCTCCAAGCCATGCAAAGGGTTGGAGCTGGATGACCTTCACGGCCGCTTCCAAGTCCAGCCCTTCTGGGACTCCGCGTGACCCGAGCCCGGGACACCGCGCCCCGCACCCGCCCCACCATGGCGGCGCCGCTGCCTCACAGGCCGCACGGGGCACCGGGCGGGCGGGGACAGCCGCCTTCCTATTGGCCGATCCTCTTCCCGTTCTTCTCTCCTATTGGAGAAGAGTGGCCCGGAGGCGGGCCCACTCGCGGAACGACGGCCGCGGCGGCGAATGGGCGGGCGCGGCCGTCCCTCCGGCCGGCGCCGGGGCGGGAGCCAATGGNCTGCGGGCTGGGGTCCTCTGCCGCCGGGATGCTGCGGCCTATGGATGGGCCGGGCCGGGATGGGCCTGGCGCGGCCAGCCGCCGGCGTTCGCGCGGGGTCTCGGGGTCGCCGCGCTCCCAGAGCTGCGTGTATCTCTGTGTGTGTGTATACGTACATATGTATGTTCTTATGTAGGTGCGTGTCGTACACCAAAAAAAATAGATATTTCCATGTGTATTTGTGTATGTACGTGTGTTAAAGTATCTGTATACCTATTTCTCCTGGGCGGTGGTGGCGTGTCCCGGCTTTCATTTGGAAGCGCCTCCGGCACACGTTCAGAGGCAGCCAGATTTTTTTAGGCGTTCAGAAGGGCAGCTGGGGAGCAAGAACATCTGCATGGGAGCAAGGTCTCCTCTGGCCTCCTGCAAAACCTCTGTCTGGCGGGGTGGGGCTTGTCTTAGTTTTTGTTCTCTTTAATGTTTGTTGTCGTGTCTCCGGCCGGGCTGGCCACGCACTTGGATGCACAGGGAAGCAGTCCCAGCCCCGCTGTGTACCTGTGTCCCCTTGGGGGCCAGGGGAGAGCAGCCCCAACACAGGTGTCCTTGGGTGTCCCCGAAGCGTCACCTCCAGCCCCTGCTGGCTCTGATGCCCTCAGCAGTAGTGGGACCAATGCGAGTTGCTGATCTCGCATGTGAAGTGTGAGCCGGGCTTTGAGGTTTTACTTGTGTGAGTAGTTCTGCAGGGCTGTGGTGCCTCTATGCTGTGACAAAGAGTTGGCTGATAGAGTATTTGGGCTTAGTGCTGGCAGAATATTCCTTCTGACCCTCTCGGGGAGGGTCTGATTTCAGCTCTGCCAGCAGAATCGCCCTTCGGGGCTACATCTTGTGCCTTTCTTGTGGGACAAGAAAAAGCACTGCTAGTTCAGCCAGAACGTAGAAAAAAACCCTACAAATCTTTACATCTTCCCATTGCATCTTGTGTTTTGTTATTTTTGTGTTCTGGGGCTGAAAGTGAGTGGTATTTGCACTCTGAGATAGTGTGTTCCAAGTCCTCTGTCATTTTAGCAGCACACCCATTCTGATTTTATTTATCGGCAAGAACATGGAAATGTTTCCTCCTAATTTTGGCCCCACCACTTCTGATTTTTTAGAAGTTTATTTCTTTCTCTTCACATTTACCAACAGCTGTGGTTGCTGAAGCCAAAACTTAGAACATCAGGCTGTCAGTATCATCCCAAAGCTTTCTCTTGATCTAAATATAGCAAAGAAAATACATTTTTCTTAATCTAATTGCCAACAAAGAGAACAATATGTATAAGAAGGAATTTTAACTCTCAAGTGGATAATTAGGTATTCTGCCAGGCTATAGCAGCTATTCTGTGCTGTATATTGTAGTGGTGTTATTTGTGATGGATGAAATGCAAAGCAAAGGATGGCAGCATGAAAATAAAAGGCAAACTGAGGCTAGATGTTAATGTTAGTGAACTGGCCCAGTTTAACCAAAATCCATATAAAGCTGGTTTTCCCAGTTGAGGAAAGAGGTCTTCTCTTGCATGAAGGACATCTGGAAAGAGAATCAGTGACTCCTGCTTCCCTTCAGGATTCACAAGACTGCTGTAAAGCAGGAGTAATTGTATTCCCACCTCAGCTCCTCTAAAAAGCACTTCCTACTGGCCTAGTTTTTGTCCCCTTTCATTTTTGCCATACAGTTTTGAGAGTTGGGTCATTTTGCTCTTAAGCATTATATGATTTTTTTGAATGGGATCTGATGGTTTGGGAGGCAGAGAGGAGAACCTTGCCTGATATAACTTAGTGCTTCAGTTTGATAATGGACTGTTATGTTGCTTAATGTATTTGGTAGATCATGCTCTAAAGCTTTCTGTGAATACAGATACAGCTTACATTTGTCTCAGTGCTCCATGTTTTCCATTCCTGAGCTGTCCTTTCCCCTTTTTCAGCTCAGCCTAGAAAAACAGTCAATATGCACAGACATATTTGCTGTCATGAGCATGAATAGGAAAGAAGGCTCCCTTGCTTTCCATTATGGTGCATCCTTTTGGCAGGCAGAAATCCTTTCCACAAGGCCCTTTTCCTTAGTTTAAGTAGTGAAATGAGACCAGAAAACAGTGTGGCTTTGGAACACCCCTGTCTTAGCTGCCTGGTGCTCCATGGCTCCCTTTTTGTTTGCAAAGCAAGTCCCCAGCTTTCTGTTCTTTCCCTCTGCTCAGCCCAAAGGGTGCTGTCATACTGGGCACGTGTGTGAGTGACCAGGCTGGTCCTTCCTCCCCTGCAGGACAGATTGCTCAAACCTCAGCTCTCTTTGGCAGCCAGCACAGCCTTGGTGCCAGTTCAAAGTGCACCTCTGATGAATAAATAGTGGCATTAGACAAAATCCCTGCTGGGTCTGTGGTGGGGCAGAGGGGGAGAGCCAGTGTTCCTGCCCCTGTAAACCATACGTTCAAGGCCCCTGCTTAGGTAAGAGCCACAAAGCCACACTGCCAAGGGTTTTGCAGACCTGAGATGAGGGTGGGCTGTTTGTCTGGCAGCAAGCAGAGGGCTTGTCACCTTAAGGCTCAATCCTACTGGAAGGGGGATGCACAGTGCTCTGTATTCCTGGTGTGAGCACTGCCACTGGGGCTGCTCCCATAGCCACTCTCGGGGCCAGCCCTGCTGGGACCTGGCTCTGTGACAGCAAAGGGAAACTGGTGCCTCACTGTCTTTTCAAAAGCAGGATACAGTGGATGAGCACCTGGTGTTGGCACCAGAGAGTTGGAGCGTGGTGACACAACCCCTTTGGCAGGACAGTTTAGATCCATTTAAGGCAGCTGTGACTTCAGTGTCTGCCACAGGAGTTCCTGTAAAGTATTGCATTCCTGGGGGTGTGTTTGTGTCAACCCTCGCTGGAACCACGGCTGTGTAAACAAGGGACAGTGAAGCTGTGTTCAGGTCTGAATCTGCTTGCTGACCAGAAGTAGCATGGCATCTTTGCATGGTGATGTTGTTGGGGGAGCATAGGAGAAAATGTCCTTAAAATTGGCTGTATTTCAACATGAGTTTATTTCTTCCCATGTAACTGTGAAGGTTAGTAATTAGCACAGTGGTTTTGTTATTGGTTTAACTCCTCCAGTGGGCATAACTAGGATATTGAAAGTAGGCTAACTGGCTGTCCCTTCAAAGTCCTCTGCAGAATTGCTCTCTTTATGTAGCAAAAATGATTTCTTAAATAACGTGAGAAAAAGTTCTTTGGTATTTTCATTGGGTTGTTGAAACCCAAATATTGGTCCCAAACTATCAGTGAGTAAAGCTTTATTTATTTCCACCCTGGTCTCTGACATGAGCAGAAGGTTTTGAGAGTTATTTAAATTCCATAGGTCACAGATCCTGTGGCATGCATAACTTACCCTGTTCCTCATCCAGAAGTATGTCATGATTGAATGACTATGTGTCCGACTTCTTTAAAGACCTAAATCCTATAACTGGAGCAGAGTCTAGTGTCGCAGCTGTACATTGTGAACCCTCATGTGCTCAGTCAAAGGAGTGTGTTAAGCATGCAGAGAGGAGACCTTGGTCTCTGTAAGAAATAATCACACAGGTGTTAAGCAGCTCACTGGGTAAGAACATGGGATTACTATGAAGCTGACAGGCCTGGTGTGAGGGTTAGCCCTGCTTCTGTTTCCCATAACTGTACCGCTTTTATCACCCAAGGAGGAACAAAGTGATATGAAAAAGCAAGAGAAGCCAGGGGAGGAGCAGATGTCTGAAAAATGTTTCACTTGAGTGGACTGAGTTGACATTCTAAAATTTCTTGAAGGTGCGGATGTGTTGAGGAGGCTGTGAAAGAAAGGGGGGTGTCTCCTACTCCTCCCTCTTTCCTTCCTCCAAAGTGAATTTCAGTTTCTTTAGTGAGAAGCAAGAATATCTCACAGATCTTCAAAGTATCCACTCTGACGTCAGGGTGTGCTGGTTGGGCTGTGACTGTATGATTCAGATTTAAGTGACTGTGTCCAAATCACGTGGCTTCTTCAGCTTCCTCTTCTATTTCCTGAGACACAGGAGCTTGGGTAAGGTTCTGTAGAGGAGAGTTGTTCTGGTAGATATAACTGCTGACAGTGCATTAGAGGTATGGTTTTGCTTGTGGACAAGTGGCTGGGTATCAGAAAGTGATTAATTACTTGCTTTGTTAAGCTGACTTAATAAATGCTAAAAAGAATTTTCCTATTAGTTGCATTTATAACTTAAAATCCTGATTTTAAGGTTGCTCTGCAGTATTCAGGGCAGTGCACCTTCTCCCTCTGGTGTCTAGAAAGAAGAGCTGTTCCTTTCCTTTCTGCCCTCTGTCACTGCTTTGCTTGCTTTTCTGAATAGCAGTAGGTGAAAAGAGGCCAAGCATTTCTAGCCCCCACATTTTTTCTTCATGTTTTTGCCCATCCAAGTAGTTTTGCTTTTAATCACAAGACAACATAAGGAAAAACCCACAAGTGGCTCTCCTAAGGAGACAGGTCTTTCCCTTGCTATGCAAACCTCTTCATCAGCAAAGAGAAGCACTGCTAATAAAATTCATCTGGTTAATAAACAGTCATAAGACAGCATGTAGCTCCTGATTAGTGGCTTATGTAAAGCTGAGGCTCCAGTTTACTAAGAAACTTCTGCTCCTTGCTGATGCTTGCAGGACTGTTGCATAAGAGCTCTCTGAGCTTTCTGATGGGCAGCCAGTGTGTGAGGTGAAGCTGTGCCTGGCCCCTGCCAAACAGACACTGAGCACTGAGAAACCTCCTTTGTTTAAGGAAGGCGTACTCATGGGAGAGAGGAAGTAGAGGCAGCAAGTGTGAAGGCTGTGGTAAAGAAAAAGTAAATTTCTTTCATGCTGCATTTTGCTGACATTCGTGCCTGCAGCAGTCCCAGCGACTTTAACTGAACGGATTGTCATGCCTGGGTGAGGGCAGGATAAATCTGCTGTTGGGAGGAGATGGAGCTACATGGTGTGCTGGAGCCTCCCTGCTGAAATCTGCTTAATCCTCTTCAGACTTTCAGTTATTTGCAGTGTGTTGTTCACTGTTTTCTTCCCCTTTCCTCTGCTTGTCCCCACAGCCTTGAGTAGTGCTTGGCTGTGCCCTCCTGAGTGCTCCCTTGGAAAGCAGCGATGATCACGTTCATGAACAATTCGGACAGCGAGGAGGAGCCCTGCAATGAGAGAACATCCCTGATGTCTGCAGAGAGCCCTCCAGTACCCTCTTACCAGGATGGCCTGCAGGCCTCAGAAGCAGGGGAAGCACAGGCACATAGGGTAGGTGTGTGTCCCTCATGGGGAGCGAGGACATGGGGTGTGGTGACAGAAGTAGTCCTGCTACCCCTCAGTCCCTCCTACCAGACTGGACTCTAGGATTGGTGTTGTTTCCCTGGTGTCACTCTCAGCCAGCAGCAGCACTGCCTGTTGCCATTTCCTCCACTCTGACTTTTTCCCCATTTTTATCTCCATATATACTCCTCCTTTTTCCTTCCCTTTGGTAAAGATACAAGCTTTTAATGAGGACCTGATGCACATATGACTATGGCAGGATATCCTTTTTAGCCTTTTTGTTTTGCCAGATACCCTTTGTGTGCTCTGGTCAGATGTAGCTAATGTTAGAACAGAATCTAGTCCAGCTGCCAACAAAGCAGCAGGATAAAGCAAGCACAGCGTTGTTGAGAGAGGAGAAACATGTCAAGCTTATGTCACCTCAGATGACATTTTTTCTATCTAGTTCCGGGCATCTTGCCCTTCATGTTCATGTGTCTATCTACATATTTGCATTTGAAGAGGTCCCTTAGATACTCATGGAATTGGTTTAAAACCTCTATTGCAACCTGTTTGCAATGGAATTTAGTGGAATTTCTAATTGTATTGTTCAGTTGGTACCTTTCTATTGGGACTCAGCTGCTATGCTGTGGTGGCCTACAGCAGCCTCGTGAGATGTGATGGAATCAAGCTTTGAACACAAAGAAAAGAAGCATCTTACACATTTGCTAATACTTCTTTTCAGAAGAGACGAGCAGGCAGCAGCCGCAGCCCAAACAATATCGCTGGTGGAGAAATGTCTGGCTCGGGTGTTCCAGTGAGAGAAAGCGTCCTGGAAAATGAAGAGGAGGAACTGACACTGAAATATGGAGCAAAGCATGTAATCATGCTTTTTGTGCCTGTCACCCTTTGTATGATTGTTGTCGTCGCCACCATAAAGTCAGTGCGCTTCTATACGGAGAAAAACGGGCAGCTGTAAGTGGGGTCTGCAAACAGCCTGAGTATGTGGGACCCCCTGCTCCACACACACGCTCTGTGCATGCAGAGTGCTTCCTTGGCAGGCTGGGAGAACCTTTACACAGGTAAAGGTGGCTGTAGAAACATACAGAGAGCTTACTAAAGCACGCTGTGCTCACCTGTGTAAGTTTTTCCTGTTTGCATTACACTGATCTGTTAGCACTGTCATTTAGGGTGCCCTGAGTGAGGCCTGTGAGCAGCATCATAATGAAGCTGCTTCATTCTGCAGCATAAAAAGCCCAGGCTGAACTCCTAGGCTGTTCACTCACTAGCTGGCAGCAATCAGGGAATAGCATGTTCATTTGGATGAGTGTCTCATTTCCTGGTGATATTTCTGGTTCTTAAAGACTCATGGTGTGGATACGTGATTCCATCCAGCTCCTGCTGACAGTGCCTGGCTCCTGGGGCTGTAACTGTGCTTCACATATGGGGTGGAGAAAGGAGGACTGTGGTCCCTTGAACTGAATCAAAGGAGGTTCTTTGGGGGAAGGGGTGTAGGGTGGTGAGAAGGGATAAAAGAGTCCAAGACTCTCCTACCAAGTGTGGAAAGAAAGGGTGTCCCCCATTTCAGAACAGCACCTGGGAAGCCAGCTGCTCTGTAAGAGCAAGCTTTTGATAGAGACCATTAATCTTTAGTTGATAATTAACCTGAGCCCAGCCTACATCTCATGTTTGCTGTCCTTGGCAGTCCTGCCTCCCTTTCCCACACACAGAGAGATCTGGTTTTATCTGGGACAGATAGTTAGAAGACAGTATCTATACTTCATATGGCTTTTGCTTTTCCTGTAGGATCTACACCCCCTTCAGTGAGGACACCCCATCTGTGGGCCAGCGTCTCTTGAACTCGGTGTTGAACACCATCGTAATGATCAGTGTCATCATTGTAATGACCGTGTTCCTAGTGCTGCTCTATAAATATCGCTGCTACAAGGTAAAGCATTCCTGCCAGAGCCTTTTCCACCTCTGTGCTGTGATCAAATGGGCCTTGCATGGCAGTGAGAAACACAGGCCCTGCACTGGCTCATCCTCTTCTTGGACACAGCAGGAATCATACTGGGCAGAAGTCTTCGTCAGTAGTGATGGAGCTGTGGCTCTGCATAGGCTTTGCTATTATTTTGTATCTAACGGCATGCCCTTAAAAACAAGGTCTGCTACTTTGTCTTAGTCTGAGTTGTCTGCATCTGATCTTACTCTGAGTTCTGAGTACAAGGTCTGAGTTCTCTGCATCTGATCCAAATGTTTTGCCGTTTGTACTTATGGACTAAGTTGTACCATTTACTGTGAATGCCTTCTATTAAGACATTTCAGACAAGCTTTGTGGGAACTGGTATTATTCCTGCCTGTGGAAGCTGTGGTAGAAGAGCACAAGGCTTGGAGGGAAAGGCACATTCAGTTTCTATGGTGCTCAGGGAGTTCTTATGTGTGGTACCAGCCCAGCATTTGAGCTCTGTCCATTCCTTCTTTTTAAACTTGTCCCAAAGACAGAGTTTATTTTACAGCCTTGGTCAAACCCCTCCTCCTTCCTAGCAAACAGGAAGAATGTGCTCACCTGTATGAGCTAGCACCCAGTATGGATACCCATGAAAATGCTTAGGCCAGAGACTGAAAAAAACCCCAACCAGCTAAAACCCTAAGAGACAGAATACAAAATGAAAGTGGGAGAACTGGGAGGAACTGGCTCCCTCCCAGTCCCTCCTCCTTCACTGACCATAGGGAAGGGCAGGGTCTTTGGACACTGGAAGAGGAGTGCAGAAGGAGACTACTGGGCTGCAGTTCTGTGACCTGTGCAGGGGTGACAGCCCTACAATCACTGTCTCTTCTTGTCCTTGATAGTTCATCCATGGCTGGCTGATCCTTTCTTCCCTGATGCTGCTCTTCCTCTTTACCTACATATACCTTGGGTAAGTGGGAATGGTGCAGGTAACCTGGCAGTTCAGGGCTCCTACACATCTTTGCTGAGAATTCCCACTTTGAGCAAGAAAAGGAATATCTCCCCTTCTCCAAATGGACATTTAAGTGTTGTTAGAAGAAGATAGCTTTCTTTTTTAAAAACTGGAAAAGAAGATCTTTAATAGTCAATGCTCAGTTTTACAAAAATCGCTGGGAAGTGATACCGTGAGCATGAAATGAACAGCCTGAATCTTGTGGTACAGAGGCCCTGGATTATACTGAGAAGCACATGGAAAGGCATTTTATGTGCTGAGTTACTTCTCTGTTTGTCTTTTTTCTGAGACAACTTTGTTTCAAGCTCATTCCCTTAGCTCCCAGCTCAGGTGAAAGGAAACTTTTAACTTGTGGGTGACATTTGTTAAGACATTTTCATTTTTAACTGTGAGCACATTGCACCTGGTGGGATGACACTGACAGGATTTCTTTGCTGGAGACAGTCATGTAGCCACAGACCTATGCACATTTAAGACTTGAAATCCTGCCTGCTGAAACCCTTGGAATTGCTGTTGAACTGAGGACTAAGGCAATGTGGTGCTGGTCTGTAACACGGGACATCCATCTCATGCAGGAGGAATAGAGCTCAGAGCAGCAAGGAGCCAAAGGGCAGGTTCCCCTTTCATGATGAGAGTTACTCAATTCTGCTTCCTTCGGCTGTAGTTGGGGGCTTTTTTGTTTAACTACAGCCAGTGGGATGCTTTGCATGTCACTTGCTTTCACTGCTTAGCTAAATTTTCTTGTGGTATTCCAGTGAAGTATTGAAGACGTACAACGTGGCCATGGATTATCCCACTCTGTTCATAGTCATCTGGAATTTTGGAGCTGTTGGAATGATTTGCATCCACTGGAAAGGTCCCTTGCAGCTCCAGCAAGCTTATCTCATTATGATCAGTGCTCTAATGGCATTGGTGTTCATTAAATATCTACCTGAGTGGTCAGCATGGGTGATTCTAGGTGCAATCTCCATCTATGGTAAGTCTGGGTTGTGACTCTCAAGGTGTGCCTCCTGGAGAGGTTACTCTGTGGCAATCTCAGGACTCTGTATGCCCTTCCAAAAAAACAACTTTATGGTGCTCAAAGCTTTAGAAAGTGACAGATGGTCAATTAATTTGACTCCCTGCCTTGTGTCTTGCTAATTGTTCATGTAGGTAGTGTATCTCAACCAGGTCTTTCAAAGTGGATCACCAAGTCAGGGAAGGACTGAACCTCACCTAACTGCATGGTAGGGGTGGTTGGGGTTTTATCCGTAGCAGACCTGACAGTGTTGCAGGTTTTGTTTATTGTTAGCAAGAGAGCATGGGTTTTGGTATGAGTTATAAGTTTCAAGAGAACCTGCAGAACAAGAGGGAGGAGATCTGATGGAGGAGAGAGGGTAGGCAAAGAGGTACTGGACTGAAGGCCTTCATTCAGAGCCAGTGTACATAGTGATGGATTGTGGAACGTGAACAAAGCACCCCCACTCTTCCTCTAATTAAATTTACCATCACAGTGAAATGCTGCTGTCTGCTTTCAAAGAACTCATGTGGTATTCTCAAGGGGCTTTTTATAGGATTACCACAGTGAAAACTCTTATTACATTAAGGCTTGGAGATGGTATTTTAAGTGAACAACACTTTCAGGGACGTAGAACAGCTAGAGATATGCAAAGTGGTGGAAAGTGCCATTCAGGAGATCATCTGGTTTATATGGATAGATGTAAATTTGAGGGGGGAATATCTTCTAAAGATAAAGAATGTAACACATGGATAACAGTTCAAGATGAGATTGGTCCTTTTCTTTCTGCAGATCTGATGGCTGTTCTCTGTCCCAAGGGGCCACTGAGAATGCTGGTAGAAACTGCTCAGGAGAGAAATGAGCCCATTTTCCCTGCATTAATATATTCCTGTGAGTAAGATTACAATGTTAATGTTTTTAGCCAGATGAAACTCTATTAAACTATTTCTGTGTCAAAGCAAAGAGCACTGTCTTAGCTACTTTCTTGCCTTAAGAATGGTGCACAGTTATGTTCTGGAACAGACCATTTGTAGAAGGCCTTGTTTATCTGTTACAATGTTGCTATCTCTAATTAGCTAAAGGGAGCCCACATTTACGTTTTGAAGCTGGATGTTCAGAAACAGATTTATCCTGTCATGAATGTAGTGCAGAATATGCCTCTTTTTTCTGCACACAAAACCCCGTGTGAGGGTTGGGCAGCAGTGTTTGCCAAGTTCTGTGATGAGGTGATGCTCACTCAATACATTTATTCATTGTGTGTGTGCTTTACAGATACATTTGAAAAGTGTGATGAGGCTCCATGCTTCCTGCAGCCCCCTCTTGCTCTCTGTACTGTACAGCACTGGCAGTGCTTAGAATATATTTGCTTTATTGTTCATTCTTTGGCTCCTCACTTTGCAAAGGGCTCCATTCAAGTACTGCTCTGCAAACAGAATCTTCCAGTCTCTTCCCTGGCTTTTTTGGGCTGTTTAACTACCACAGTGTCTGGTGCCCTTGTCCAGAGGTATCCACATGTTTAAGATAAGATTGTTGGAAGGCAGAAGACTCAACACTCATGGGACCTGAACTCGAGTGCTTCATGGACCTCAGAGACTTTTTCGTTACATCACTTGGAAGATTCAGGTTATTCCTGAATGTTTGGTGCTAAGCAGAGGATGCCTACAACCTGACTGATTTTTGTTTTCTTCAAGCATTTAATGTTACATAAATGCTTTTATGTGTTCCAAGCAGAGTCTCAGTTCACCTCAGCTGCCTTCCTTTTACAGGAGATTCTGTTACACTGACCTGAGACAATCTAGATGAAGTCTCTCACATGCTTTAATTAACAAACAAGAGTTTCCCTAAAGGAGAATGCAGTTCAGCAAATAATAAATACTGAACAAAAAGTTCTTGGGCAGAATGTCAGTGTCTTCATTGCAAGACTGCATTTCTGTGGCTCCCTCTAGATGAAAAAACATCACCTTGGCTGAGCTCATCGAGGAAAAGCAGGCACTGTGTTTGCCTTGGCTTATTTTGTTTAGCTTAGCTTCTATAAAATCAGGGAGAATGACGCATACTTAAATAAAAAGCCGATTTGAGTTCCCTTCCACTGATTTCAGAATGGTTTGTATTCCTTTTTAATTTAGGGATCCCAAGAATAAACCCCCAAACAGCAGTTGCTATTGGCACCAAAACAGAAATATGCAATATTTTGACAGAATGGAACCACAACAGGCAGAGAGAAAACTTGCATTCTGACAACTCCTGTAATCCCTCGCTTGTGTGCTGTACCTTTAGCAGAACATGAGTAAGCTGTGTTAGTTAACCTCTGGTTACCTTTTGTATTACCATCATTCCCTGGGAAATTGTTTTCTTTGAAGAGAAGAGCCAGAAATCAGGAAGAAACCAAAGGAGTTGAGGACCCTAGTTCTGGAATTTTGCTTTCTTTAATCCATGGAGAAGATTATATTGACTCTTAGCTACTTGTGCTCTGGGACATTCTTAAAAACTGAATGGATGCATTGCCTTGGCTTTCTCTCACCTTGCTGTCTCAGTGGCTAGAGAAACCAACTGAGTGTTTTAGAAGCATTTACAGCAACAAGGGTTTGTATTTTTAGGGACAGCTAAATACTTATTTCCTCTGATCTACAGTGGCTAATGTTTCATGCAGCTGATTACTTTCTTTCTTCCAGCTGCTATGATGTGGACAGTTGGAATGGCAAAGCCAGACACAGCAGCAAGAGGACCAAGTCAGCAGACATGGGATGCAGGTTTGTTTGCATGTCCCTCTCCCATACAGAGCACACTGTCCTACAGAAATAATGAATATGTTTGAGACTGAATGTAAACATAAGCCCCCAAATCCTGATGGATGATATTTTTTCAGTGTTGTTACTTGCAGAATTCAGTGATGTTCATAAACCTGCTGTTAGGACTGGCAGCAAAGATGGACAGTGTAGGAGGCTCCAGTATTCAGGCCACTTTTATTTAAAAAAAGCCCTAAACAAACAACAAATCAAACAGAAGTGTTGTTTAGCTCACATCTTCGGTGTACTGAAGTCAAAGCTGAAAGTGGGCTGGGGGGGTTATATTTTTTCATACTAGGGATGGTAAATTACAACATAGGCTCCTAAATATAATACTGATGAGCTGGTGAACTTCAGTGTTGCATTTAGACCAGTGCTATGGAGCAACTCTTTGTAAGTGCAATATGGCTAAAGAAAATAAATGTCTTTACCCTTGGGTAAAGCCTTGTGTTAAGACAGTTACCCACCAGTAGCTTTTGTGATTCAAGTTTACATTGTAGCTGGTTTTGCAGTAATTTGGGTGCCTTTGTTTTTATCTTCTTGAGATGCAAATTAAACTGCAGTTTTAAGGTGATTGAATAGAATGTTGCTTGTGGTTTTGGGAGGATTTCCCATCTAGTCCTGTTGCACTTTAGAGATGACAGTACCTTTGAATGTTAAAGCAATAAATGTGTGCAAAGGTTTGATAACTGAACATGCTGCTTATTTCAGGATGAAGCAGCTGACATACCAAGGAATGGCAGGGACACAATCCTGCTGTGAAATGGGGCACAGAGCAGGCACAGACTACATGCTGAGGGGTACAGAATGCTCTGTGGAAGCTCTGTGTCCCAGATCAGTCTGCTTGCACCTGCAGCAGCAGCAACCTGTCAAACTGACATGGACTGAAGGGTTTGTAGGAGCTTCTGAAAAATAGGAACTGTCAGATAGAGTCATATATCACAGACTTCTGCTTCCAAAACTACTGCCAAAAGCTCTGTCAGATGTGCTTTAACAGAGGGGGGGAAAAAGTTACATTTGTGGACAATGAAATGTGTCTGCTTTCTACATGTGAACAGTCAGCTCCAATGTCAGTGTGACTCAGGACTTCTCTCAAAAATGGCAGTACTCTTAGTCATCCATTTTTGTTATACGACTGGTTAGGGAATACCTGAGCACCTCCACCCCAAAGGTATAACACTGTGGGAATGCATATTAACTTCAGTGGGTTTTCCTTGTCATTCTGGCCTCTGCAGAGCAATGTTAGGTCTGTGTAGGTGCTCACTTGTTAAAGCCTTTGAGCTCCTGGGTGGCTGCCAGAGGAGCTGTGAACATGCACCCTTCTGACTGTTGCAAACAATAACACACGTGTTTCCCTCAAAGCCACTAAATGTCTCTGCTTCAGCTGCTCCTGATGGTCACATCTCCAGGAGACAAAGGGTATACCCATTGCAGGGCAGCTTCCCAAGAGTGTGGATTTCATGGGCTAAAACATGTTATAAACCTAGCTGTCTCTTGTGTTTCTTTTTTTTTTTTTTTTGTAATCCATTCTTGGCCTGTTTTTGTGGAACCAAGCTGAGGATGGGAGAGAACACCTCAGGAGCCCTTCACATGCAGAGTCTCAGATGTCAGAGACAAGGAGTCCTGTTCCAACAACTCGTCCTGTCACTGCTTTAGAGGAGCTCGAGGAGGAGGAAAGTAAGGGAAGCTTTATACCTTGTTTTCAGTGTAGTGAGAGCCTGACGTTTTTACTCTTTGTGGTTAACACTCTGTTACCTAGTTTGGTCTAATCACAGTTAATTTGAATAGTTGTGCTTGCTGAGCACTGAGGATCTTGAGTCTGACTGTGTATTACCTCTTGCTGCTGCAGAATCTGTTCTGGGATTGTGGTTCCAGTGACATCTGTTGGCTACATGTACAGTTTAAACAGTTCCTTCTTCCCCTTGACTCCTGTTCCTCTCTGTCCTTGTGCTTCCTCAGCTGGTTCATTTGTAAAGCAGCCCAGAGAATGAGGGAGAACAAAAGCAATTAGTGGGAAGAGGGGCTGAAAGTCTCAGCCTCTTCAGGAATGTGTGGGTCCAAGTTGGTAGCCAGGACTAGGAACCTTTACCTGCTCCCCAGGGGACAAGAATTTGTTCAGGAGGAAGCAAAACAGGAGGCTGAGAATTAACACTTGTTTTCTTTTTTGAATTCTTTCAGGGGGTGTGAAGCTGGGCCTTGGAGACTTCATATTTTACAGCGTGCTTGTTGGGAAAGCAGCTGCCACAGCTAGTGGAGACTGGAATACCACACTGGCCTGCTTTGTAGCCATTCTCATAGTAAGTGAGCAGCTTTTAAAAGCTCTGTCACACCCTGTTCAGCACAAAGTGTTGCCAGAAGTACCAGCAGCTGAGCACTGCTAAATCAGTCCGGGTAACCTGCTAGGTATTTAGGAATACTCTGTCTCTAGGCTTTAAACAGCCACTGCAGCAGAATGATCCAGAATAATCAGAGCAGAGCCAAGCGTGGATATGGTGGGGGTGAAACAGCCCCAGGGAACTGCTGGTGTGTTTGCTTCAGCCACAAGAGTCAATATTAGGAACTCCACACTGATTAGCAAGTGTAGTTGAAAAGGTTAACTCTGTTATGCTAAGGGGAGCTGATAGATAAGAGGGTGAAAACCTATCTTATTCTACTATTTGAACTGGAAAAAATGAGAAGGAAGGAGACTTAGATCCATGGAAATTATCAGTAAGGGCAGATGACTAACATACTGTAGCTGCTAAAGAGTTGGTCCTGCCAGGTCTAATGAAGACACACTATTAAGCTTCCACATGAGTGGAAAATAATTACTATGCACTTGCTGTTTACCTCAACATCCTCATGGAAATTAATCAGAAAGACAACAGCAGGATTTTTAGCATGTAAAAGAAAATTGATTACTGTGTCCTTCTTGGGCCTCTATTTTCCTACTTAGATCCCAAGGACAGTGCAAGTGACTTTCACTTGTGAAGACTGTACATCAAAAAGCATGAGAACCAGAAATGAGCTGCCTTCACTGGAGTCTATTCTGTGTAGCTTTCTGACCCCACAGGTCAGAGAAACCCATAGGATCACTAAGGTCCATATGCTGCAGTCCAGCACAGGGTCCTTTGCTGGGGGAAATGTTCTTGGTCATCCCTCTTGTGAGGCCAAATGCCCTATTCTGTGTCCTTTTTGGTGCTGTTAAAGCTTGTTCCATCTTGTTTTGCAGTTTCATAATCTTGCTGCTACGTGGCTTTCTGGTTCCCAAAAATGTCCCTCCTGTTTCTCAGCAGTAAGCACATCTTAAAAGGGAGATGAGATTTAAAGAGCTGGTGTAGGCCAGATATGGTCCTGGTGAGAGTAAGGACAGAACTACAGGCTCAGGTGGATTGTGAACAAGTTTGCAATCTAGAAACACTGATTAAAAAAAAAAAAAGAATTTAAAAAATCCTGTCTGCTGATCTTTAGTTAATGAGTATCTTTGGAGCCCAGTGTCTTTGAAGATTTGTCATCATGGAGGAATTAAAAAGGGTTCTGATGAGAGAAGGAATTACTATCTAGAGGTACTTAGCCACAGTATCTACCCAGAATATACAATAGCTTCCTCACATGCTCCAAAAAGCAGATCTTGGCCTGCTATCCAGGTAAAACCAGAACTCACCCATTGTAATAAGCAATCCAGCCAAAAGAACAGCAGTGGATATTTGATTTGGTTTTGGGTTTTTTTTTGTTTTTCTTTCTTTTTACCCTAAGGAACCTTGTAAACTGGGAATGTGTTAAAAGTATTAGAGACCTTCAGTGGAACTCCTATCTGTGCAGTTCCCCAGGATTTAAGTGCTTTTGTCTGCTGGATCAGTACTTCATTCATAATGGCACAGAACAAGGAGTAACATAAATGTGTAAAGAAGTTAACCTGTGTAAAGAAGTTAACCCTTTACAGGGCCAGCTGTACCTCTGCATTTGCTGTTTATACCACTTTCTCAGCAGAGAGCTGTGCTCAAGATGGCTGAGGAAAAACCTGGCCAGCTTGTGTGAAAGATGAAGCTGTGGGCACATAGATATTCTGCTGCTGGTAGCTCAGGTAGTCTGCAGTGCTCTGCAGTGCATAAAGATTAATTATCTGTATGTTGGCTTGTTGGTGACTTGTATTTCTGGTTGTCTTACTATTATCTCCTTGTGTTTTTTATTCTCTTCTCTCTGACAGGGTTTATGCCTAACACTTTTACTACTGGCTGTTTTTAAGAAAGCACTGCCTGCTCTTCCCATCTCCATCACCTTTGGCTTGATCTTCTACTTCTCGACAGACAACCTTGTGCGACCGTTCATGGACACCCTGGCCTCCCACCAGCTGTATATTTAGAAGAAGTGGGAGTTAGAGGATTCTTTTTCAAGCTTTGCTGTGAAGTATGATATAATGTTTGGAATAGGTCATAAAGTTTTTACACTTAGTGCCATATATTTGTAAGGAAAACACTAATTCCGTGACATGACGTGTACTAAGAATCTAATAGTTACGTGTTGAACTGAGATTTTTCACAGGACTCTTGGTGAAAAGCCTGGCTCCTTGCTGATGTCAGAGTGTTACTTTTATTTTATTTGATGTGCACAGTGGCTGTTGTGAGCACAGAAACCTGAATGTGGCATGGAACACTGGAGAGGTGAGGGGTCTGATCTCCCAGGAGATCAGACCCAGGAGCTAAGTAAGGTGTTTTAGCCCTGGAACTGCAGTCATCTTTAACCATACTCTAGAATTTCTAAGTCTTCACACGTCTGAAGCGTTGTGCAAACACAAGGTGCAAGTGATTGGAAAAGCACAGCTGGCAGCATGCACAGAGCAGTGTGTGAGCCATTAGAGAAGTGAGGCTGAACTTCCTATGCTGGCTGCTGTGCACACAGCATCTGTTGAAATTGCCCCAAAGGCCCATTTATTCTGACCTTAGTTAGACACAGTGAGCCGTGAGGGATCGAGACAGGATGTCAGTGGTGGGATGCTGGAACATCAGGCTCCTGGCTCTGAGCACATCCACCAGTGCAGCAAGCAGCTGATGAAGGCAGGGCTGCCCCTTCCAGCGCATCCGATCCTCAGCGTGTGGAAACAGATACTGCTCTCTCTCCTCCCAACGTTTTATTTTTTAGGAAATATTTTTCTGGGTCATTACTACAATCCTGAAATGACCCTAAGGTGGAAATGACTGAACAACTCCAGTAAATCAGACCTGTAACTTACTGTGTGTGTTTCTGGTCTCATTTCTGTGCATTGTTGTAACTACTCCAAAGGAGGATTTTCCTTCCCTTTATTAAGAGGTCCTCTCTTACACTGGCTGAGACTTGGTTTACCTAGGTTTTTGTACTGTTTAAAGATTATTTTTTTAATTACAAATTTTAAAACAGCTATTTAGTGTCAAAGGGACTCTTTTGGAAATATCCAGTCATAGTTTGTATCAAAATACTGGGGTGCAAACTTCAATCTGTTGTTACATTACTTTTAGGAATAGCTATACACCCTCAAGTGAGTTCATTAAGAAAATCACAGTGCTTGATGTCAGTAAAAAATACATAGGACAGACTGAACCTTTATGTTCTGTCCACTGTTGAAAATAATTTTATTTCTACTCTTTGAGTCAGTTTTTCAATAGTTGCCAAGGTTCTGTGATTTTTTTCTTTTCTTTTTACTTGTATCTCTTACTCAAACAAGCTCAGTTTTCTTTGACAGCTGATCAGTGTCAGTAAATGTAACATTATGTGAGAATTCATTGAGAGACATAGAATTTAATTTCTGGAAATACTTTTTAGATAAGGCTTTGAATTACACAGTTTTTATGTAGTGCTTTTTCCAGTAGACCTGTTCAAGCTCATCTGCTTTGATATTTAACAAGGACATCACACAGGTAATTCAGACTAATTTTTAAAAAGTGCATAAGGGTTTTTACAAGGGGGTTGTGTGTGTGTGTGTGTCTCAGTCTGGACAAGTCAGTAACTCTTGCTCTTTGTTAGTTTTCTGGCCTCATTTCTCACATTTGCAGTGTTTGGACTTAACTGCAGACAGAGTTAACTATTACTAAAAGGTATTTCCTTTGGAAATGTAAATCAGTAGAGCTTTGTTTGCTGACTTTTAAGGCTTATGTGAGAGCTGCTTTTTCTATTTGTTTGTGTTTGTTCTTTTTAACGAAAATAGTTATGGGGCCAAATTGGACTAGAATCACTGGGAAACGTGATTTTACTTTTTGCATTGCATGGTATAGAGAGGATGTGAATTATTTGTATATACTGAAAGAAAAATCCTGCTTGGCTTATCAGGGTTGAATTTCTGTGAAAGCAGAGTTGATACTTGAAGGAAACTGGAAGGGGAACCTTCACATATTGAAGGATCACCACTGGTTTTCTGCACATACCTGCTTGCCAAAGACTGGCCTTCCACTGACAAATTCTGCAGAACTTAGAAGAATTGTAATTTAAAAGGTAACTGAGCAAGAGATTCTGGCAGTGCAACAGAATGTATTGTCCTGGTGAGTGATAGGAGTATATCATGGATATACTGGAGTGGTTAAAATTGTGTAAAAGTTCATATGTATTTACTACAAATATATATTTGTGTTTGTGTGTGCATATACACACAGACACACAAATTTTAAAATTACGTGGAGTGATTTCTCATCTCTTTGGATGTTTTCACCTGTGCATAAAGTGAAGTTTTGTTTGTGATGTTAACATTGTGCAGCATGGCCTAAGATGTGAAACGCAGAGAAGCAGGATTTACCCTACTCATAGCTGGCTGCTACCTGAGATACTGACTCAGTGACCTGGCAGCTTGAACCACCAAAGCATTTGTCTGCCTAATGTGTTCATTCACCAGTGTCAACTTGCTGCATGCTCTGAAGAAATCCTACTGTTCTCCCTGATGTGCATCCCTGAAACAGCACAGCTGTCAGGTACACTGAGGTGACACCTTTCTTGATGCTAGTGTCACTCAATGTCTGAAGTCCTATAGGAGATGCCATGTGTTGGCATTTTCCTGTGTGATCCTGGTCACAGCCCCTCCTCTCCAGTCTGAAATGAGTGTTTCATTGCATCTAGTCTCAAATGTAGCTTGGGCATACATTGGTCTTTAAGATCTAAGACTGAAACCAAGTCCATGAACAAAAATGTAGTGGTGAGCCTGCCTAATGCAATCCCCAGTGAAACTTTTGGTGGGATGTCTGGGGTTGTTTTGTTTAAGTGTCTGCTGTGTGTCAAAGACTGGAGATGAGCCTTGTCCTCAGAGGATGCACAAGAAGCATCACAGTCATAATGAAAAAATCTGAAACAGGATAGTCCTTGCAGAAGCACACAGCTTTCATTTGATACTCGTGGTCTCATTCATAAAACCTGACTTTAGGCTCTTTGTTCTTGCCTTCATAGGTACTTCCAGTTAATCCCACTGTGTTTGTTTTCCTCTTCCTTGTAACTCAGACTGGGTTTTGGTTCAATTGAATATACAGTTATTTTTCTTTATTGTTTCCCTCAGTCCTTGGTCTCCATTTCTGCTTTAGAGGTGCTCCTTGTTAGCCACGGGAGGGCAGTAGGTCTATGTGGAGAAGTACCAGCCATTTTAAAGTACTCTGCTATGTGCCCCTTGAAGGCCCTGGAATCTCCTTCGTGGCAGGAAAAAGAAAAAAGGCAGGCACCCCACACTCCAGCACAGCTGTAGTTTTAGCCCAGCATGGGAGAGACTTTCAATGAGAATAAACTCACTCTGAACCAGAATTCATTGAAAACCAAGCATTTTCAGTGTGATGCCATGTTCAGCACTGCAGCCCTGGGTGAGATGCTGCTGTTAGATTGCACACTCCATTTTGTTTTTCTTTTTTTAATAAATCATCCACTCCTAGTTTCATTCCTTAAAGCCCCAAGCATAAGTCAGGGGCTCCTCGAGGCATTGCTCAATTCAATTTATTACATAAATAAAGATTTCTTCTGAGCATCTTCAAGAAGGAAAGGAATGCTTGTACTTACTGATTTGTCATTCTTCCTCTCACTTCCATCTCCTGTCCCAGTAGGTCTTGCTAATCTGGGGAGAAAAAAGAGCACACAGCTGTCATTCCAGCTCTTAGCACTGAGAAATCTAGGGACAAGCTAGATAATGTTGGATGGGCTTTGAGCAACGTGGTCTAATGGAAGGTGTCCTTGCCCCATGGCAGGGGGATTGGTACTTAGATGGTTTCTAAGGTCCCCTCCAACCCAAACCATTCTATGATTTGCTGTTGTTTGTGTCCTCAGGAGGACCAGGGGTTATCTTATTTTCTTGAACTCAGTTGTTTTGTAAGAAAGCAGTCTGGAGCGATGTGGTGTCTTTGCCAGAAGTTCTCCTACAACATTACTTGTATGCCCTCAACACACATTGTATTCCTTGTTGAATTTATCCTTTCTTCCTCTGCCCTCAGTTAGGTAAAGTCATGTGAGCTGTTCCCATTCTACAAGTGGGAAA
Source organism: Promerops cafer (assembly GCA_013398275.1). Lineage (NCBI taxonomy): Eukaryota > Metazoa > Chordata > Aves > Passeriformes > Nectariniidae > Promerops > Promerops cafer. Next base: position 215,204 of record VZSE01012170.1, read on the forward strand.
CAAAGCAATAGAGTAAATCATGGAATCACAGAATGGTTTGGGTGAGAAGGGACCTTAAAATCACCTAGTTCCAACCCCCTTGTATGGGTAGGGACACCTTCTACTAGACCAGATTGCTTTATCTAGCCTAGCCTTGAACACTTCCAGGGATAGGCATCCACAGCTTCTCTGTGCAAGTGCCTCACTGCCCTCACAGTAAAGAGTTTCTTCCCAATACCTAATCCAAACTTACTATCTTTCAGTTTGAAGCAATTCCCCCTCATCCTATCACTACATGCCCTTGTAAAAAGTACCTCTCCCTCTTTCTTTTGGGCTCCTCCCAGGTACTGGAACGCCACACGACCATGCTGGGTTTGAGCTTGGACACATAAGGAAGATCTGTCCACATCAGATCATGGCATCAAACACCATCACACAAGTTACTGTTACTTCTTTTTTCCACACTGCTTTGCTGCAGGTTTGCTATTACCCACCTTTTGCCACTCTAAATGCAAGACGTTTGCCTTGAGCACTGAAGGAGTTAAACAAATATTAACTGTTATCTTCTTTGTGCAACACATTTGACAGGTGCCCAAGAGCACAATTTGGGAGGTGTCAATGCTCAGCACTATTTGTGGCTCACTATTAGAAAGATATAAATAAACAGAGACTTTGAAGTGGAACTAGCTGAACTCCTTGATATAGAAACCTGAGACAGGTACAGGGCCAAGTAGATGGAGTGGAAGTTTTCCAAAAGTGGGAACTGTTCGAGCCCTATCAAATGCAGCCTGAGGTAAGTGACAGCTCCCACAGCCAACTCAGGATTAGATCTGTGCTGAAATAAATGCCAGGAAGCCTGGCACTCCTGAACTTGCCTTGCAGAAGGAGGTGGAGTAGGAAAAGCATTAGGCCTGTTTTCTCCTGGATCACGTGTTTCTATGATTTCAATGAGACCTTGCTCTTTTTTTTTATACCCTGATATAAAACATGAGTAACTCCACAGCTAACTTGCATTTAAGTAGATCAGGAACAATGCATAAAGTGAAAGTGTGGAAAACTAATCCAGCATGTTTAACTTATGCCATGCCATCTTCATCCTTTACAAAGCTTAATACAAGCATATAAAATTCTCCCTGACTTCACAGAGCTGCATCTGTGTATGAAAGAATATGAGCCTTCCTTCAAAACTGGTGTAAGACAAGCAAGATCCCTGGAGCTGAAGGTAGGATTCAGGATTATTTTAAAAGCTACCTATCCTGTGTACCAACAGTTAGTAGCAATAAAATGCCAGTAGCATTAACAGAACTGTTCTAAACAGGAATGTCATCCCTTCATCAAGCCAGAAAAGACATGCCCTCTCTTTAAGCCCCTACCAAATACAGTCTTTGTGATACTCTGGGAAGTTCAGATTTGAGCTATTTTTGTTCTCCAGCTATTGAGACAATAGTCTTCCCAAGTGTTCTGTGAGTTTCAAGAGGCATGAAAACTGTTTAACTTCCTTCTTTAATATGAAAAAGAATTGCCCTGATTCCTGCCCATGTGTGATTTGGGTGGGCAAGCAAGAATGAAATGGCAAATGCACCAAACAAGGACTTAAATAGGATGGGGAAATGAGGGCACTTAGCATGTAAAGGGTTAAGGTACCTTCTCTGCTACTCTTGTGTGCACATGCTATGTAACACTGTCATGAAATAGGAGCGCTGCTGCAGAACAGTGAGAACATCTGTATTTCAGGAAAGGAGTAACATTTCCTATGCTGGGAAAGCACACCACCAGCTAAACTGAAGCCAAAGTTGCTACAGTGCATTGAGTGGATGGTGCAGGGTGTCCTCGCTGTCCAGGCTGCATCCTTAGATACTGTGTCTGGTGGGATTGCTGAAGGAAAGAGTCATCTTTGGGCTCCTTGGGTCATCAACTTGGGCTCCTCCAGGCTAGAAATCTCACAAGTGTCTGGGAGTTGATGGGAGAGTGGACCTGCAGTGCTGGTTCTTTTGCCTGAAGGCAAACCCTTTTCCCTGCACACTAGCACAGAGCAGCTTGAAATTACTCTGCTGTGCTTCCACTGAGGCTTTCCAAAGACTTCTTTAGGCATCAGGAGCATGACAGAGCAGGAGAATGCCATTAACCCTATTTTACAGATAGGAGTTGAATAATTTGCTCAGGGTCAAACGAAGGGCTTAACCTGGATGTCTGGAGCATCTCTCAATCAGTCACTCCTACCAGAGGCTCGTTAATTGCTGATGTCTCCCTCTTAGTTGCACTCTGGTACGTGTCAGTCAGGATGTTCTGCCATCAGCTGGTCTCTCTCTGTCCAGGTATGCAGACACAGATGTAGATAGCAGAGGTTAGATTATGCAGTCCTGCTCAAATGGCCTCTGGAATTGGATTAATAGCCACAGCAAAGCAGGAAAAGGGTCAGTCAGCATCCAAAGGTAGCAACAATCCTGCTTTCCCATACTGGTTTTGGCCTTTGGTTTTTGAAGCCACAACATCCCTGCAGACTGACTGCTAGAAGTAAATTGTCATGACTATCTATGAATCATCGTCTGGCAAGTGGATGGAGGTTATGAGTTTGTCCATTTGCCACACAGGCACTCAGAAACACCCTGCAGCTTTCCATGTCTCCATCCCACACCTTGCTGTGTTTGGAACAGCGAGGCAGGAAGCCAGGAAGCCAGAACAAGTACTGGCTTTCAGGGCAGTGAAAGAAAACACAGTGTCTTGGGGATGATTCCAGGCTAGGGCAAGGTGGCTCACTGCTCTCCAGCTCTGAGAGACACGGCAGTGCCATGCCAAAAGCTGGGGCAATGGCTGAGTTTGGCAGCACACTTTGCCATTAACCAGCAGAACTATGATGACTAGTCTTAATTCTTAGTTCCAGTAAAGTGTTCAGAAATAACCCTGTTTATCCCATGTTCTCTGGCTCCAGCCTGCCTTCCCATTTAGAACAACTCTGCCCAAACTGTTCAGATAACCCTTCTGTCCTTGGCAAAAGGCTTTTCAGAGCGGCTAAATGCAGGCAAAGGACTTGTTTCTGTTTGCCTAGCTTCAAAATTAATTTGCCATGTTTACCCAGGGGGTGAATGGCTTTGCCAGTTATCATCTGTAAAGTGAATCCTGGCTGGAAGCTACAAAGAACTGAGCCTTTCCACCTTGTCCATGCACAGGATAGTTTGAGGTACATGTAAACAATCAGGTGCCAAGGGGAGAGAGCAAAACACCAAACTATGCAAGCAAATGCAATTTACAGTGAGCAGAAACAACTGATCTGTCTAGTCCAGACAAAGAAGAATTACAGACTGAATAATGTTTAAGTGAGTCTAACAGAGAAACAGAAATGCCATATTCTTGAGGCACACATCTGCTAATCAGGCTACTGCACTCTTCATCTCATTCAAAATGGCTTTGCTCAAGACCCACAAAAAAGCACTGTTGTGCAACACAATTTGAACTGGCAAGTACAACACTGTGAATGTTTTACTATATAAATTGCTAAGGTGGCAGGGGCAGTGGTGCCTGTCCTTGCCCTGCACTGTCCCACACACTACCCAAAGACAAGGACTGGTAACCCTTTCTTCCATTTAGTGCTTGTATCTGCACCTCTTCACCTGGCACTGTCCTTCTCTTAATGTACTCCACCCCCACGGGCTCGTCTCCAGTTTCCAAAGCACCCGGGACCCACTTGGCACCCACATGGTGAAGTCTGGAGGAGAGGTGGGTGGCGTGAGGCACAGCCACGCCTGGCATGGTGGTGTTTTCATGGTGTGCTGCACAGCCCTTTCTGGCAGCCTCCTGTCACTGAGGAACACGGCGTAGCTTAGGCTTGTCGTGGCTTGTTACCACCTCACCCTGACAGCAGCACCTAGTTTTGTTTTCTTTCATCGTCCTTCCTTCCCCAAAGCAGCTCCTTTCTGGGGGATATGGAAAGGAGGGAGGTGTGAGCAGGGGCACAGACAGGCAAGGCAAAACACAGGGGGCAAAGGGAAGGTTTTTGTGTCTTCTTCACCCTCTCTTTTATTCAAGACACAGAACCTGACAGCCACCTCTGCTCACCTCCTCCCAGCCAGGGGTCTTGGAGCCCTCCAGCAGCCCCACTGGCATTCCCTGCCCTCTCCAGCTGTGCAGAGCAAGGCTGCTCACTGAAAGCTGCAGGAGGAAAATAGGGGTGGGAATCATGAAACTTCTCTGTGGTGGCCAGTGACATGTCCTGAGGGAATGGCATGAAGTCGTGTCAGGGGGGGGTTAGGTTGGGTATCAGGACAAGGTTCTTCAGCCAGAGGGTGGTTGGACACTGGAACAGGCTTCCCAGGGAAGTGGTCACAGTACCAAGCCTGACAGAATCCAAGAGGAGTCTGTCAATGCTGTCAGGCACATGGTGTGTGTGATTCTTATGGTGTCCTGTGCAGGCCCAGAAGTTGGACTCAATGATCCTTGTGGGTCCCTTCCAACTCAGCATATTCTGTGATTCTGGGAAATATCTGTCCTGCTCCCTGTACTATATCTTCCTTTTGGACAGAAAATATTCATCTTGAGAACTGCCACACCACCCCCTTCTGACAGCACTAAATCATTTTAAAATTAAAGTGCTAACTGAAATGGCATCTTGTCTCTGTCCCTTTGCAGTGAGTGGAGAGAGAAAAAGGAAGGACAAGTGCAGTGAATGCCAGAATGCTTTGGGATGAAAATACACAGTTCAGAAACCAGAGCAGTACTAAGCTTAACAAAAATAGCTTATCATTTGGATCCTATGATGATACTGGATGTGCATCTACCATTGACTGAGTCAGTGAGATCCCATTTCTCTGAGAGCTCTTGCTCTCATTCTTGGCCATAAACTCATACAAATAACATATGGTACAAACAGCATCACTGACACCTGCCAAAGTTTTGAAATACCTACAGGCTAACTACTAAAACCAAGCCACCTGTCCAGTGACTTCCACTTGAGTTGTTCCACTTCATCATCCCTATATTATTATGGTGATGGAACGCCATAAATCTACGTAGTCAGAGAAGACATTCCATCTGCCCTGAAGAAATTACCCTCTAGAGAAGATGAGTGAACTCAAGGCAAAAGCCCTCAAGAGGTAGCTCATCTGAGCCTCAGAAGTTGCTTGGAGAAGGAGGACTGAGGGAAACACTTCCAGAGCAGCTTTTGCTTTGTGGTCAACTGTATGAACATGAGAGAAGAATGGTGACGTGTATTGGAGATTCCTAGAATCATTAAGGTTGGAAAAGACCTCCAAGTTCATCGAGTTCCACTATTGTGGTTGGAGAAATAGCTTGGGCCTGTCCTATGCAAGAGAATTTCTGAGTGTTCTCTAAACAGCCTGGATACTTGTCAGCCTAATTACATGACCAACTCCTGCTTAATTGAGGCTCCATTAACTTTTTTTCTGCAGGTCAGTAGTCTGCCTACTAATTTTTTGTTGCAATGGAGCCCTTCTTACTGCAGGGCCCAAAGATCCTTCCAGGCTCTGGTTCTCTAACTTTTTCTGTTGGTAGAAGTTTAGCCCTTCTGGCTCATTCCTCTCTGCGTTCCTCTCTGGGAACATGTCCCACTTTGTACAAGGCTTTGAGGAAGTCAGCTTTCACCAGGTGCTTCAGTCAGCATCAGCACTGGCAGAGGTTTATTTAGGTGTTCCCTGGCCTGCAGTAATTGGTGAGCTGATCGCTGGTGAGCAGACAGACTCCTCTCAGAACTAACAGTGAACAGAAGCAGGAAGAAAATCCCACCCAAGGGACCCTGCAGGAAGTCACAGCCAGGGAGCCTTGGGCTCACCCTTCTCGGTGCCCTTCTTGCTGCTCGTAGCCCAGGCCTGCAGCAGAGCTGTTTATGCACCCCATGAAATTGCACCATTGAGCCCTTCATTACATAAAGATTGACAAGCAATATGGGGTGGGGATAGGATGGCACAGCTAAAGCATCTGCTGTGGAGTCAGGACTTCCAGCTGCTACATGAGGCTTTCCCACTGACCTGCAAAATTAGGGTATTTTGAGAATTAAATGATCCTGAACAAACCTTAGTAGGGAGAAGCCTCTAGGGGAGTGTGACTCCCACACTAGTTATATTTTAACTATTAGTTATAATTTAAATTTGTTATGATTTTGATTATATTTATATATATTATGAGGCTAGATCGATCATTGTAGTATTTATAGCCTCATAATAATATTACTATAATAAAACTTATGATGATTTTATTATAATTTACTAAAAGACTGATTTATATACTCCTTATAGATGTAAGTTTCTTGCTAGAAGTGCTCACAGAAATGTTTCTAGATAAGGCAGTGAGTATGCTGAAATTTGACTAAATAGAACACTACCAAGCAAGCTACAAGAAGTAAATGAAAGCTGTATTGCCAAAAATGTGTTTTAGCTGATTTATTAATAATGTTCACTTCTTATTCTTATAGCTAATCAAGAGACTCCTCAAAGTCTAGGAACTTGCTTTTTCCCAGGACTGCTTTGGCTTGCTCTGACAATTGGGCTTTGCACTGCACACACCTCCAAAAGAGTTCAGGTATATAGCACAAAAGCTACATGAGATTCAGACACTGATGCAAAACCTTTTAACCTGCAACAACCTCATTCTGCTGTCACATCCCACTGGGGGCACTAAACCATGAATGGATGTCAGTGTTTAGGTATTTACAAGGAAGTTTCATAGAACTATAGAATAGTTTGGATTGGAAGAGACCTTAAAAGTCTGACTAGTTCCAACCCTCTGCCATGGGCAGAGAGACCTTCCACTAGACCAGGTTGTTCAGAGCCCAATCCAACCTGGCCTTGAACACTGCCAGGGATGGGGCATCCACAGCTTCCCTGGGCAACCTGTGCCAGTGCCTCACCACCCTCACAGGATAGAATTTCTTTTAAATATCTATCCTAAGCCTGCCTGCTTTTAGTTTGAATCCATTCCTCCTTGTCCTGTCCCTACAGGCCCTTGTAAAAAGGGCCTCTCTATAGGGACTAGATTTCTTCCCTCTACCCTGCTTGGAAGGACTTCATGAGTTAATGTTTGCATAGCACATTCAGCAGATCAGTTTCTACACAAACTCTGCCCAGATTCAGTGCCTGGATGAAGCTGCTGTTTCACCTACACTGCTTTGGTGGAGGGCACAAAACCAGAATGGGGCAGCCTGGGCTGATCCCCACAGGATTCCTGTCCAAGTCTCCTGCTGCTGGACAAGGCACAGTTTGCACAAGGCCTGACTGCATATTTGTCTGGGATTTGGATGGGATTGGAGGAGTGCTCCATTGTAATTTCCTCTTGCTGAACTTTCCCATTAAATAATATGAGTAAGGCTGAAGAGAGAAGACAAGAGTATGCATAATGATTAGGGTCTCAGTGTGTGCATGGGGTGCTGTTAAGTCTTCACAAGCAGAGAAGGGAACCTGAATTTGAACACCCCAGAGACCAGAGGAACAGCCAACAAGGCTGTTACATAAACCACTGATACCTTCCTGAAGGAAAGGATGACTCCCTGGTCTATTTTCCAAGTACAACACTCTGCCTCTTCCTTTTTTCAGGATCGAAGGCTGTCCATCTCATAATTGGTAGCACTAAACCAATCCCAAATACTGACAATATTTTTTCTCTATTACCATTTTTCCTCAGTTTACAGGGAGATCTGCCATGGAACAGCTCTCCCAGCACTTCAAATACATCATGTTCAACATTTTATTCAGGACTGTGGACAAAGTAGGCAACCAATCCCACAAAAATTAGCATCTGGATTCTGGATTGAGTCCTGGGTGTCCTGTCCCTATTCCCCCTAAGAACTAAAAAGTAATAAAGAGGGACATACACTATTTTTTCCCAGCAGCTTCAGTCCAGCTTTCAGTCCTACCTCTTTGCACTCCAAATTAGGTGGGAATACAGACACTTCTCTCTTCTTTAAGTACAGAAAGAGCTAGCCCTAAGCTCAAGTTCAATGGGTCTTTTAAGGCTGCAGAAAGTCTGACAGGAGAAGGTGTGATGCAAATTGAACAGCAGTGGCAGAAATATCCAATGGTTTACCACGTGTGAATGAAGGGAACCAGCCAGGCCTGTCTTTGAGAGATGGGGAGAGCTTCACCCTGTGCTTGTTCTGCCTCCATCTCAAACTATGGCAGCCTGCTCATGCAGAAACCTTCCAGTTCTCCGTGCTCAGCACAGTGAGTAAGATGTTTCACAATTAAGGCCGAGCTGATGCAAGCAAAGTGATGTTACACAGAAACTGAGCACTGACACCCAAATTCAGTACAGGAATAGATAAAACAGTGTCATTAGAAAATACACCTAAAACTTATCTCTTTCCAGATGAGGGCATGTATAATCTTTCCTTTATTAGAAATAGTATGAACCTAACCACAAACAGAACAATTAATTTGTGTGAATTTCCAAAGGTGTGAATATTGAAAAGAAGAAAACTAGGCATTTTTTTGACAAAACTTTTCAAGGCTGGTATCTTACTGCAGTCATGTTTTTTCTTCATCTACATATTGAGTCTCCATCCCCTTATCAAACATCAAAGTATCGTGTTTGCCCTTTCCATTTCAGATATATTTTGTCTACTACACACAGCCTGTGTGTTGAGCATTTAATTCAATAATGTGCCTTTCCCAGGGAACTGTTTCTTTTTTCAGCTTTCAAATTCAAATCCAGCCTTTCTAGTCCTGATTGGGGCTGGCTTCTAATTCAATACTGTTTGGGTGATGAGTTTTGCTAAATTTATTTGTTGCTGTCTGTTCAGTGCCTTACAGAGACCTCCTCATGGCTTACGTGGGAAGCTGAGAGGGGCTTGGGGGAGATGCAAATATTTTCGTTTTTGTTAAAAAACATGACGTAATATGTGTAATGCTTGAACAATATTTGGTATGATCATAAATACCAGCCAAATAATCTTTGGTCTGAGCAGCTGGAGATAATAATTGCCTCCCTCTACAGAGGAGGGCAACTTTGGCAATAGCAGGTTTGCAGCAATATTCACAGGTTTTGTGCAGTTAAACCCCTCTACACACTTACAGCAGACCATTTATCCATCTTCCTTCTTCACAAATCCACAGCATCTGCAACTCCTACTGACTTAGATACAAGTCCTCTGGTGTGGATTAAGTGCTCAATTCAAGCTACTAGTTAGCTGAAAAGGTCGGCCAAAGCAAGCAATCGATAATGGTGAAATTAAAGCTTGGGGCTGTTTGTTGGTCACTCCTGCAAGTTATGCTACAACTAGAGAAGGATTATGAATCCTGTTTGGTTTAGGAAGGAATGAATGATTTAATCTCCAAACCTCATCCGAATATACTCCTGCACAGATGCAGCCATGTGGCAAATGCACCAGAACGACTGTATTGTTATTTTTCAGACGGGAAAGTTGCTGACAGAGGCGGGCGCTTACCAGGGCATCCAGACAAGCACGGAGCTGGCTGTTGCTGTGAGCCCCCTGCAGCCTCTGTGAGACGCCCCATCCCTGGGATCGACCTGTAGCGAACAAGGCACTGCATTTTTTCCAACATGCATACGAGCATTTCCCAACAGCATGAATAATTCCCAATGCCTGCGTGAGACGATGCTTTGAAAAACCGCACAGGCAGCCACAAACAAAGGTTTCCCGGACGCGGAGCGCCACGAACCGGGAGTTGGTCCCTTCACCTGGCATTTCCCTGGAGCCTGCCGGGCGCGGAGCTCCTGCCCATCTCCTCATGCACATTAATGGGGACCGGGGGACCGCCTGAGCAGCGGCACTCCGGCCTCACCGAGCCCACCTCAGCCGTGGGGTACGAGCGCTGCCCAGCCCATCCTTTCCCGCCGCGGGACCACCCTCCCCCGCCCCGCCAGCCNGCCCCCCCTCCCCCGCCCCGCCAGCCGGGACCGCGGCGAGACACCGCCACCTCCGACTGACACCGCGACCGGGCCGGTCCCCGTTCGCTGCAGAAGCCCAGCCCGGGGGGAGCCAGCCCAGCGCCGACAGACGGCGGCTGCCACCGCCCCGCTCGCAGCACACGCTCCTCACGCCTCGCGCGGCTCCCCGCGCCCCCCTCCGCCCGCCGCCGCACGGACCTCACGGGCCTCACGTCCCCATGCAGCCGCCGCGCGCGCCGTGCCG
>VZSE01012170.1:225584-299131 GCA_013398275.1 Promerops cafer
GCCCGGGCAGGGGGCGCCCGGGGCTGCGGCCTTCTCCGTGCCCTTGGCCGCGTCCTGTCGGGGTGAGAGCGGGGCCGGCCGGGTCCCGCCTCCTGCCCGCGGGGAGCGCCGGGCTGGGAGCGGGGCCGGCGCCTCGGCGCACCCGGGCAGGTACACGGGCTGAGCGGGAGTGCGGCCGAAGGGTGATCAGGGAAAAGAGCGGAATCCGCTGTTCCGCTCCGTAGGGAATGCGCCTTGCCCAAGGACGTTATGAGAACCTGGTGCTGTGCTGCTTTCCAGGCTGCTCCGGCTTGGAGCCTCTCTCCTCCCTGTGCCTGGGACCGATCCGCGCGTCTGCTTGGAGATGGCTGTAAAATAAAGCTGTTGGCTGTTTTTTAAGCTTTGCGGGTGGCTGAAATGGGGGTGAAAAAACCCCACCCTTTGAGTCCCCTTCCTCTGGGTAAAGTGCCTGAGGAAATAATCTTTTTTTAGGCAAACAGGCTTGTAAAGTCTTTGTAACAATGATTGGGAGATACTTAGTTTTAAACAGACACCGAACACGCTACCTATAAATAGCTACAAATATGAAAGTTTGGTTTGTATAACCTTTTTATGGTTACTGGCCATTTTGATTTCTGCAGGACTGTATCATTAGAAATAACACTATTTCTGATAGCCCAACAAGGTTATGTGCCACCCAGCAGGAATATAGGTGAGATTCTCTGTATTCCTCTCCATCCAATGAAAATCCAAACTTATGGTCAGTTTTAAGAAAGAAAATGAAAGCTTTTCTTTCAATAACTGAAAGTATCATTTTCCTAAAAAAAAAAATTAACCTAACAATTTCTGATTTTTTTTCTGAGTTGCTTGTCTTTAAATTAGATTGTTTTACTGGACTCGGGTGTATTAATTGAGAATATGCAAAATAAGTCTTAGCACTGGGTGCAGAAGGATAGTGGCTAAAGTCAATAGTAGCTCAATAAAAGACTTCAGAAGGGATTAATAAATTGTTCTTTATACAGACTGAATGCAGATTGGTGTCTAAGGGTATATTGGTGGTTTTGCATTTCTCTGTCATGGGGTAAGAACATTCATATGTTATCAGAAGGAGTTTAGCTGCAGTTCACAGGAGCTGCAACTAGCAAGAGCAAGCAAGAACCTTCTTGCTCTTATACCAGGAGAGTTCTTTTTGTGTTTTGTAGATGTTTTTTTCATTGCTGTTAATTAGCAGGGACCTTGGTAACCTTGAGTATGATATGTTTAGAATAAACAGTTTTATATTGTCCAGTGTTGCTTGAGATGGGGGAAAAAAGGGGGTGACCTGCTATGCTTTGACAGTGTCTCCCTTTTAATAATGAGGTAGTGAGATCAGTAGAACAAAAGGCCAGATGTGGAGAATTGCCTCACTCCTTTACTGACCGAGTGCTGATCACCTTGTTTCATTCCTGCCAAGGGGAATTCTGTGCTGTGCAGCTCTGGTTAATTAATTTGTGATAGTTAACACAAGTTAATAATAGCTCAATGCATCCATGCAGCAAGAACCAAACTTTTTTTGGCTTCTAGTCTTCCAGTAGTCCTTTTAAAGGGAGTTTCACACCCTGTTTGTCAGGCTGTATTATTTTTCTGGAAACTGAGAGGGAACAAGGGATGGGAGCTGAATTACTGCTTCTGAATTTTTTGTGTTAGAACTATTGATTGCTTATGGAGTTGGGATTTTTTTAGGTAGAGGTTGGTGGCTTTTTTCTGTCTGCACGTGTTTTTACTTCATTGTTTTAACCAGGGTGCAAGGGATGGCATGTGTCTCATGGTCTGTCATCTTGTGTGTCAGTGTGCATGGTATAAATTGTTTGATCCAGGTGGCTTGCCAAGTGCATCTCAAGACTTAGCTTGGTGCATGAATAAGCATTTCTCTTTTCCCTTAAATCTGTCCTGCTGGGTGCACAGTCCAGCCTAGGATGGAGGCAGTGAATCTGAAGCAGAATTTAGGAATCACATCTCCAGTGTGATGTAGGTCTTCTTGTCTTCTCCCTCTAAAACTGCTAAAGAAAGAAGTCTGGAAGAGAAAGCTTTTTGCCTTAAGGAGCTGTATTGTATATTCTGGAACAGAGCATAGGAGAAGAATAGCTTCTCTTTCAGCTTGTTTAATAAAAGTGCTGAAAGTGCTGCCTTGTGCTATGAGTGCCTGCTTTCCTTCAGGATCTGAAGAAGAAAATTAGTCATTTGCATGTGGAGCTAAAATGCAAGCTGGCAGTGAAGCACAGTAGTTTGAGGGCGTGGGTTCAATCACTGTCTGCTTTCTCACCCAGCAGTGAAAGCTCGTTTTATAGGCACATTCCTATCTTCACATTCAATTTTTTATCTTTAGCTTCTCAGTTTTTTAGATGCCACTTGTTTTGTTCCTCTCACCTCCCCTTCCCCCGTATAGTGGATGGCAAAATGAAATCAATCTGAGCTGGTGACAAAGACTCAAGAAATAACAGGATACGCGAGTTTTACCCTTTCTTTGTGCAGTTGTGTTTCTGCACTTTATTTTAATGGCATTTTAATGGCTTTTGTGTTTTGTCAGTCAGTAGAGGTGTATAGCTAAATAAACCATGTTCAATTCCCAGCTATCTAGTCTCTGAAATGTTCTGTGTGCTTCTCACAGTATAGAAAATGACATTACTTGCTCTGGAAAACTTAGCTGTCAGTCTGTGGAGCTGGCTTTTAGAAACTTTACAAGTTTATGTGTCTACTTAAACAAGTCTGCATGCATATCCTCAGTTTAAAACCAGATTTTTTTTCTGGAAGCTGCACAAGACTTGGTCTTTTCCGTAAAGATTGTCTAGATTCTGTATGTGGAGACACTGGGAAAGATGATCTGCTTGTGCTCTGTATGGTCCGAGAGCTGTTTTGTGATGTGCAGGTGGTAACTTCCACTTACAAATTTCTCCTGCTGTGTTTGTTTTGCCTCTGTAGTTTGTCCTGGTTTTCCGTGCAGATTAGATCTTTATGTGGCCCCTTTCATTGCTATTCATGCCTCCTTTTTAACCAGTTGCATGCCTTGGTTTTTTTCTGGGTCTGCTGAACAGGTGAACTATACAAGGGCTTGGGGCATTGTTCTGAAATGTCACAGCTCTCTTGCTGTCTGGATTGTGCCATTTGGAAGGATTAAATCCTAATCGTAATTTGAATATGATAAAAGTGCTCATCAACAGAGTACTTGGGATTAGGGAAGAGATGGAAGGGAGAATGACTGGGCAGTAAACTGCGAGTGGACTGAGTGTTTCCTTTAGAGAACCCTTCTGAAATCAGTAAGCCTGATACAATTTTACATTGCCCAGCAAAGCTTTGGGGAGCATGGCCTTTCAGAATTCACTCTGGGAGTTTGGGGATTTTTAAAGGCAACTGTGTAAGCCGCAAAAAGCTCTGGTTTTTCTAGTTTGGAAAGGAAATGCATTTATATTATGCTAAGTGATTTCATAAAGTCTATACATAGAGAGCATAAATAATTGTAGATTACAGATTCTCTATCAGGTGTGAGGGCTGGCAGGTTAGGCTTAGCTGTAAGAGAAATATAGAGCTCATTACTCTCATTTACCCTTGTGTCAAAAGTACCTATGTGTGGGGAGCAGGAGCTGACACAAATAACTTGTCTGTGGCAGAGCTGCCATGCAGGGGCTGTAGGTTCTGATAGACCACGTTCCCCTGCAGTGCAGAGATCAGTCTGTGTCTTCTTGAGGTAGTCTTTTCTTGCCTATGGTCCTCTTCTTGCAGGGAGGATTTGGCACAGCCAGAAAAATGAAAGCTTCCACAGCCAGGGCGCTGGTATGTCAGGGGGCTGTGAATAGACTATGATGTGTTGTAAATTGCTGAATTGGAACTTAACCCCAGCTTCCAGGGCAAGGTTGGAAGCCGTGTCTATACAGACAGGGATGCCTGCAGGATCAATAGTGGGATCAGTGGCTGTGGTGGTTGCCTGCTGCTCACAGTGGTGGCAGAGGGATTGTTCTCAGCACAGGGGGTGTGTTTGCCACCCAGGGAGACCTGTGGGGGTACCACTAATGGAGTTGGTAACAGCTACTCCGGGTGTGGTGTGCAAGGGTGTGTCCTGGTGTACACAAAGGGTGGCAAGAAAAATACCTTCTTGTACCTGAGGAAGAACAGGTGTACAGCACAGTTACAGGTTGTGTCTAGTTCTTAGAAAGGTTTGGACTAGAAGCCACTGCTGGTGTGGCATTTAATGGTGACTGTTGGCAAAATATTGTTTAGGTGGTCAGCAAACCAGCTCTAAATCCTGTCTTTGCTCTATAGAGGTGGGTGTTTAGAGGGCTCGTTAGGGATAGGCTGTGTGCTGTAAGGATCAGTGTACTATGGAGAGCATTGGGATTCTGTTCCCAACCCCATGCCTGGCAAGCTGTATAAGTTTGGGTAGACCACATGTTCTCTTCTCTCTAAAGTAGACAACTGTGATATCAGTCCCCTTTCCTGAACTTTTTGAGAGTTATAAGTGGTGTGTGTGTTTAAATGCAAGAGGAAGAGCTGCTATTTTTCTCAAGACTTTTGTTTTAAGTACTGGTGTATTTGTCTCTAAAGGAATCTGCTCTTGTTTGTGAGGCATAGCACTTTATTGGCTTCCAGCTCCTAAATTAACCTTGGTGTGCTTTTGAAAAGTCCAACTTCAAATAAATAAAATTATAGCATAACAGTATAAAAAAATCAGCTGCAAGTTGATAACCTCCTTCATTTATATTCTAAGTAAGAGTACAAGACCAGTGGGGAACTCTGTTGATTCCTGTGCAAAACTGTTCATCGGAGGGAGCTGAGCTTTGGTGGTCTTTTCTGCTCTAAGTGCTGAAGTGACTGAGAGAATAGAGCTGCTCTGCAGACTTGGGGAGGATGCTTGTAGTGTTCAGATTTTGTTTGAAGCTCAGTGTTTGGGTTTGATCAGTGAAGAGCTTTAGTGTAACCTTTTGATATATGTTGCTAGGTAGAGTTATTTCATACAGATGTGGGGGATTTGTCTTCTCAAGTATTGCTGTGTATTGCCATTGATGGGGTGACTTGGAACTAGTGAACTGTGCTTTTGTGTAAACTTGCCATAAGCCTAAATAAAGGTTTCATCTTGTAGTAGTTCTATTTCTTAATTACATGCTTTAAATATTGCATCTGCCAGAATCTTATATTAATCTGTGTGCTTGGAGGTCATGCTCCATTTTGATTTTAATATACTATTGTCCTTGTTGCTGAGTGAATTATCTACATGCATGGGAAGTAACATTAATCCAGAGTTTATCAGAGTTATTCATGTGATTAAAGTTACACTTACTGCTTTTGAGCTATGCAGAGGATGCAGTGCAATGCAGTTATAAGCAGAGCTCACTGCATAAACAGAAGAGAAAACCCTTTTTTTCCTTGTCCTCTTATTCCTTCTCCCTTTCCTCTTGGTAACAGAGGTAATACAAAGATTGTGTATTGGGTATAAATACAACTCCAGACTGAAATCCATCCCCATGGCCCAAAAGGTTTTGCCTTGCAAATGAGATAAATGGATTTTTTTTTTTTTTTTTGGGCCCCTAGCGGCAAAGACTTAATTCTTAGGAGCAGACAAGAGATCCCATTCTTGGGGAAAAGTGAACAAGAAGTGACCTTAAAATCACAGCAACTGAGCTGGATCCACCTCAGTGTAACAGCAAACAGCGTGTGCTCAGGACAGGATATATTAGTGTACTGTGTCAAGGCATATCAGAAGTGACCTGTAATGAGGCCTACGCTCTCTTAATTGTGGTAAATCTTAATTGTGGCTAAATTATTTCTACATCTATGTAGATTATTTCCATCTGAGGGTAGAAGGATACTCTGGTAATTCCAGGCATGTGAGCTGTGACTATGCTATTGCATGTCCCCAGACATTGTCCAGAAAGAAGTAAACAGGACTGTAGGTCCAGAGCATTCACGGATGTATCTGTGCCTAAAATAAAGCAGGCTGTGCTAAAGTGTCCAAGCATTCTCTTCACTCTTATGGGGAAAATTGGGTTTTGAACTAACTGTCATTTGCCAAAAATGAGTGCTAAGCCTTCTGAATTTTGGTGGAAAGAGGCATTTGTCTGCCAAGCAGCCCATTTTTATCAGTGTTTGTACTGCTATTGTAGTGATTAGGGAGCAAACCAATTCTGCTTGCCCTTCAAAGGTGTTTGTTTTAAAGGCATTGGCAAACTGCTTTGTGGAAGGGTGGTTGTAAAGCAGCTTTCAGAGACTTGATGAATTCAGCTTAAGGGGGCTTGAGTGCAAGCCACGGGGCAGGATCAAATACAGGGGTCCTTATTTCTGTTATAGGTCACATTTTTAAAGACATTTCTTTTGGATCTGCAATGTATAGGAGTTATGGGGAAGGGAAGAATGAAGGATAAGCAAAGTGGATTTTCAGTTTGATTTAAAGGGTGATGGCAATTTCTTCCTTTTAAAATGCTGGTTTTGTGCCCTGCATGGTTAAAATTTGGGTCAGCTGCAACCCAAGGAATCCGGCTAATGAAAATACATCTAGGCAGGGACCTGGCAATCTGGTATCAAAGGAACTGGTGGGGAGGTGTGTGATGAAACTGAAAAAGGCCATGAATGAAAGGATCACATGAAAGGGTTGGTATGGCAACAAACATAAAAAGAAATGGAAAGAATCTGTAAAAGAACAGTTACAGAGCAGCTTAATGAATAATAGTTATATTGAACTTAGTCTACTGTTGGTTCGTGGCCATGGAACAATGTTCTGAGTATCTGGCTGCCTGCATCTTGTTTGTGGTGTTTATTATTTTTATTTCAGTATACTCTTGCCACACTTGCTCTGATGGCGTGGGTGGTTATAATATTGAAGCCAGGGTTTTAGTCCTTGTTTAGATACAAGTGAGATAACAGTGATTGTAATAAAGGATAATGGAGAGAGGGAAGATGTAGAAGCTGTTTTCCTGATATGTGATATCTAATTATCTGCCTTACTACCTGTCCAAGCGAATATTATTTTATTATTTATTTTCATTTATTTAGAACAAAGTTGAAGATAAAGAAGGCAGCTAAAACTGCAGACCTGAGGGGGGGAATATGGGCTGCTGTAAAACTGCTCTGGTTTTGTTTGGGGGATTTTTCAATGTTTTTTCTTTGGTCAGTTATTGTGTTGTGTTGTTTTGTTTTTTAAATTATTCAGCACTGTTTGGTTGTTTAGCAAAGTGTTGATAGTAGAAGTAGTTCCCATAAACTGAAAGAGGCTGTGTTGTCATGCACAGAAAACTTTCAGATTGTTTCTGCTATTTGTATGATCAGAAATCTTGTGTTTAAACTTGGTCCATCCTATATATATGTGTGTAGGCATGTGCATATGTATATCTGAGTAAGACTTTTCACTGTACAAGCATCTGGAAGAAAGCTCATGAAGTCTCAAGCAGTGTGTGTGTCTGTAGGAGCACATATTAGCACATGGAAAAGAAAGGGAATGAATGGAAGAATGTGTTTTTAAAGCAGGACAAATACATGATTTCTTCTGTTGCTTGTAGTGAGGCTCTTGGTTTCTGTTATTGGCCTCTGAGAAGATGAGTGATAAGCAAACTACACTTGCTGAAACCTTCCATCCAATAATCTGCAATGTTGAAGAGGGGAGGAAACACTTGGCAGTCAGTGCCTCTAGAGAATGGTGGGTTGGGAGGCTGAGGATTGTTGCACACAGGAGGATCCCAGGCATTGGTTGAGTTTTGCTGTTACAAAGGGGCTCTGAATCAGGTGGCATCAACCTGTAGAAGCCCCTCTGCCCACAGTGTGGACCTTGCCTGGTGTCCGAGGGTGGCTTGGCTCGAGCTTCCTCATGCTGGAAGGTGAGGGCTTTTCCAGGGGTTCATTCAACTGTGAGAAGCTTACTAAGCCAAATCTGTGACCCTGCCTATTTTTGGAAAAGGGCTTATGATCAACACTTGTCAGCCCTCTTCAGTCCAGGTTAGAGGCACTCTGACAGCTTGTGCAGACACCACTGACTTGTCCATGCTCTGTGCTAGCTGTGCCCCACTTTGCTAGCACTAGATAAAGAATCCTCAGGGAGCAAGTCAAGTGTGATACAGACTTTGTACACTTGGACTAATTCCATTTGGAACCACTCCCTAAATCTCCTTCTAACAGAGCTTGCTTATACTGTACTTATTGATTTAGTAGGGTATGAATAGAACTTGTCTTGGGGGGAAAAAATGCTTTGCCTGCTGTCGGTGTTGGGTATTAACACAAGTGTAGTTGTTGGGTACAGTACCAGCCTTCTCAGAAGTGTGTGCTTCCTGTCTCAGTTTTTGTCTCTTGTCTGTGCTTATTGCTTTTTCATAAAAAAAAGAGGTAATTTTCCTAATGCTTGGTTATTTTTTTGTGCGTAGTTTTTACCTTCTTGATTATGTAGCATATATTTTATTTAGAATAGCCTGTCTTTTGGCAGCACTGCATAGGAGCATGTTGCTGATGCTTCTGGGCTAAAAAACCACTTACCTGGTACCTAGGTGGTTATAGCTGCTGTGCAGAGCAAGTGGGGCTGATAACATGGAAGTCACAGAGAGATTGGTAAAAATTTGCCCTGTGCAGTATCTTGTAGTCAAATCTGTGCAGGGCAATAGGTCCTCTTTGCTTGTTGATACATTTAGCAGTGGAGGGTTGAATGAGGGTTGTGCAATGTATGTTTTCTACTTGTGGCTGCATTAGCTTCCCTGAAGTTTTGTTTGGAGATTTATTTCTTTTTAAAAACACACATTTAGCATATCATAACTGTCACTTTATGAAAAGGTCTTTGGCTAGTTTTGGGTGAAAGGAGTGTATAGTTTTACTACTGTAAACAGAACAACATGTTAGAAAGGGATTTTTTTTGGTGTGTGTTGTCCAAATCTGTATTGGCTTACCTTTTGTTGCCCTTCTTGGGATGGAGGAAATGAACTTTTTTTGCACTCAAGCTTTCCTTGCGGCTAATACTTGTGATCACAAAAGCACTTATTTCTTAATAGTGGCAACCTTTGAATGGTCTCATTTCAGCTGGGACAGTACTGGGTTGTTGGCTGGTTTCTTTGCCTGGCTCTGAATTGCAGGGACAGCCTGCAAATAAATGCTTTGAGTGAGATCCATGTGGAAATTTCCAGTGTAAAGATGTAGGAGTAGAAAAACACTTCCTGTTGACAGAGTAGATTTCCTTACCTGACAGGCAACTTTTGAGTTTAAAAGTGCATTATACAAGGTTAAAACAAATCATAGTGGTTAAACTCAGAGAGATGCCGAGTAACATTTCTTAGAGGTCTGGAGCATATGGATAGGTCCTGTAATGAGAACCACAGAATAATGACCTAGGTGGGCTTGATTTTTATTTTTACAGTTAACCTGTTATGCTCAGATTCATTGTAAGCACTTGACTGCCCTTTTAACAGTGTACTTACAACATGTAAGTGTAACACTTCCTGGCTGCAGTGCTTGTTCCTCATTTTGATTACTGATAAAACAGTGGTTGAACAAATATCCCAGTAACTAGGCTTTCTCCTGCATTTACATAATAATGTGTCTCTGAAGTTCAGTTGTAGTAATCAGTGTATTTCATGTGTGATTGCAGCAAATTTGTGTACTTAGACAGAAATTCAGCTTTGGCAGTCCATTCTTCTCCTTCATGACAGCTACAGCAGCCATGTCTGAGACAGGGCTTGTGTTTCCTGAGAAGGCAGCTGGATCCAGTTGCTTGTGGTCTGCAGCTGGGTGTAATGCCTTGTGTGCTGTTGACTCAGGACCACTTGTACCACATCAGTGTATTAACACTTATAGTTGAGTGTATGTGCATGTTGACAGGTTGTCTTCTCAAAATGAATTGATACCTGTGTACCTACCTAGGAAATCACTTAAATACATGGCCTTAGAATAGTGCTCTGTACCTATTGCAGGCAGATTATTTTTTTTCCTCTCCAGATCATTACAGAGACTGCTGTATGGGCAAGGTTGGACCTTAGTCAACATCTTGTTCCAACTGCATGTCTCTGTCTTCTGTGTTAGTAAAGATGGGAACATGTGCAGCTGAGCCAGTCCTGGAACTGTGCCCCTGTCTGTGCTTTAAAGATGTAGCAAATGAGTGAAATAAGCAGGTGAAAATCTCCCCTGCAAAATGGTTTTGCACCCCAGCCACTGGATTTCTTTTACATGAACCACAGTGATGTAGGAGAGCCAGTGTCCTGAGCCTGAGCTTGGTTCTAGGCTGAGCCAGAGGAGTTGATGGAAATTACTCTTGTCAGATACACTCTGTCCTGCATCCTGCAGTGCCCAGTTTGTATTTGAAGACACTGAAATGGCACAGGCTGTTACAAATCTGAGATGGAACCCCTTGAAAAGGAAGGGAGGCTGAGTCAAAAATTCACTGTAGTGCAGCACTTTGCAAATGCTGTGGTAGGTATGTATTGTGAGCATGCTTAAATTTCCAATTAAAAGTAGCAGAGTGAACTACAAGTTGGGGATGGAACAGACTATGGAGCAGGCTACCTTTGGAGGATGGACAAAGCTTAATCATTGGTGTGGGAGTAAAGAAATTCGGCTGTGTTAAATGAGCAGGCACAGCTCCAGGGCAGGAATGGAATGTGATAGTGAATTTAATCAGTGCTATGAGGACCTGAGAAGATATTCCAAGGCCCCATAATAATTAAAGGTCAAATGTTTATGTTTTTAATCCACTTCTAACATCTGTAAGGAATCAAGAGAGTCTTTGCAGTGTTTACTGACATTTACCTGTCTTTGCTTGCCCTGGTCAGTGGTAACTTGGATATTTGTGTAGAGTCCTGGAAAGTTATCCTAAGTCATGAGAACAAGGAAAGTTCTCTTTTCCTGGTAAGATCAGCTAACTAGGCCCTCAGGCTGGCCTGGGTGCTATCTGGGCTGCAGACAAGTTCCCATGGTGGCTGCTTGCCAAAGCAGGAAGAGATTTGCTGCCCACTCTTAGGGGATGTGAAACCTGTTGCAAACTTGTTCTTGACATCTTGTCTCCCTGCTCCCTCTCCCTTTTTATCTTTCAGCACAGAAAGACATCAGTCATGGCGGGTGATGCCATCATGGTCATGAGGGGCTTGACCAAGCTCAGTAAAGCGATCCTGGAAACCCAAGCAGGACAGCTTCGGCAGGTGCTCCTCGGGGGAGATGCAGTCACCATTGCCAAGACTCTCCAGGCCGCTGCTGAGGAACAGTTCAGTTCTGCCTTGGGGAAGGTGCAGGTAAAGCAAAGCTTTTTGTGCACAGTCTGGTCTGATGTTTTGCTTTTTCTCCAGGTACTTTTTTGGTTTTGTTGTGTGAGTGTCTGGGAACTCACATCTTGAATGAGAGCCTAGTTCTGAAGTGTGGGATTGATAATAATAATGTTGCAGTGCTCTGGGAATTCTTTGGAATCTGTGCTGTTTTGGACAGGAATGGGAGGGGAATGTTAGTGTTTCCATTACTGAGTGCTTGAGACATGCTGAATAAGAAAAGGGCTCTGTTCATCTCACCCTCTCGAAGATCAAGCTCTTGCTAAGATTGGTCAGCAACTTTGTTATTTAGAGTCTCCTTTAAACTTCAGGCATTGATTTACCTCTCTTTCAGAGTGCATTGGATGAAGGAGGTCTTTTAGAATGTATTGGATTTATCTCAGTGCTGCTTCCTTTTTTGGCAGAATCGGTGCACGTGATATTTTTCAGAGTGGCTCAGGGTCAGGTGTTTGCACGTTCACCACTTACAGCCCAGGCTGGATTTTTGGAACTGGCTTTCAAATGAGGAACATAAGGAAAGCCAGACAGCAGCTTCTCTCCTCAGAGATGGGGATAGATTTATGAGAACTTCACATTTGCCCTGCTGCCATCTTTTGAAAGCAAGGGGCTTATCTGTGGTAATTCTCTCTCATCATCCTTTAGAAGGAGTGTGTAGCTGAGATGATGATAATTTTTGAAGCAGAAACTAATGAATGAGATTTTTGATGGTTTTTATGCAATGAGCAGTCGACAGCTTCAGTCCTAGAATGTGGGCCAGTGTTTTCTTGGTTCTATTTAAGCTTGCAGTAGAACTACCTTGTGTGTTTGTTTATGGGAATAGTGCTTTGTCTTGCCATTGTCCTTCTCTTGCACCCAAGAGGAGAGAGAGATGATGTTCTGTTTCTGTGCATGTTTCTCTGCACAAGAGAAGCCCAATGAGCACAACAGCAGAACACTTGTCCTGCTTTCTGTAAATGGGTTGCAAGAGAAGCTGCTGTCAAAGCAGGGCTCAGTAAGAAATCTAAACATACAGCATTTTCTGCTTTGAAGAGAGGAAGATCTTTTACATTAATTGACAGGGTTTTAGCTGCCTGACATGTTTCAAAAATTTAAGTATGGAAGTAAAAAGGCTTTCTTGTTTGTAATCATTGATCAGTATCGTGGGCCACAGTCCCCATCTGTGATCATTTCTCCTCTCCTCCTCCACTGTGATGTTGAGGTTCAGAATAGCATGAGACCTGCTGAATAACAGGAAAGACCATGTTCTGTTTTTTTCTTTAAGGAAGGGAAATGTAATTAGTGTTTAGAAAAGAGCCTGAAATATGCTACCTGCTTGCCTGACCACAGCAGGATTTAAAATCCTGTTGATTGCCTGTAATAGTCATCAGTTGTTTTATGGCATTGCCACTGCTGAGGTGGGTAACCAGAATATGTTAAGGAATAAGTGTACAGGAGATAATGCTCTGCTGATTTTTATTTATGTATTTATTTTTGACTGAAAAGTGTTAAGTGTCTGGACTTTGTGGGGCAGCTTTTGCAAGGTTAGGACAGAAAAAAGTGTCAGGAGAAGCTTGCCTGGAGTGTTGCTGTGCCTGATGTTGTTATCCTTGCTCCAGGCACAGAATTTTATTTATTTTGGGATGACAACACATAGTTTAGTGGTTGAATAATGGAATGTGTTTTGCAGTTGGTAGTGCCATGACTGTGAAAGGCTGAGCTTACTCTGCCTATAAGTAGGTATCTGGTATTGCTTCAGGTGGCTTTGGGCTTGGAAGTG
The DNA here is from genome assembly GCA_013398275.1 of Promerops cafer. Lineage (NCBI taxonomy): Eukaryota > Metazoa > Chordata > Aves > Passeriformes > Nectariniidae > Promerops > Promerops cafer. Next base: position 238,566 of record VZSE01012170.1, read on the forward strand.
CTCATGTTGTGTGACTGAAAACAGGATGGGAGGAGGGAAAACAATGTTATTCTTATGTGATGTTGCAGCTCCCATCAACTGTTGTTTCTGAGCAGTGTATGTAAAAACAAGGTGTCTCCAGTTATGGATATTTGAGAAACTGTTAAAGAATTTGTCCCATCAGTGGAGTTAAAAGGTTGCCAGGGATTCCAGGCGTCCTCAGTGTCTCTTTTCTTTCTTGTCTCTTACTGTGAATGTCTGCAGTGCCAGAGTCTCTAAGTCTCTATAATTCCTTACTGTGGAGACATGACACTTAGCTGCATGCTCATCTCTGAGGACCATGGGTGGGTAGGGAGCAAGGTTTAAGATCTTTTCTTAAAGTATTTCAATTATTGTTTGCAGGAACTAGGCAAACAGCAGGAGAACTTTCCTGACCTCGGTGAGGATTTTGGGAAAGACTATGACTTCTCAGCCCGAGAGCCATCAGATGCTCCAATGGACTTCTCCACTGCCCCTGGCAAGCCTCAGGAACACAGCGCTGAAGGCCCTGCTTACTCTTACACAACAAATGGACCTTTTAGAAATATGGATGAGACTGGAGATTCTGGCATGGGTCAGAAGCCTTTCCCTCCCAAAATGGATGCAAGGTTATTTGGAGGCATTAGGGACTCTGGAAATCCTTTTGCTACCGCCTTTGGGCAAAATAGAGCTTTTCACCAAGACCATTCCTCTGTTGGTGGATTAACAGCTGAAGATATTGATAAAGCCAGACAGGCCAAAACAGGTTCAGGGCACAAACCCTACAAACAGATGGTATGTTGTTTTAATTAAGGTTTCTCAGTATTGTGGTGTCTGTACTAGATTGCACTTACTCACCTTCTCCTACGTTTCTCTCATTTCTTCCTCTTCCACTATTCCTTTTTGTGGAGGCAAAAGAAGGAAGTGTTGGTGCTCATTAACTCTGTGATATTTATTCTGTCAATAGCTTTTCAGTCTCTCTTCACACTTGCTCCCTCTGTGTCAGATAATCTGATGTGAGAGGATGTTTAAAAAGTGCACATAGGCTTAGAATTGAACCTAAGATCATCACAGTGGAGACTGTGGGTTCCTGTGTGGCATCTTGCAGCTGTAGAGGTGGAGGCAATGCTGCCCTGAGCACAAGCAGACTGGAGAGTAGCATAGCTCACAATTGTCACTTTAGTGCTTCGTGCCCTTGTGTGAGAGTGCAGAACCCACAGTGCAGATACTTGTCACCTGCTCTGACCTTGTGCTCCTTCCCCACATCCAGTATCAGATGCCACTGTGGGCTCACTCACTCAGGATATTTGATGAAACTGTATACTTAGCTGCTCCTGCTGTTGTGCGTGGAGGAACTGTCTACAGTCCTGTGAATCTGATGACCCTCCATGAGCTCTAATTCCATGTGTGGAAGGGAGTTTGGGTTAGCATTGTGCAGCTTCTCCAAGTTCAAAATACAAGGGCTGCCGAGTTGAAAGTGAAAATGGGGTTTCCAAACATGGTTATCAGCTCTTCTGTCTTTCCCACTCTCTTGTCCTCTCCTCTGCTCAGTGTGTATTTCAGTTCATGATGTGTCTGTTCTGCTCTGTATTCCCTTGAAAATCTCCCAATAGATACAAGGCTCGGGTTCAAGGAAAGCTTTCTGCAGCATGGAGTTGTTCAAGTGCCCTGGCTTGTGCTCTGACTTTGCAGGTGTCTGAGCATGTGCCCAGTTAATTTGTGGATTTCTTGTTTTGTTTTTCCCCTCTCTCCACTGCAGCTCAGTGAGCGGGCCCGGGAGAGGAAGGTTCCCGTCACCAGGATCGGCCGACTCGCCAACTTCGGAGGTCAGTTTGCACTCCCACGTTTGCCATGGCACTTGCACGTGCTGGTTAATGCCTGGCTGTGACAGGGCTCCTGCCCTGCACCATTGGCTGGTTCCATCTGCCACTTCAGCTTGCTGATGGGAAAGTGCTTTCCCACAAACAGCTTGGTTAGCTCAGAGCTCGATTTGGGCTTTTTCATTGCTCTTAAGAGTTTGGGGCAGATGATTTGGGGGTGCATAGTAGAGCTGCACATCATCATGGTGGCACATACCATGTGGGCTGTGCTGTTTTAGTGGGAGACTGAGGTGCACGTTGTTCCCCAGCCTGTACAAATACCCCAGTCCTGCACATGTGATTGCACTTAGAGGAAACTCTCTAAGTCTGTATAAATTGCTGTTACTGTCAAGCAGAGACAGCTGGAGCAGCTGTTACTTTAAGTAATCTTTTCCCAACCTTACCCTTGCTACTTCTCTGAACAGTGTTTAAATATGAAACATATCCTCCTGGTATTCCTTTTTGAGCACAGGGAGATGATAATAGTCAAGATTTGATTTATTTAGCCATTGCTTGTAGACCATTTTCTCCCAGGAAGGATGTAAATTCTGAGCTTGTAAGATCAAGTTAGCTGAAACCTAAATGAATTTTACATGCAGAATGGGACTTACTATATCAAAAAGCAGCTAAATATCTTAAGTAATATTGACAGATTATGCTTATTTAATGTCTCGTGTCCAAAGTCATCAGAGGACTTAACATGTTCTTGAGGAAAAAGGTATCAGTAATTGCAGATGGAGAGATGAACACAGCTAGTGCTACTTAGGTAATCATTGGATGAGGAGTCTGTTGCTGTGGTTGGGTTTTTTTGTGACTGTACTGCTTTGAGATGATAGTGGCCTCTCTAGGTTGTGAGCAGTCTCTTGTGGCTCTTGTGATTCTGTTCCACAAAATTTGATAGAGAAGCACATGTGCAAAGTAGACATCCTTGTGTTACAGATCCCAGAAGAAAGAAAAACAACCTGTCAAATGTAATTCAAATCAACTATTATATAAAAAAACAATTATTCTTTCTCTGTGTGTCCTTTTGTCGGACTAATAGGCACACTAGGAGGAGCTGGGGCAGGGGCTGATCCTGTGCAGTGCAGGAATAAATAGCAAGTGAATTTTGTGATAAGTTTTTCATGCTTGTCAGATCTCTTTAACCCTGTAGTCTATTGCAGGCACTCTGGCTTCACAGCATGCTTAGTATTCCTTAAGGGGAAGCAGGGTTCATGATCTGCTTTTTGGAGTACCAAGACATTACTTTAAAACTCACTTGACTATGTTCTTAAGCTCTAGTAGCACACAGGTCTCCATTATAATCTAATCTTGAATGTTATGAGAAGTATCACAGCACTTTTAGCTGTCATCTTCTGAGTTCATTTGTTGCTGCTTGCTGGCAGCTGGTGGATGTGAAGTGGCAGGTGACCAAATTTTCTGTGAACTTTGGGTTCCAGTGCTGTTGCTTTATGTTCCAGCTTTTGGCACCCAAGGCTTTGTGGGAGGGAAGGCTAACTCATGCTTTTAGGGGAAGTATAACCTGTCTTCTCCTAACCTCAAGGTAAAAACCAAAACAAATAGCCCCATCAGACCAAATCCACTAAGGGAGAGTAGGAAAGAATGAGATTGTTTATAAGCAGCATCTCCAGACATCTGTGTGTCATTTATTTTTTTTGGTCTTGCAGACAACTAGAGGAGAGTAGTTTTATATGATTAAAATGGCTGGCAAGACAGAGTGCTTGCTTTTAAAGGGCTTCTGGGGGAAAAATCTTTTGCAGAAATTGTTCAATTCTCTGGTCTCTGCAATCTCTTGTCAGCATTCATTGCTTATCTTTCCCTCTGAATTTTAATTTGCAAAGAGAAACAGCACTGTCAGTACAGTGGCTTAGCAAACAACAGATGTGGTCTATAGGTAGTTTATTTCAGTTTAAGAAACCTCTTGGTAATATTTTGGGACATTTTACGAGGGCCTGTGGTAACAGGATGAGGTATAATGGCTTTAAACTGACAGAGGGCAGGCTTAGATTAGTTGTTAGGAATAAATCCTTTATTCAGAGGGTGGTGAGGCATTGGCACAGCCTGCCCAGAGAAACTGGGGATGTCCCACCTGTGGAAGTGTTCAAGGCCAGGTTGGATGGGGGAGGATGAAGAAATATTGCAGGAAATATCACTGTTAACCTGTGGAATATTAGTGAGCCAGCTATGTCCTTGCTTCCTAGGACATTCAAATTATTAGAATCAAACATGGAATGGCAGAGGTGGGGGGTAATTACTTCCTGCTCTACTGCCTGGCTCTTTACATTGCCTTAAAAATAACTAAGGGCAGGAGGCTGCTCCATATCCATGAGGGAGTGTAGCTTAAAGCAAGTAAACGTTTTGTGCAGGAATTTTCCTGTGTGCTTTGGGGTGCCATCTTCATTTGAAGACCCCAAGAAATCATTCTGGGAAATGTGGTTGAGGTGGATTCTTCTCCTACAAGCTCCACACCAGTCAAACTAGCATCTGATTTTCTTCAACACTTTTCTTTTTTTATAAAACCCACTTTGCCCCTTTATTTCCATATTAGAACAGTATTATTATAGGGTTGGATAGAGTGATGTTGAGTAGGTCAAAAACAGAGTTCATATAACTATTCCTGGGGTTCAGATAGCTGAATTCCCATGCTATTGGCATGATCCCATTCCTCCTCCTGTCTTTGCATATTTTCTTTTGTCCTCTGTAGTTTTATAATAGGGAGTGTTCAGCTGTGTCTCAGCCATGATATCAAGAGACTGGTGAGTGATGGACAAATTAGCAACAGGAGGCAAAAATACTTGGAGTGCTGAGTTTGTCTGGCTTCTTACCTCTTCTGTGGGCAGAGGACATTTTACTGGAAAGATTGAAGATCATGTTTTCCAACACTTGCATGTAATACTGAGCTAATACTGCTCTGTGATCAGCACAAGATCCTCTACTGAACTTCCCAGTCCTTTATATGTATTTTTGTATGCTTCTTGCAGCAGCCGGGGTTACTGCTGGTAGGGGTATTTATAGTACTAAATAGCATCCTTGATTTTTATTTATTTGTCCTTCCCAGGATTGTAATTGACAAAACAGATTTTTTTCTGCAGTTTTTTTTTCCACGCTTATTTTGTAGCCTGATGGGTCATCAGTTCCACCTACTCAGTTCTTGATATTTTTTTATTTCCATTCTCCCTTCCTTGCCTTATTTGACTTTTCTAAGCCGTTCCTGTCTCCCTTAATCATATTCCTGGTTTCTAAGTTTATTATTTTAATGATATAATAAGATTGTTTTGCAATAAAGAAAATTCAGGAAGCTTGTGTTGAAGTCTAGATTTAATGTGATTTTAACAATTCTGAAAACAAAAAAAAGCAAAAACCTAGTCTGTTGAGGTATGTTAGTAAAGAATAAATAGGCCTGACAGCTGCAGGATTCAGACTGTCGTGTGAGTGGCAAATGAGTGTATTGGGTTTGCTTGTCAAGGGTTTGGCTGCAAGGTGGCTTCTGTGAGAAGGTGCCAGAAGCTTCCCCCGTGTCCAACTCCAAGATGGCTCCAAGCCAAGGCCATCAGCAATGGTGGCAGTGCCTCTGGGATAAGAGTTAAGAAGGGGAAAAAATCTGCACAATTGCAGCTGGAGAGAGGAGTGAGAGAAACAGCCCTGCAGACAGCAAGGTCAGGGAAGAAGGAGGTGGAGAAGGTGCTCCAGATGCTGGAGCTGAGATTCTCTGGCAGCCTGTGGTAAAGGCCATGGCGAGGCAGCTGTGCCCCTGCAGCTCTTGGAGGGCCACAGTGGAGGAGTTCCACCTGCAGCCCGTGGAGGAGCCCACAGTGGAAGAGATGATTGCCTGAAGAAAGCTGTGTGAAGCCCCCACTGGAGCAGGTTTGCTGGCAGGACTTGTGACCTTGCGGTGGGCCCGTGCTGGAGCAGCCTGTTCCTGAAGGATTGCACCCTGTGCAAGGGGCCTGTGCTGGGGCAGTCTGTGAAGAACTGCAGCCCACGGAAAGGACTCATATTGGAGAAGTTTGTGGAGCACTCTCTCCTGCTGGATCAGGGGAAGAGTGTGAGGAGTCCTCTCCCTGAGGAGGAAGGAGCAGCAGAAACAATGCGTGGTGGAATGACTGTAACCACCATCCCCTTCCCCGTGTGTTGCTGGGGAGGGGAAGGAGGTAGAGAATTCAGGAGTAAAGTTAAACTCAGGAAGAAGGGAGGAGTAGGAGGAATGTCTTTTATGATTTAGTATTCATTTCTCATTATCCTACTCTGATTTGATTGGTAATAAATTGAGCTAATTTCCCCAGGTTGAGTCTGTTCTGCCTGTGATGGTGATTGCTGAATGATCTCCCTGTCCTTGACCCATGAGCCTTTCATTGCAATTTTCATTGCCCGGTCCAGCTTTCAGTGTGTGCTGTGTGGTGATTGTGGTGTTTTAGGTGACCAAAACCAGGGCACTGGCTGCTCCAGGGGAGGGTCTTGCCCACCCCTCCTTGCTTGGCAGGCTGAGCAGAGTGATAGCAGCCCATTCAGCTCCTGTTTGTTTTGTTCTGTCAGTTGCTGAGCAAGAGGTTTTGTCCTGAACAAAACTGTTTCCAGATTATCCCTTGATAGGCTTGGTTTGAAGTGTACCAGATGCTGCAGATGCCTGGAAAATATTCTAAGAGCCACTCTGCTGGTATAGAACCAAGTGGCATTTTCCAGGCCTGAAAGAATCTGCCTGCAGTGCAAAATGCAGGAGAATGACTTTATAGAGGTACTTAAGGTTATTATTTTTTCAAGGTGCTGAAAAATGGCTGTTGAGCAATGCTGAGAACTGTCCCAAAATGATTAATCTTGGAGGAAATACACATCTTGCAGACAAGGAAAGTTAAGGACATCAGGAGTGTCCTGTGCAAGTAGATTAGTGCCCAGAGGAGGAGAGTGCTTTTGTAGCACTCCAGGTTCTTTGGAGGGGTGACTTGCTCCTGGTAACAGGTAAACAACAGCAGCTAAGCCCCATGTAGCTGCTTACTCATTCCCTCCCACTGCAGGAAGGAATAGGAAAGAGCAAAAGGGAGAAAGCTTGGGAGCTGAGATAAGACAATTGAATAGGGGAAGCAAAGAAAGCTCCACGTTCAAGCAAAGCAGCAAGAAGAGTTCATTCTCGACTCCCTGCTGGCAGGCAGATGTCCACGTGCTTCCTGGGAAGCAGGACCTCAGCATCTGTAGTGGTTACTTGGGGAGGCAAACACCTTAACCACAAACATCCACCCTTACATCCTCCTTTTTTGCAACCTTGACTGCTAAGCAGCAGCAAATACTGTGATTATAGTTTGAAGGTGCTTGAAGCTTTTGTTTAAACTTCAGATCTTTAAAGCTTAGCAGCACTTGTTGTTCATGCACTTGTTTTAGCCCGACTTTAGTTTATTTAAAACTGTTGTTGATTGGTGATTTGGGTTAACTTTTTTTGGAAATTGGACAGAGTGAGCAGTGAGGAAACTGTAAGAGCACCTATTGAAAAAGCAGCTCTTTTTCTAGTGCAGTCTGCAGTATTAGTGTAGATGCTCAGCTGTGCACATCCATGAGAGGGAAGGTGCAAACCACATTTATTTGTAGCCTGATCCTGCCCACATTGATGTAAACCCAAGCTGCTTTTAAACAAGCTGTAACCTCTCCAGCTTTATTCTGCAAGACAGAGTAGAATCTGGTTCCTAGACTTTCATTTACCTTTGAAGTGGTTTAATGATGTCTTAAGTGAAGTGTCTTAATGATGAAGAAAATAGAAACTTCAGATATGTTTTATGTCCAGGCAGTAAATATTGTAATTTTAATTTTAGACATTGAACATAGAACCTTTAGAAGACAATGTGATGTTTTTAATTTGAAACCAATTACTGCCAGTCAGTTCAGTCTAGCTCTGATAATGACCAATCTGATTTATGGTGGGGAGCATTGTTTTGGAGGTGGTGAAAGTGGGATCAAGGCCAACAGAAATGTTCTGTGAGTGATATTTAGTCTAGAAAATCACATCTTGTTGATGAGATATGTCTGTTGGCTTCCCATCTGACTCTTGGTACTGCCTGCTGCAAGTTATTGACTTGCGTGTGGAATCTGATTGGAAGTGATCGTGTATCAGTATTTTTAGTAGGTGTTTATGCTGTGTTTTAAAAGCCTTTTTGCTTGTTTTCTGTAAAGCCTAGGGGTATTTTTCTCACTTTGTTTAGATAATAAAATCTCTGGATTTCTGGTGCAAAACACTTGCTCATTGGTGATGCATGGTTTGGCACAATTGAAGGGTCTACACAAGTTAGTTACTAACATCAGACTTCCTTCAGTGCTGCAACTCCATGGAACAACTTGAATATAGAAAAATTAAAAAAAAAAACCAAAAAACAAACAAAAACCATCCCACAAAAAACCCCACAAAACCAACCAAAAAAACCCAAACCCTAACCACCTTGTAATGTCACTGATGCCTCCTCTGCTTCACCTCATGCAGGATTCTCTGGCCCCAGTGCATGTAGTCTGTAAGACTGAAAGTGGAGCTGTTTGTGAAGCAGACAAACTATACAAGCCTGAAATTGTACTGGATGGGGGGGTTGTAATTGTCTGATGGGAGGGAGGAAAAACTCCAGTGCAGGATGAGGATCATCTTGTTTGCGGCCAGGCTTTCTCACTCGAGTCTACAAAACTTGTGCATGTGGTTCTTCCTGCACACGTGCAAAATGCCATGTGCTGGACAGCTCTGCTTCCTTCATTGTGCTGACTTTGTTCCCTGGTTGTTTTACCTGGGAAGTTTTCCAGTAGTGCCTCGAGGAGGGCTCAGGTTGCTTGGAAAACAGGTGCACCCAGTACTGTCAGCACTGTGGGAGTGGAGCACAGCGGGATGCACCACTGCTGAGGAGATGTGGAGCAGCACCATCTGTTCTGGTTGCCCATGTCATTTATTATCCAGAAAAATAAATATTTTTATATTGGGAAGGCAGGGAGATATTTGGCAGTATGGATTGCTGCACAATTAGATCTGTGCCTCATTTAATCTTTAGTGCCTTTGCTCTCATTAATGGAAGCAGATAAGACTGCTTTTGTAGTCGAAGCTTAACCTGTGGCTGTGAAACAGCACCCTGGAATTCAGTGCTTGCCAGGGTGATAGTGCATGTGGAGTGCTGGTGTTTTGTCTCCTGGTTTTACTGTTGCTGTGTGGGGTTACTGCCCAGCCCAGCTCCTTGGACTGCAGGTTGCAACACTGCTGGTATAAGGTGAGCCTTGGGGAAAAACATGTTTCTGTTCATCACAGTAAATGAGCACAAGGAAGGAAGAGGCAGCTAATGAGCACAATTAAACCTAATGCTTAGACAGCAGGGTTGCAAAACTTTACACTCTATTGGCAGTGGCTTCATCCTAAGTAGGTTTTTCCTCCTGCTGTTGTGGCATGGTGGGGATTGAGAGGGATTCTGTTCCTTGAGAATTGTACTTTGAGAACCATGTTTGTGAGAGTTTTGGCTTCTTTTTCTTCCCTTTTTTTAAACTCCTTGATTTGAGCCTACAGCAGGGCATCAGCCAGAGCACAAAGCTCTGAGTAACACTTGTGACAGGCTTTATAAAAGCCAGATGTCCCAGACTGGCCTAGCCCATGATTCCTGGCTGGCATGCTGGGCTGAAGAAGTACAGGAGGAAACTCTTCAGTGTCAAGTGAAGATGACTCCATTGCAAAAGCCAGGATGTTCTAATAGAGCTGTTGTGCGTTTGAATGTGTGGCTTAAAGTTAATTACCAAAAATGCCTCTGTATGTGGCCTGGAAGGTTTTTTCATTCTGACTTGAGTCTTTTTCTTCTTATGTTAAAGGGCTAGCTGTTGGTCTTGGCATTGGGGCACTGGCAGAAGTGGCAAAGAAGAGCCTTAGACCTGAGGAACGCAGTGGTAAGCCATTTCAATGTCCTTCCATCATCTTTTTTTCCTCCTCTTTTTTTTTTATCCCCAGACACAGTTCACCTGCATTTGCAAAATTTGTATTCTTTTGAAGGCTGGGTAGTGAGACAGAATAACAGGGGATATGGGTAGTTCTTTCATTTTCAATATTATTCTTCATCTCTTGGCTCTTCTCCCATCTCAGTACACCACAACCTCACTACATAGAGGTCAGAGGAATATTCCAGACAATGTGTTTGTGCCTGCCAGCACAGTTTGTACAGCTTTACTTTCCCATAGCCTACCCTGAGGTTGAATATTATCCCTGTGCCCATTCTTGGATTGTCTTGACGTAACAATTCTTTTTAAACTGTTCAGTGAATTTCTATCAGTACAGAGACTTTAGATGAACCTGTGTGTCTAAAAATTTTGTTAGTGGTTGCAGTCTGTTTGAAATTAAAAAATGTTCTGCCTAGGAGGAACTTGGAAGATGGCTGCTCTCTTGTAAGAGAGACAAAGCACTTTATGCTCCTGTTAAATGGAAATTATCTATTTCCAATATCTGTCTTTTGCTGCCTTTTAAAGGATTGTCATAACATGCAAAAGGCTGTGTTGTGCAAATTGACCTGATCCTCTTTCCTTTCCAGCTTATTTGAAGTTGGAGGTAAAATGTTCCTAAGTTGTACCTGATCATGTCATGGTGGCTTTCTTCTAAGCATATGTGTTGGTAAAATATTGTTGGGGGGGTGTGTGGGTGAATGGTTTAGGGCATAAAAAATTCAGTTGTTCTTCTCCAGAAAACATGAGATTACTCTGGAGTTTATGGTTCCATTCACTTGTTTGTTATCCAGAAAAAGCTTTGGTGGGATACTGCAAAATGTCATTGTCTACAGTTGCTGTGGGCTGTTTGGTCTTCAGCTGATCTCTCTGGTTTGGCTGGTATGGTTGTGTGTTTAGGTTACTTCCAGTGACTGGAGGGAGCTGATGGAAGGTTGAAATACTTGTAGCTAGAAGTAAAAATGAAGTCAAATTGTTCCTGGTTCAGAAGCATTACTTTCAGATAATGACAACTGCTGGGTTCTTGTAATTCTGCTCTGTGGCTGTTAGTATTCTACTACCAACCCACTTTCTGTCTTCACCCTGGTCATCTTTGGGGGTGGAAGAAGGATGGAAACTGAACCTCTGTTTCAGGAGGTACTGGAGTGGCTGAAAAATGAAGAAATTTGGAGGGGGGAAAAAACACTAAAAAAACAAAGCAACTGAACAAAAAAATCCCAACCGAAAGAAATTCCCAAACCGTAAAACAACACTTCAGGATATGAAACACATTCCCATTAGTGGGAGGCAGGGGTTGTGGATGACCCAGGACTCTGCTTGTATTTGGAATACCAAAATGCAAATCCTAACAGCAAGGCAATGCAGAGCAGCCCAGCAGAGAAAAAGGATCCTTGGTAAAGAGTTCTTGTTTCTCTCTAAGACCTGAGGTGTTTGAGGATGCATGGGTTTCTTTGCTTTGATTTAAAAACATTCATTCAGGCAAACACAGCTCATTCTGTAGAGAATCCTTGAAGGCTTTTTGCTTTCAGCACTTGGGATGTTTGACAGGTTGTTGATATCTGTTGGAAGCTGATGATTTGTGTTGCTATTAACAGAGGCAGAATTGCACAACTGTTGGTATTTCTCTGCTTGCCAAAGTATTTTCTAACTGGGCACACCCCAAGTGAAAACATGAGCTTGCAGATGTGTGAAGTTTGAGGGAATAACATGAGCTTTGTTCCTCTGTCTTACAGCATGAGAAGGATTAGTTTTATTTTTTTTTAATTAGAGGGCAGAAGACACTTTCTCCTTGCAATAAAGCAATTGCACCTCTAAACTTTTATCTTGATGGGGAAACTGCTATTTTTCTGTCAGAAGCCTGCTGTACAGTCTTGAATCCTACTTTGGGAAGAGTGATTTTCTTCAACAAACCATGATTAAAAAAGAAGGCAATGAGAACTGCTAACTTCAGTGCTAGGCAGGGAACTAGAAAATGAACTGGCTTTTATTTTTAGGTGTTTGTTTGTCTTTCCTTGTTGTTTCCCCTCTTGCTGTCAAGTCTGCTTGGATAAGATGTTGGAGCAGTGGTTGTGCTGTGAAGGAGAGTAATATCAATAGTGGAACTGAGAATGGGCCAAAAGCAGCAATTGTGGAGGTGAGGCAAAAGTGAAAGACTTAATCTTTGTACTCTTCTGGAGCTTCTCAAGCCAAAAACACAGGAAGGTTTCCAGGTGACTCAGCTACAGCCTCTAGCTAGTGTCCTTGGATGTGTGTTTTCCACAGTATTTTAGAGTGGTGGGTAAGGCTCCATAAATGAGCAGTCTCTCCATGGGCTCTGCTCCTGCAGAAATGCACAGCAGAGGACAGGTACACAGTGGGAGTCCAAGATTCCATTTTCTTACTGTTTTTCTGACAGTACCAGCCTGAGCTGTTCCTGGGAGAACTCTCATCAGTATCTCCACATTTCTTTAAAAATACCTCTGCATCCCTTCCCTGATTTCAGCTTGAGGCCTTTGTTCCCAAGTTTTGTGGCTGCCAGCACCATGAGTTTGGGCTGAAACCTGTCTCTTTTGAGAATGACATATTGTCCTGTTCCTGGGAAGCTGCTGGAGGATGTAATTTCTCTCCCTCCTGCTCCAATATTAATAGTAATTTCTTGGCACTCCAGACTTAAACAAGTGGGATGTGTGTGTATGCCCAAAGGCATGCCTAAGAATTTCACACTCTCACTGGCATCCAGGAGTAATGAGGAAGAGCTTTCTCTTGGTTGCCCTCCTCTTGCCTAGTTAGTACAAACTAAAGTGTCTTCACACCTTTAAAATGGAGTTAGAAACACTGGTCCCTTAGTCCCAACCCCTTAGCCAGACACTTCTGAGTTACACATGATCCTGATAGCACAGCTTGTACTTCTTCTTTCCATTGCTGTTATCAGAGGGACTGCAAATTCCTACTCTCCTGCACATTCTCTAGCAATTGTGCTCGTGCTGACCTGTTTTTTCCTGCTCAGCTTCCCCATGTTTGTTTAGTAGTCACAGGTCCCTTCTCTCCCTACTTTGGATTGTCTGTTTCCATAAACAATTCATTTCTTCAGGGACTTAGCCTAGAACAAATATGTCTGGTGCAAGAGTTGGTGAATTTCTTCCTTTTCCATCCAAGCCTGATGTCCTGAACGTAAATTCATTCTGTTGCCAAATTCCTGTAAGTAGGTGCAGGTTTCTTTTTATTTTTATTTTTTTTTTTAAAGTGCTTAAGATCCTAATGCTGCCATCTTTAAGTGGTTTGGCTCATCTTATCTTGTTAAAAAGAGGATGACTGACTTGATTTCCAGTTTGAATTTTCCTGGTAGGCTAATAACCTCCTCTGTCACCAGTGACCTTGATGGCAGCCTCAGTATTTGAAGTATGTAAATACACACTTGTACGTAAATACAGTATTAGGCCCACACAGGGTGGGAATGGGAAAGTAGAATAAATTTCCAGGAATTAAAATGAGAGTGCCCAAGTAAACAGCTGCTGTTACAAGTATAGAGACTGGGTTCAAGGACAACTTTGTCACTTATTAATGATCTGTCCCGGGCAGTTCTTCAGGCACTGCACAAATGCCAGGCTGGACAGAGCCCTGCCAGGCTGGCACTTGGCCTGGATTTGAACACAGAGGGATTTTCTTATGAAAGGCAGTAATGCAATATCTTTGGGTTGTCAGTCTCAAGTGCTTGGGCTATGTTCTTGAGTATTCCCTTGCCCCAAAGTTTCTGTGGCAGATGGTCCTAAAACAAAGTCTAGTCACTAGTTCTCCATTTGACAGTGGCAAAGAAGGTGGAAAAGGAGTGATGTAGCAGTGAGTTGCACACAGGCTTGGAAAGGTTCATGCTGCTTCTGAATTTGGAAAGGAAAAAAAAATAAAAGTGGGTCAAGCACTAGTGAGGATGTCTGCCTGCTGCCTGTTCTGTGGAAGAACTCACAGGCCCAGACAGTGTGGCTGCAGGAGCCTTAATTTCTGAGGTGTCCAAGTTGCCACAGCTTGTATGTGACTTCTGTCTGCCTTTTTTCCTTTCCCTGGTGAAATAGGTGAAACTAGCTTTGTGATCTGAAGATGGGGAGAAGATAATGTGAGGCACCAAAACGTGCCAGCCATCTTTGGGTAAAATGTTAACTCACTGAAAATTGGTATATGTTTCCATGAACTTGTGGTGGGTTTTATCCCCACTCCCTTTCTACCTAGCCTTGGAAGCCTGTGTCTGTTTTCTCTCTGCTTGCTATTGACATAAGTACTGCTTTTCACTCTTGCTTCCAGGTCACCTTCTTGCTCATGCACCCTTGTAGCAAAGTACATAAGCAAGAGCTGCTCCCGTGCTGTTGGGCTGCCTGGTGTTCAGGTATTGCCCCTGGAGGCTTGACCTCAATGAGAAGCCTGCCAGGAGAAGAAGATTTGGGACTGCCTGTGTTTTGCTCTTTCTCTGATAAGAGTTAAAATTGTCAGGGTTCACTGGCTCCTGGATGTGGATCATTAACTAACCCCTTTATTCTGCTGCTGACTCAAAGGAGGATGTTTTTGTGTGCAGTGCTGTGAAGGAAGACACGGCTTTGATTCAGTACTTTCCCTAGGTCCTGTGTGTCATCTCATAGAGAGAGGGGTTTGCCCCATCATTGCTAAGGACACAGTTTTCCTGATAGGATACTTGAGAGACAGCTTTTCAAATCCTTCTGCCCTGGGTAGCTCTACCTGTTCAGGCTCTAAGTCTCCCTACATCCATTATCCAGAGCAAAATGTGCTCCGAGGATTGCAATGTGCTGGAAGTGGCGAATTTTGGGCTTGTTCTGCTTTTCCATATCTTGCTCTCAAGAGCAGGATGGCTGTCCTGTGTACTCCTGGTGTTTTTATTCCTCTTTTTCCTGTACATTCTTGACTTAGGGATTTGTAGAGAGAGATGTCCCACATGCAGTGCCATCTTTCTGCTCTCCCACAAAACAGATGAAAGAAAGAGGGGGGATGAAGGGCAGGAGGGCAGCCTGTATGTGGCACATGTGTGCTCTGCCAGTGGAGAGTTCTGTGGAATCACTTCTGCAGGGAAGGTCTGTAAGCAATCCAGCTGCTTGCAGGGACTGAAGGGTGTCTGTCAGATCAGTAATATGCTTGGCACCTCAAAAAAATGGTGCCAAGTTGTGGGAGCTACCAGAATTTAGACAGCAGCTACCTCAGTCTGTTATTTCTCCTGTCCCCTGGCCAGTCTAAGTCTGTGTACCTTCCTGAGAGCTACCAGGAGATGGAGAGGATCCCTGGCTGCTCTAGTCAGCACATGACACACCAGTAATTTCCATCTGCTGCCTGAGATCTCCAGGGCTGTTTTCATCTGCTGTGCCTTTTTGGGTGCTGCTTATTGTTTATGGGGGCTTCAGCTGTTCTGTCCTCTGTTTCTCTAAAGTATTCTAAAAACGATGTAGCTGCAAGATCAGCATATGAGCTGTGAGCTCTGCAGTCTGGCTGCAAGGCCTGACCTTCTTCCTGCTTGGCTCTCTGTCAGCAGGAGCTGATCTGCAGCCCCAGAACAGGTGGGGTGGGTGTCTGCCTGACCCCTCTGTCCCTGCTCTACTGGCATTGCCCTGGAAGGTAGTTCTGGATTGCTTCTCCCAAAGGGACCACAAACTAGAATCAGGGTCTCTTTCCCCTCTCCCCCTTCTTAAAATTTTAAAAAATTTTTTAATTTAAAAAAAATTAAAGTGAAGGGGAAGTGCTTCTTGTGCCACACAATGCCCCTGTTGCACACTTGGAACCATGGCACTGGTGTGTACATGGCTGTGTGACCTCTCTGAGCCTGTCAGACGTCAGGCTTTGCACATGCTTGTGGACAGGAAAGTGGGTGTTTGAGTGTGTATATTTCAGCCTTGTTCTATGCAAGCTTCCACATTAAGAGGTTGGAAGAGGCCTGTTGGTCTGTGCCAGAGTGTTTCCAAGGCTTTTGAGGATTCCCCCGTGCTGTGGCTCACTCTGCTGCCCTTCTAGGCTGTGGCTGCGCTGCAGCCCGTGGCGTGGAACTCAAGACACCTTGGCACAGTGTTTCAGGCTGTGCTGGCTGGCACAGTGAGTTCAAGCACCAGCGTGGTGCACCAGCCCAGGATCCCAGACAGTTTGCAGCTGTGACTTGCTGCTCCTGGCCCTCAAGCCAAAGATGTCAAAGTTGTCTCAAGGCGCATGTACAACTTCAGTCCGTGCCCCTGGGTTGCAGTCAAGGCACTCGGTGTAGTCCTAGTTTGATTTCCCTAGGGAAGGGCAAATCTCCTGTTGAATGTGGGCTAACACAGTGGAGTGGGCTTGCCAAGATAAGGGTGTTCTTCATTCATACTCTCTCTCCTTGCCCTCAGGGAAGAAAGCAGTAATGGATTCTAGCCTGTTCCTGTCAGAGGCCAATGCAGAAAGGATCGTGAGGACCTTGTGCAAGGTCCGGGGAGCGGCACTGAAGCTGGGACAGATGCTAAGCATTCAAGGTAAGTGGCAGCACAGGTCCTCTGCTGTCCTTAATGCTGCCAGGTGTGACACAGGGTCAGCTGTCTGCAATCAGGCAGTGTCAAGTGAATGTGGAGACTGAACAATGGCTTTCTCCTGTGAGAGCAGTGATGGAAATGTTTGAGTTCCATCAAATCCCAGTATGAAATAAATAGATGCATGCACTTATACACCACCACTCTCTCAATGTCCTTTTTGTGTGTAATTGAAATCGGTTGACGATAGGGTGACACTGAATTTTTGTGTCTGTGTTACAAGCAATTGTTAAGAAGCAGAGCTGTATTACACTCTAACTGCAAGTGACCTGCTAGAAAAGAGGAGGGTGACAACAAGAATGTGATCCTGTTCTTTGTTCACCAAAAGTGGTCAAGGTTATATCCACAATACTCTCGCATTGTGGCAACCTGTTTGTGGTTTACATGCTCTGTGGGCACTGAAGCTTTACTAGAAAGGCCAGTACAGCTGATAATCTTATCAGGTATAAAACACTTGTTTCCATCCTGAGAAAACTTCAAACTGCTATTTAACCCATTGAGCTCTGAGGCCAGTGACCACAGGTGAAGGCATGAGTGACATCAGTGTCTGCACTGAACTGTTAGGTTATCCCTGGGAGATGGCAGGTGTGCTCAGTTCAACCCTTATCTGAATCTTTCCAATTTGCCTTCCTGCCCAGCCTGATAGGGAAGGAAAGAACCAGCCAAAAATAATTGTAAGACTTGTCTGGAAATAGCTTTCAGTATGTTTCTGAAACTGAGTAAGTGTCTGAGTGTTTGAAGTACTCACTTGGCTTGGCTTGTGCTTCTACTTGAGTTTTTGTAGGTATTAGCTGATGAGACTGGATCTAGTAGAGTATTAAATACTTTGGGCTTTCCAACAAAACAAGATCGGTTCACTGTCCCAGAGAGCCCTGATTGGCATGTCTTTTGCTAATCAATTGGTTAGCTGGGTGCCAGGCTGATGGCCACCTGGCAGAGCCTAGTGGGAGGCATCAGCTGCTGTGTCAAAGGCTGCCACCCACATGCTGTTTTCTCACCCTCTAGAAACTGCCAGGTGCCACTGATGGCTGACAGAGCAGATCCAGGAGGAGCTCCTGTGCTCCTTGCTTTCCAGTGCTTCTGGTATGTGGGCTGAGTGAGCCATGCCTGGAAATCAGCTCTGCAGTTAAACTCCTCTACCCTAGGTGGGATTCATTTCAGATTCTTGGGACACCGCTGAGTTGTGCCTGCTGTGTGCCCAAGCCTGGTCACAACTGCCCTGGGCCTGGATGTGAGTGCAGAGGAGGGAGCTATGAAAGGCTATCTCTGAGAAGCAGAAATGCTCTGGATTTTTATGACTTGCCTGCTGTCTCCTAATGTTACAGTGCTCTGGCAGGAGTGTCAAATACTTGCTGGTTGACTTCACACTGGTGTCAGGAACAGGCCTTCAGCAACCTTGGTGGTTGTACCCAGCCCTCATATGGACTCCTGCTATAACTGTGTGGACTCTGCTGTGCCTGGCAAGAACACAGGCCCATGCTGACCTTGCTGGAGGACAGCTGTGGTGAAGTAAATCAGACACCATCAAAAATGCACTGTGTCTGTTTCTTGGGGTGGCTGTTTGGACAGGAGGGTTTCATGCAGGTCCTGCCACTTCATGGGTTTCTCTGTGGCCTGGTGAGTTTGAATTCACTGCTTCTGTCAGCAGGTCTGAGTGCTAACTGGGGGCAGAGGCTCCCTATAGCTGAGCACAAGTCATAAAGCAGTGTCCTTAAAACCCCTGATGTCTCTTGTGTCTCCCTGATGTCTCCTGTGTCTCCCGAGTCAGTGGATTTGTTAGGGACTCACATTCCTAAAGGTCACGCACAGAAAAGATGCCAAAGGCCCCCAGTCATCCTGTGTTCTGGGAAATGTTGGAAAGGCAGCTGCATTTGCCAGCTGAGAGTGCCCTACCTTGGCTCCTGCTTCATGTTTATTTCCAGTAGGGCCTCATCAGTTGACCACAAAGACGTAAAACCTTATTCGTCAGCATGTTGTAAGCCTGGCAGGATTGTTTCCACGGCAAGATTGATTTTTGACATTGCTGCTGAGTTTCTGTACAGTCACCCTGGACTTGCAGGTTTCTTGGCTATTTGATGTGCTCATGAACAAAGGGGTGGTCAAGCACCCCAGCTAAGGATGGTCACCCTCTCAGACTAGGGGCTGAAACCCCTTGAGAGGTTCATGGATGTCAGCAGGTGTCAAGGGTGCCTGTGGCAGATACTGATGCTTTGACACAAACGGCTTCTGGGAGCGGGAGTCGCTTAGTGAGATCCATTCTCCTTCTGCCCAGGCACCCTTGGCAGTGCAGGTGACATGTTGTAGCATGATGGTTAATACCTCACATAGCCCTGAGAATACCTTTTAGAGTGTTCAGAGGCTGGGCAGTGATACACCATCAGTGACAGAGCAGGTGTTTCTTTCAGTGTTTGCAGTGCACACGCAAATGCAATGTCTCACCTTCTTGCGGGTTTGTAACGTCACAGCAGGAGTTCTACTCACTGTTCCTGCAAAGCCTGCTCCTCTCCAGCTTCCAGTGATGGAATGGGAGCTCCTTTTAAAAACTCCTGTTGGCTCCTCAGTGGGCTTTTGTCAGTACTTTTAAATGCTGCTATGGCTTCAGTGGGAATTTGTAAACAATGCTAAGTGTTAACGTCACATCTCTGCATTATTTATATTTTTTTCTCCATTCCTTTCCACCCTTCTTCCTAGGACAGTCCTCTTAAGGTCACTGTTTGTTTCTTGTTTCCTGGGATAGACATAAGGTGGTTCATGCATGTGTATTTGGAGAGGAACAATAAATTTTTGTTTGTATGTCACAATCGCATGTGCAGGTTCAGTTCTCAGGATCAAGGCCTGTAGCCTGGACTTTTCCAGTGTTGGGATAGCAGCAGATAAATCTGATTCCTCTATAATCATTTATGAAATGAAAAGTTTGCCAGCAATGGTAGTTTTTCTCTGAGTTGTTGAAGAAGCCTTTGCTCAAGCAGAGGACTAATCTTTCAAGATGCCCAGCCCCTCCTCTTATGAGTGTAAATACTTGCTTGCTAAATCCTTCTGACTTAAAAGTTTTGTCTCAGCTGTGTTCTCTTCTGCCCACTTGTAGTTGCTCTGCCTTTGGGCAGTTGTTTACAGTAGCAGATGCCGAATCCTGATTTCTCCAATAGTTCAATTCTTGTGTAAATGGTGTTTTACCATTGGACAGCATTCTAGAGGAGCTTCTGCCCCTTAAAAATGCTGGATTAAACCACATTGGGAACCTTGGAGCGTTGGGATGGCTCTCCAGGGGTCCCTTCTGTGACCTGCGTTTCCATGAGGCAGTGGCCTCTCCTAGACCTGGATGTTGTACTGCTGCCAGCCAGAAGGTGGGCTGGTGTGTGACAGAGGGAGGGCACTCTGCTCTTGGGTCTGTGCAGCCTGTCACCACACCAAAAGAACTAAAGAATTACTTCTAAAACCTTCACTGGGGTGTGCCTGGGGCAGGACAGCCTGACTTGTCTGAATGCAGGAGCACGTTTCTTTGTGTGCTGAAGGATGCAATGCCTGCACTGACTGCCGTGTGCTTTCCCTTGGCAGATGATGCCTTCATCAACCCCCATCTCCAGAGGATTTTTGAGCGTGTACGTCAGAGTGCTGACTTCATGCCAATAAAGCAGATGATGGTGAGGAATATTCCTGAGTGCTTATCTGAGAAAGGGGCAGTGGACAGAAAAAATGTCACCTGTGACCTGCCCTAGTAAGGGAGGTGGATGGGGATTTTAAAGAATATTGAAATAATGTTACATATTTTCAGTTGTGGGTAACATGTGATTCCTTCTCTCAATTATGTGTGGTCTTTTCTCTCAAAAAATGGAAGTTTGGGTCTAGACAGAGGGGGAAAAAAATGGGGGAATTTTTCATGTCCTGAGATTAATGGTGATGGAGCAGGATGCTGCACACAAATATGGTTATAGGGTCTTGTTGAGTATAGCCTCCTCTTGTGTTTCCTCTTCTCTTTCTCATGGGTCTTAAGCTGGTGTTTAGATATGTCTACATCCCATTTTAGAAACAGGCTTACAAGCCTTAGTCTGCTGGAAAATTAACAGCAGCTTTGCCCTTACCATTTTGGTTAACTTGCCATCAAGAAGACCCAGAATGAAGTGAACTAAGTTTGCTTTCCCCAGTGTATATGTTCTCTGTAAATTAAGGCGTAAAGGGTGATGCAAAAGGAATTGCCAGCACTACTTACCTTCTGAAAGACACTAAGCAGAGCTAGAACTCAAATATGGCAGTCTGGCAGGGTAGCAAAAAAGATGTTAAAGCAGGCTGTGATGTTTAATTGTCAATATTGCCTTAGAGTCATGCCTGGATTGCTTCTGTTCAGCTTGGCAGCATGATGAAAGAGGAGAAATAGCTAACTCATTTTCCGTGCTTATTTTCTGGACGATAGCAAGTGGTACCTAAAAGGGGATGTTTGTATGCCAAGGCAGCTGTGTTTGTGCTCAAGATTTGTCTTTTAGGGCAGAGCCCCACAGAGATCTGATCAGCACCTGTTCAGTGCTGGGGCAGCATTGCTGGCTGGACCACTCCTTGCCTTGGTGTGCAATGGCAAGGCACAGAGGATGATCTAGAAAGCAGGTTGTAGGTACTCAGAACTCAGTCACCTTAGAGGATTTCCAAGACTGAAAGTCTTAAATCTTTGCTTCCCATACCCTGATCCTTTCTATTTATTTGTAGAAAACTCTGAACAACGATCTCGGCCCCAACTGGAGGGATAAACTGGAGTCCTTTGAAGAACGCCCCTTTGCTGCTGCTTCAATTGGTCAGGTTCATCTGGCACGCTTGAAAAATGGGAAAGAAGTTGCCATGAAAATCCAGGTGGGCTTTACAGACCAACCATGTCTTGTTTGTGCTCATAGAAGGGCAGGGGAGCTCCCCTGTGTGTACTGCTAGACAAATAAGAAACATTTTAATGCAAGTGAAGATGTGATGTCTTACCTAGTGCAAGCTGAGTGGAAAAGACAGGAAAGGCTTTGCAGCTTGAGCCAGTCTGAGTCCAGATGAGCAGGAGACATCCCACAGATATTTCACTGCAGTATGGGATAATGGTGCTGAGGGACTGCTTGTACTTTTAGGGCTGAATGGGACGGTCCCACTTGCTCCATAGGTCAGTCCCCTTTTTGGGATATGCACATGCCCCAGGCCCTTTTCTGGGTGTTGGCAACCTCAGGTGCCTGTTTCCAACAAAACTAAGTTCTAGAGCTAAAGCTCCTTGTCCAGCATGGTTTATAATCCCAAGAAGTGAGGTCCCTTGGTGACTGAGCAGTATCCCAGGCAAAGCTGGTTAACTCATTGGTGGGTTTTTGTAGTATGGGGAGACTTCAGAAATAGTATCAATGGGTGCTGATGTCTTCTGAAAGCCGTTTGTGTCCCAAGTACTCTCTGAAGTCAGGCCAAGGTAACAGCAGCAGAAACTCAACCCTCTGGCATCAGCACACATTTTCCTCAGCAGTGCAGGCTCCTTCCCTTCTTGACAGACAAGGTGAGAACAGGAGGAGGTGCTTTTGCCAGGACTGGGCTGGGGCCTCACCACTTGCCCTACTGCTGGGAATGACACACTGGGGCTTTCAGCTGTGGGAGGGAAATGACTGACTGCCGTGGCTGTTGTGAGATTTGTATGTCTGAGAACCCATCATGTGTTGGAAGA
The DNA here is from genome assembly GCA_013398275.1 of Promerops cafer. Lineage (NCBI taxonomy): Eukaryota > Metazoa > Chordata > Aves > Passeriformes > Nectariniidae > Promerops > Promerops cafer. The sequence continues at coordinate 260,525 of VZSE01012170.1, forward strand.
ATTCCCATCAGAGGATCTGAGCAAGCCATTCTGATTGCAAGGAGCTGCATCTTAGCCTTTCTGTCTGTCCCCTGGTTTAGATGCTGGGCTTTGAATAAGCTTTTAGAGGAGGGATGTGTGGCTCAGGAATGCCCTGGCTCATTGCCAGGCTGTAGGTGGCTGTGATGTGGGGGCAGTGGATGCTGAGCCAGGTGTTTTTATCATGCCCTGTACAACCAGGTCATCTAATCTCAACACTGCCCTCTCCCATTCTGTCCCACAGTACCCCGGAGTTGCCCAGAGCATCAACAGTGATGTCAACAACCTGATGACTGTCCTGAGCATGAGCAATATTCTCCCTGAAGGTAAAAAGACACAGACCCTGGCAGGCCCTGTGTTCCCACTGGTGCAGGTCGAGTTCTGCCAACCCCTGTCAGGCAGCACATTTCATGTGTCCCTCTGAAGACTGGGGGAAAGTATTTAAGGATACTAAGTCTGCCCAGGAGCAGCTTTCCTGCAGAAAGCAGGAGAGGGAGCAGATGTAGGCAGAGAGTGCAGGGCCAGCTTGGAGAGCCATGCTTTGTTCCCCTGTTCTGCTGCAGAGCTGCTGCTGCCTTTGCTGGGCACATGCCTGCTCTGGTGCCCACTTGGTGGGATGGGAAGTGCACCTGTGTTTTCTGGCCATGTGTGTGCACACACCTGCCAGAGTAATCTGCACTCGTCTCTGTGTGTTCTCTATAGTGGCAGACCCTGCTATAGAGATTCTTGGCAAAATATAAAGTGCCTGGGAATACTCACTTTTGATGGCTTTCTAGGCTTGGAGTGTGGGCAGTGTTCAGGTGAGGTAGTCTTGCTTTGTCCTCTTACTTTCTGGTACATGTGGCAGAACTCATTCTTCTCCATGTTTCCTTGTACCCCTCCATGCCTGCCATTCTGTGCTCTTCCCAGATGTTCTCTCTTCTTCCCAATCAGAGTTGTGGAGAACTGTCAGACTTAGAACTTGCTCAGTGTCCCAACATGTGGATAAGTCCCTTTTCTCCCAGGGAATGCAGGACTTACTACTTCTTTTTCCAAATACCTGCCTGCAGCAGCTGTAAATATTAGTGGGACTGTACAAATGCTGCTCTCAAATCAGGCTGGCTGCTGACAGAATCTGGGACTGTTCTCTCTGGTGGCTGGGCAGGGCCCTGCAGAGGTTGCCTCAGCTGTCTCTGGCCCAAGAAGTAGATTGGTTTTCCAGCTTCAAGACTAGGAATGCTGGGCTTGGCATCTCAGGCCCTGGCTACGTGCTGCTGCTGCAGTGCGCTGTATTAGTCATGCTGACTGTTCCTACCTGGCAGTGCCTGCTGCCACTTGCAGGCAGATACGGAGCAGTTTTTGCTGCTTTTGCCCAGTGTTGGGGTGCTTGTCTTTGGTGTGTGTCCCTGCACAGCCATGCCAGCAGCAGGAAAGGACAGCTTGGGCTGTGGGGTGGGAGTGGGGAGAGGACAGAGCTCTGCCACACAGAGCAGTGGTGTGGGTGTACCTTGACTTAGGAGAAGCTGTGTAGCCTGGGCCTGCATCTAGTTGGAAATACTCCTTGGCTCTCTGGGGCCTCCTGTACTCAGCTCAGAGTTGGCTGGATAGCAGGCTGCTCCTCAGCTGCAGCTCTGGAAAGCTTAGCCTGAGAAGATCCTTTTTTCCTAAGCCTGCTCTTTCCTGTGCTGTTTGACTTTCAGGTTTGTTCCCAGAGCACTTGATTAAAGTCGTGAGCAGAGAGCTGGCCCTAGAGTGTGACTACCTGAGAGAAGCTGCCTGTGCAAGGAAATTCCAGTATGTTCCAACATTGCCTTCAGCCCCTTCTCTGTGTGTGAGGAGAGGCTGCTTAACTTCAGGGATGGTGGGGAGCTGACTGCTGTATCCTGCCATGTGGCACAGGGGAAGGGTGCGTGGTTGTGGCTTGAGCTGTCCCCCAGAGTGGCCACCTTGTCTCAGCTGGGCATGGCTTCAGTCAGCTGAAATGTGATCACCTATCCTCCCTCCTGCTGTGCAAGTCTGTCTGTTCTGCCACACGTGAAGGTGCTGCAGTAATTCCTGAGGCTGGGATGCAGTGCTCTTCTGTGTGCTCTTAGCCTGTTGTTAACTTCTCCCATCCTTCAGCCTAGGAGGTTTTCGGTTCAGCTCTCTTAAAGCAGTTACCACCACCAGTGCTGCTTGCTCCCTTGGCTTGCCATAGCATCCAGACTATTTTTACATGGTGGCTTGGTGCTCTTCCTGTCCTGCTGCAGAACTGCCCCTGTGGCACCGCTCCCCTTGGCAAAGTAATTCTTCCATGTGTGTAGTCTGGCCCTAAAGCCAAGTGGGGTGAGCAAAAGAGCTCAGTGCCCCTTGATGCACCGGCCTGGAGCCTTCTTAATATCACTGCTCTGGCAGGAGATGTGACCTCAGGAGCTGGCAGCAGCTCTAAGTCACTGGCAGGGTTTCTGCTGACTTAATCTCTACTGTAATTGCTGAGGAAAACATCCTGGCAGCCCCAGCCAGGGTGTGGGGAGAGGCTGGTGAAGGGCTGTGTGAGGTGTTGCTGATGGGTCTATTTGCTCTCAGGACTCCTAAACCTTTTCCTCTCCTTTCTCCATCCCTAGGGAGCTGCTGAAAGACCACCCCTTCTTTTATGTCCCAAGAGTAATAGATGACCTGTGCAGCAAGCACGTGCTGACCACAGAGCTGGTGTCTGGCTTTCCCTTGGATCAAGCTGAAGGGCTGAGCCAGGAGATTCGAAATGAGGTAAACTGGAGACGTTGTGCTTCTGCCCTTGCTCAGAGCCCTCTGCTTGGCCTGCCCATGACTGCCAGACTGGGGGATGCCTTGTGGCACAGCAAACCCTGAGCAGGGCTGGAGTCAGGCACTGTCTGGAGCCTCTAGGAAGACTTGTTTAGGGAAGGTGGCAGTGACACTGGAGTCTCTCCAGGCTTGTTTGGGCCTTGCAGGCACCAGTGTTCAGCAGGGAGGGACTGGAGGGGGTGAATGGCAAGGGCAGCTGAAGGGGAGGTAGCCTCACTGTGTGATGCCATTTCTGATGACCGTAAGTTTGGGAGAGACTGTCAGCAAGGGAGAAGGGGTCTTATGCAGCTGCTCTCCTGGGCAGGATTGCAGAATCATCCCAGTGCAAGCACTTGGGTGTCATTCCTGCAGGACTGACCTGTGCTGCACAGGGCTGCTGGAAAAGTACCTGTCAGTAAACAAGAGCAGGGATGTGGGGATAGGTGGGTGTTGGTGCTGAATATAGCCAGGGATTGGAGTGTTGTGGTGGGACAAGCAGCTGTTCTAGTAGCATAAATAACTGTCCTGTATTTGGGTGGGGGGGGTGTGTGTGTGTTCCTTGGTGTGAGCTGTCAGCTGTCAGCAGGTCACTGGGGAAGAGGGCAGAGTCTGTTCCTGTAGATAGAGAGATCTCAGTGTCACATTAGATTTGAAGCTGTGCCACAGCTGTCTGCCGGCTCTTAGGGACTGTCCCCAGCAATGAGCTGCTCTGTCACCAGAACTCATTTTAAAAGGCTGTGAGCTAGGGTGTTGCTGCAGGAGCAGCCCTTCTTTCCTGTAAGCCACTGGCCTGGCTGACCCTCTGCCTTCTGACCTAAATGGCAGTGTCCTATAGCAGGGCTGGGCTTGCATCTGGTGCTCTCTTCCTTCCACCTTGGATATGATGTTTCACTTGGCTTTGCAGAAGCTGGAGAGGGGCAGAGTGAGGCTGGCAGTTCTGCTAAACAGGCTCCAGCTTAGCAATTCTCACAGAAAAGCTCTGCTGGAGTATATAATTCAGCAGGGGTGTCTTCAGGGACTGCTACTCTTGCTTCTCTGTGCCTGTCAGTCCTGAGGTGTGGCTCTGCTGCTCCCTCAAGCTGGGTCAGTGCTGAGCCCACAGAAAGAGTGTATGGTGGGTCTGTATCATGCAAGATTCCCATTCTTGCAGCCACCCAGTGTGTAGTCAATGCTGGAAAGTTAAAAGGCAGGACCAGAATGCAGTTGGATGAGCACTGGAACATCTGTGCCATCTGCTAAGGATGTCCCATGGCAGGTGTGGGCTGGGAGCTGCTGAGAGGTGCTCCTCCAGCTCTGCAGGAGTTTGGCAGCTTAGAGCAGATGGTTCCTCCTGGTGTGGTGATGTGTTCCCTGTTTGCTGATGCCTGCTCTAAGTTACAGGTGTGAGTAGGGCTCGCTGCCCTCCTGACTTGTTTCTTGTCTCTCCTTGTTTTTCCAAGATCTGTCACAACATCCTGGAGCTGTGCCTGCGGGAGCTGTTTGAGTTCCGGTACATGCAGACTGACCCCAACTGGTCAAACTTCTTCTATGACCCACAGCTGCACAAGGTAAGCCCCAGCAGCCACTGCTCTGCCTGTACAAACATTAATGTTCACCAGCTTTTGATTATTCCCTGCTCCGAGAGTTTAACGAGCCCTCACTGAGATTCTCTCAGATTCCTGTCCTTGAGGCATGGGCAGATAAGCACAGGGAAACCTCCCTTTGCCACTTGCCCTCACTGGGGCTTGGTAAGAAAGCAGGGCTGCTGTAACCCTTGATCAGTCCCAGCTACTTCCTTAGCCTCAGGATCTGTTTTGAAGGTGGCCAGTGGGAAGCTGCAGCTGGCAGTGCTCTACCAGGACACACCTGAGCCCAGGACTCTTCCGTTAAATGCTCTTGTGCTGTGCTTTAGATAAGGGTAGTAATTCCTGCCCATTGGTTTGGCTGCTTGTTTGTGCTCTGTAGGGCAGATGGAATTGCTTTTAATCCTAAGGTCTGTTCTGCAAAGTGCTGGGAAAAGGTTCAGTGCTGCTCTGTCCCTGCACATGAAGCCTGAGTGGAGCTGTCAGCAGAGCAGGTGTGACACTGTGGGCACTGGGCATCAACCATTCCTCCTCAGCCCTGTACTGGTGCAGACTGGGAATAAAGGAGTCAAAGGGGCAGTTGGGATGCAGAGGAAAGCTGGGAAAGCGAGCTGAGCTTCCTGAAGAAATCAGGAACATTCTTAAGATCAGGTTCTACCAGAATGGTTGACTCTAATGCAGACAGCTTTGTCCATTTCCAGGTGGCCCTGCTGGACTTTGGAGCAACGCGAGGGTTTGATGAGAAGTTCACAGATGTCTACATAGAGGTGAGGACTTGCACTGTGCCCTAGAGAGCTGCACTTGATTTTGCAAATACTCTTATGTCTTAGCTGTTATCAGTTTGTACTCGAATACACTTTGGGTGTGGAGGGAAGCAGGCCTGGAGGCAAGAGGGCGATCTCTGTTCCTGTTTCATCCCTTGCCACGGCTGTCTGCACATGTGCTGCAAGCTGCTGGCTCTCTGAGGTGTGGGATGTTCACAGAAGTGAACTGCAGTGATGCTTGCTGCAGGCATTGGGAAACAGGGTGCATCAGAGCACTCACAATTCTGTGACTTTTATATGAGGATATGCAGGAATTGCTTGTTCCCCACCTCTTCCTGAGATTTCTAGCTTTTCCACAGATAGATAAATTGATGTGAAGTCAAATGTGCTTCCTTTGTGATCACCATGTTCTGCACGTGGTGACTGAGCTGCCAGGGCCAGCAGCTGCCACCTTAAAGCTGCTCAGTCAGCTCTGCTGTTTCTTTGGGGGAGGGGCTAACTATTTGTGAAGCTTTTTTTTGCTGTCCCTGACATTCTCTGGGCCATGGGTAGCCCTGTTGGGAAGAGCTGGATCTTTCAGCCAGTAGCTCTTAACCTGCCCAGCATGCAGGCCCCTGAAGGGAGGGCAGAGGCAAGGGAGTGAGCAGGTGGGTGGTGTTGAGGTGTGCTCCTGTGGCCTGTGCAGCAGTCCTGTGCTCAAAACATTGTTCAGTCATCTCTTGGCTCTCCTGAAAGTATTCCTCCTACTCAGGTAATCAAGGCAGCTGCTGACATGGACAGAGAGAGAGTACTGAAGAAGTCCATTGAAATGAAATTCCTCACTGGCTATGAAATCAAGGTATGGAGCAGAAGGGTCTGATTTTGGTGTTGGCCACAGATAAGGTGATTGCAGGTCTGTGACCTTCCCCAGGTTTCTTGATGTGGTAAAAGTGTCAGTCCAAAAGCCCTTTTGATAAGCATGAGGGAGGAGGGTAAAAAACGTTTTGTCTTTTGTTCTCACTTCCTTTTGGGAGCAGGAAAAATAATGAGGATACAGCTAGCCCCAAAACCACTGTCTTCCTTTCTCTCCCCCTGCAAGACCCTGCAGCTGATGACAATTCCTGAAGTTTCATAACTGGGAAGATGGTCTTCTGGAAGATTTAGTTGCTCAAAACTGTTTGAACTAAATGTTCTTCAGTCCTGCTGGGGGGCTAGAGGTTCCCTTTGTCAGGGCTATTTCTCCTGAGCTGCTGCTGTTAGCACTAGCATTTCTTTTCCTCCTTGGTGGTCGTCATGGCTAGTGCTGTTACTTATCCCTCTTTCCTTTTGGGCAGGAAATGGAAGATGCCCACTTAAATGCTGTCCTCATCCTGGGAGAGGCTTTTGCATCTGAGGAGCCTTTTGATTTTGGCAACCAAAGCACCACGGAAAAGATCCATAGTTTAATCCCAATCATGCTGAAGCATCGGCTCGTGCCCCCGCCAGAGGAGACCTACTCTCTTCATCGGAAGATGGGCGGCTCTTTCCTCATCTGCACCAAACTGAAGGCCAAAATTCCCTGCAAAAGCATGTTCCAAGAGGCATATAGCAAGTACTGGAGCAGTAGGGGCAAGAAGCCAGAGGAGTAGTTAAGAATGAACTTGTCTTGTTCTGAGGGCCCAGTTCAGCTGAGCCTTGCAGAGAGCGTTCTAAGCCTCCCCTGCGTTGCTCCCCAGCTCTCCATCCTCTTGAGATGCAGCAGCCCCGTGCCCCTGAAGCCAGGTGTGCATTCCATGAGGACAAAGCTGCTCTTTCCTGCTGTGTCTGTCTTACCTGAACTGCCAGCACAGCCTGCAGCTTGCAGGAAACTCCGAGTGCTTCTGTGCTGCTTCAAGGCACCAGCTGACTACCTTGAACGCATTTGTAACATTGTGATGGTGGCTGCATATTGAGAGGGTTTTATAGCAAGTAGGGGGAGGAGGGTGAGAGCAGAATTTAGTATTGAAATCTATTTGTAATTCTCCACAAATTGTTTTTTAAAAACTTTCCCTCTTGAAAGCTGAGGTGGAATTCAAGTAGTTTTCATACTGTGAGTTTATAGAAATACCAAGGTGTTCCCTACCACAGACACATCCAGCACCTCCCCCACGTTTTTGTAAGTCAAGTGGTGGCAGTCTGAGAACCCTCCTGGATTCTACTGACATTGATTTAAGGCAAGGGGCGTGTGTCTAAGTAGAAGTTTTATGCTTTCTGCCTCTTTTTGGCTTGCAAGCTAAACATAGGAAATATTTTAAAAGTCTGAGAATTGAATGCCAGTCTCTTTTAAACACACACACATACACACTCTCACAATCCATCTCAGTTTTAGGAGTCAAACCTGTAATCAGCAGAGCTATGTCTGAGCACATATAGTGGGATTCTGCACTGTCTGGTAGGTATCAGCTTTCCTGAGGGCAAGTTAGATAAGCTACAGCTCTGACACCCACTGCTTGCTGGACTCCTGACTAAGACCCTCCTCTGTGTGTTTCCCTGTGAGGCAGGACTTGCAGCAAGGCAAACAAAGGTCCTGCCTCTGGTGAGCAGCTCCAGCTGAAATGTCACACAGTTCAAACCAAACGCACAGTTTTAAACTCTTGGAGTCAAGCTACGAAATTGACTTTTGTAGGTTTTTGTACAAAGCCTGTACCTGTACAACTTCTGATGTCAATAAACAAGTGCTTGTGCAGTGGGCCTGCTGCCTGTGCCTGTGTCATCTTCTGGTGTGGGAATGGGCACTCAAGTGAGCAGTGTCCTGTTCTGGGGGATAAACAGCAGCTGAGCAGAAGCAGCAGCTCCCAGGTCTCCTCTTACTGCAGTTTGCTCCAGGAATTGCTACTACCCTTGCCTGGCCATCCACCTGTGGCCTGTTCGTGCCATGAAAATCCCTGGAAATTTACTTGTTTTTTTAATCCCTCTGTTAGCAGTCTCCTGAACACAAGTCTCTTTGCTTTTCCTCCACTTGTGAAGGAGAGGCTGTTGGAGTTGAGGCTTACCTGGTGCTCATTAGGCAGGTGTCCTTGTCTGCCAGGTATTTATTTTACCAGCAGGCTCAGCTGGCCCTACTCAGTTAACAGAGCCCAGCAATGCCCAGGTTGGCTGATCTTACACTTCAGCATGTGTGAAATCCTGACAGCTGACACTTCAGAGGGAAAGAACAGGTAAGTGAATAAATGGTCTCTCTTAGGAGGGACCTCTAAGAAATAGGAAAACAGGTTATGATATTAGCTTTATTCCAAAGCCATAAACATAAGCCACTTCATTTAAGACTTTGTTGAACATGAGGCAGTGCAGTTTAATTCAAAATACCAGTCAGATTATTCTTAACCTTTTGAGAGGAGTTAACTCTGCTGTTCAGTGAAGTAATAGTTTTGCATCAAGCAGTTTATCAGTGTACAAAGTTTTATAGTAACTTTCCTTGTTTTGAATTCTGATAGACATTGTTTAGTTTTTCTCCTTTGGATCTAGACCTTGCAGCTGTAAAAACAACGGAGTTGTTTGAGCTGTTATATGCTTATGTTAAAGTTTAAAAAGCAAAGTATAAAAAGCTGACAAGGGAATTAGATTAAGTAAGCTTCAGAGCAGATTTTCTGAAACTGAAGATTCAAGGCCAGCACATTCAGAGATTGTACAGGGGTGACAGAGTAAGCTGGAACACTACAGTTCACTTTTCCAGTAAGCACTTGTTCATGTGAGCCCAGATCTTGTGTATACCATGCTGGGGCAAGAGTGTTCAACTCCTGGCAAACAGTCCCCTTCCCAAGAGTGTTTAGGAATGACATCCAGCTGAACAGTGGAGTTGTTTTGCATTTGCAAGAGGGTAGCAACTTGCAGAAGCTGAGATGTTGCTTTATTAGGAGAGCTAATTAGAGCTCTCAGTCCCTAATTCTCCTGACCTTTTGTGTATGCTCTGAAAGCATTAATAATGGCTGTAGCTTTGTACAGAGAGATTTGTGACAGGAGGAATTGCATGTCAGAGGAACAGCCTTGTAGAAAACGTGAGCTGGAAACTGGCTTCAAGTCAGAGAAGTTGTGACATTATACAGTGAGCAGGAACACTTGATCCGTGCCAGCCACTGCATTTGCTTGAACTAGGCTTGCAGGGTTGAGGATGTGACTGTTGATAATGCTGCAGGAAGCTTCTATGGTCTAGAAAAATCTCTTGTGAAAACATTTCTTCTTTGCACAGGGCAAGCTGGAGCTTCAAGCTGCCTCTCTAATGACAGTGATTTTCCATTCTAAAGGATCAAGATTCAGGCTACCTCTGGTAGCAGTGATTTTCCTTTCTTTCTTCAGTCAACCTGGCTGCTGCATCAAAACAGAAAATGAATGCTGAGGAGCTGAACAGGAGGTGAACATGCAGTTCAGTTTCTGCTTTTTTAATGCCCAAATCCCTGACACTACAGGGCCCATTTCCCAAGAACTTGACAGCTGTGATGCGCAACTGGATCCCTGGGAAATCAGAAATAAAGCACTGATTGAAAAATCAGAGCACAGGAATCAGGGTATGTCCCAGAGCTACAGCAGCTGCCTCAATGGGATGAGCCAGGGGCTTAAATGAACTGGAGTGAAGGGCTGGGAAAGTAAACATTTTGACTGAAGGAGAGGGACTGGAGTAGGGCAGCCTAAGGTCTTGGAAGAAGTGGGAATCTTGGTGCCTGGTCCAGGAGGGGATTGCTGGTAGGCTTTGTAAGAAGAATGCCCAGGCTGGTCCTGCTGGCAGTGCTGTATTCCTGCTGCAGGGAGGTGACTCAAGCAGGTACCAAAACCAGGACTTACCCCAGAATCACTAAGGTTAGAAAAGACCTCTAAGATCATCAAAACCAACCCTGAGCCCAGCATGGCCTTGTTCACCATTAAACCATGTCCTTAAGTGCCATATCCACACAGCCTTTGAACACTTCCAGGGATTGGTGACTCCACCACTTCCTTGGGTAGCCTGTTCCCATATTTCACATGCCTTCCTGTGAAAAAAATTTTCCTCTAGTCTAAGCTTTCCCAGGCTCAATGAAGCCATTTCCAACGTTACACCAACAGGGGAATGAATGAAGAGGAAGATGTACCAACACTGTGGTACAGGGAAAATTCAGGCCGACCTGTGAGGAACGGGTGGATGACAGGAAAGGGTCAGGGCACATGCAAAACTTCACAGGCATTCTGAGATGGAGTTAGAAGTACATGAAGGTCAAAGTGATGTTGGTAGCTCAGAACTAACTCACAATGCAGCCTCCAACACTAGGACAGCTGAAACATTTGATGTGTAACTACAAATGAAGGAGGAACACCAAAAACACTGACTATGACTACATAACTATCTATTTCTTAGGTCATCAAAGCACAGCTGACCTAAGAAAAAGGTCAGGAAAACTGCAGTTCAATAGAGCAAAGTATCCAGTGACTTTGATTTTGTATTTTCAAAAGGATCTTGTTATTTTTTCTGAAAGCTGTTAAAGGGAAATGGATTTTCTCACATACTCCTTTTCTTCCCACTGTGCACCTGTGCAGATGTGTTAGAACCAGCGTGTTGTACCTTCAAGAGCACCATCATTCTTTCCATTTCCTCCAAAGCTTAATGGGGGGAGGAGGGAAAAAAAGACAGAACATCTGCATTTCTAACAGTTCCCTGTTTTATTGCAGTACATCAAAGTAGGTTAATATTAAGTGTGTTACCAACATAAAATATTGGTGGTAAGTCATTTTTACATTGTTGACTGTTCCACCTTAAATATTTCTGTGCAAAAGAATCTACATCATTGTTCTGTAGCAGAGAATCTCTTACAATGTCCCCTACAACATTGAGGGCATTAAACAAAAGAGTGAGAAGAGGCAAAAAGCAGAATCTTTCCCCCACACGCACACTTGTCAGCTTTTATACTCTAAAACAAAAAAGTGATTACATCTATGCCATGCAAAACTGTACAATAATATTACAATGAAAAACCTAAAAAACATATTTTAAAAATAAATGATATGAAACTGTCGTACATAAAAAGGCAGGTATAGCAACACTGGTTTGTTTGTGGATTTCTTCCCTGTAGATGACTGTCTTAAATGGAGAATGAAAATAGGTTGTACTGGGCTGTGGCTGGGATGAGAGGAGCTGGAATTCAGACTGGAAAGCCTGCAGCAGAGCAGCCTCTGGGGGTGTTTATCAAATAAACTGTGAACACAAAGTGCACAGAGGGGAACTAACACTTTGTGTTAGTGCAGAAAAGTTGTCCCATTTCCTCCATGAAATGAACTTGTATTAACAAAAGAACCCACAGCAGGAATTGCTACGTGCCACTTTGATTCTCAGACTAAGGCTCAGGAGCTGTGGGTACTTGCACTGCAGTAAGTTTTACCCTTAATGCATCTATTTAAAATTAAACAGCATTCATAAAATGGAAAAGAAACTCTTTTACCACCCAAGAGCATGTTTGTCCTGTTATTCAGGGTCTGGCCATGCAATACAACACAGGGCCAGAATCTGTTTCTGTGTTGATAATCCAACTGTTCTGTTTGGAAAGGCTGACACACTGAGAACCAGCTAGGTGCAGTTAAACTACATTTCTATAAATAAACTATGCTTTTTGGACTTTTTTGGTATGGCAAGACCCTTAACTTCCCTCTGCCATATACCTGAGAATAACACACCTGGGTTGTAACTTAGGAGAATCAAATCAAAGAGAGAACATTCCTGACTCAGTTTTGAAACTCATTTAAATGGGCAAAATGCACATTCATAACAAGCCACAGCAACTAATGGAGGGGAAAAGAAGCAACTACTTCACCACAGTCTCAGGAATGTTTTTTTGAAACCACCAGCTGTCTTCTACAGGCCAAGGGCAAGAGAGAAGAGAGTACTGTAACCCTGCTTTTGGGTTTATGAAATGTGGGAGGAAGCCACATACCTGTGTGTGCACACGTGCAGGGGAAAACTATTTACCAAACCTATTCCATTCTATAACCTGGAATCCTTAGTAGCTGCCTGAATCTGTTCAGATCCTCGTTGCCATCAAAAGAGAGAAAAAAAGGCAAAACCCCAACAACCCATCTGTTCAAGCACTGCCAAAAAATGCAAACAAACACCTTCAGTCTCAGCCAAAAGGAAAAAAAAACCAGCTAGATACACAGCCTGTGTACAGAGAACATGTGCCACGGTCAGGAATTCAGGGGGAGATTTTAAGCTCCCAGAACAAAATGCAGCCCTCGACCTGTGAAGTTGAAGCAGTGCTACAGTGCAAAGGAGCAAACATCAAACCTCAGGAGACAAATGCCTTGGAGATACCAGTCAAGAGTCTTACAGTTCAAATGACCAAGTAACTTTTCCTAGCACAATGAGTCTTTAGAAAGCTCAGCTGCAGTATGCATACCAACATAAAGTGATGAGTGTGGTTTCAAATTGAGTCTGTAACCAAATGGTCCCCAAATATATAAAACTATTTAAGTCCTAGGACAATTTTTCTCTTTTCAAATAAGTGATGTGGTCATTTGCTTTTCAACTGAGAGAACAGTTGCTGTTTCTCTTCTGAACAGACACGTATAAAAATGCACAGGACCAAACTAATGATTAAATAAATCCTAGAGAAGACTGCTGAGGCTTGGACATTGTAGTGTACAAACAGTGTGGGCCTGTGGAGGTCTCATCCTCTGAGCTTAGTGTTGTAACACAGCTGACCTATGCTCTGCTGAAAATGCCAGGGGTTGGTATCAATAGATTGCAGGCACTGGAATGGAGTAAACACAGGGGTTTACTCAATTTAATTGTTTGCTCTGTGGTGGCTCTTTGGGTTCCATTTTCAGATAGAGCTTTAGCACAACTGTGGAAAAATAAAGCCCATGGAAAACGATCCTGTGACCCTCTCTCAGGGGACTGCCATGCAGGCTGCTCTGTCTTTAATGACTACTGTTTAAATGCCTTCTCTCAACATCAAAATAAGATTATTATTTAAATACAACATACAGTAAATACAAAACTAGTCTGCAAAGGCTTTGAAAAGTGTGTGGACATGCTTCACCAAAACAAGGGAATTGTGGGGAAAAAGCAGTGGCTATACTTGAAGCAATATGCAGCCTTTAAAAAGAAGCTGATGTGGAATTTCAGTAATGCCAATAACGCCCTGCCTATCTGTCCCTCAGAAATACATAAACTTTTTCTGGGAGCAATTACTTTCAGATGCTTTGCTGTTTCCTAAAGCTTTCAATTTCAAATGCCAGGCTTGCAAAAGTAGTAGGCTTGAAATGAAAACAAACAACACAACCAGCTTGCTACTCTGAAATACCCAAATAGGAGAGAGACAGACTTTTGATATGATGGTTTCTACAATCATTTGTTGAATTCCTGTCCCAAAATAACACTGAATGAGCTTAAACTTGGATAAGCCTCTTGATTCAGAGTGAAAGAGAAATCTTACCTAGGAGACCTAGCACAATTAAATGGATTAGATGATCTGTATCTTGTTCCCTATGTCACATTTAGATCATACCTGGAAATTACTGTACATGGTTTGAACTTACCTACAACTTCTATTAGGAAAGACAGAAACTGCAAAACTCCAGACACCTCTGTGTGGGTGCAACTCTACATACTGCTGACTGCAAGAATACAGAATGGTTTAATGAGAGCCATAACAAGTTTCCGAAACCCACAAACCCCAATATTCTAAATACAAAAAGCCCTTATGTGTTTGAGTATGGTCATAGTATGAAGTCAGCAACAACACTACTGGGAAGAGAGGCTCATCCCGAAGGAAAAACACAATCTGCCTTGCTAACTCAAGAGAAGAGACATCTTCCTCTTACCATACATCTGTGTATCAGTTTTTCATTTATTCTGTCGACTGGGTGACCACTTCAGCTTTTTATTTATTTTTCCAACTTCAGCGGGCTCTGCCTTCCACTGCAATACCTCCTGCCCTCCAACCTGTCCTGCTTTTGGAACCAAAGAGCAAGTGAGCACATAGAAACAACTGCAAATTGCACAAACCCACAGCACAGGTAGGGGGCAGAGGAAAACCAACCTTTGCCAGGGCAGCAGTTGAGGGTCACCAGGCATCTCTGACTACCACAGTGTGAACAGTGTGAGGTCAGTCTTCAAGGTTCTTTGTTGCTACAGTGACAGCAAAGCCAGCCAGGGCCAGCTTTGGGCTAAGGGCACTCGTTTGGCTGATGTGTATTAGCAACCAGTATTTGGTAATGACAGTAAGAGTTTGCTGCTTAGGGATGGTCAAGGAGATGTGGAAGACTGCTCCCCTCTGAGTTAAACCTGCTCAAGGGCTGACCCAGGGAAACAGTTTTCCTGCTGAATCCAGCTGCACTGAACTCCCTTGCTGCCTGAAGGACCTCTCCTGTAGCTGCTGCAAGGCTCCAGCTCACAGGTGGCACGCACGGAACCAGGGCAGCCACCGGGCTGACCGGCGCCCGTGGCTGCTGGGACAGGGCATTGCTGCCACCTGCTGTCGTTTCTGAAAAGGATGGGGACTAGGAGGGAAGTAGGAACTACAGCTTCAGTTCTGCTACGGCCACAAGGAGAGAAGTGTAGTGAGAGCACTGCAGGGGCTGTGCCGGCAGTGCAGCGAGCGCTGCGCACACGGAATCTCTGTCCTGCGGGAGGTTTTAGCCAGGCCTCCGAGTCTGCAAATCACCGAGCATGAAAACAGGGACAACACAAATCTTAAATTAAAGGCTCTCTTAAATAAGCATCCATCTTCTGCTGCATACACAATGCTTTTTTTCTTTGAATATATACATACGTATTTTACTCTAACATCTGCGTATTTATTTAAACTCTGTACTGTAGTAAAATATGCATCATTTTAATCAATAAGGATTTGCTGGCGACAATCAGATTGACATTCAAACGTGGTGGCTGAAAGCTTTTATGTGCCTCTGACATACTGATCATTCCCCAAGGAGGGGAAGGGGTCTCTGTGCTACTTTTGTACAGTACAACGAGCTATTGTATGAAAACAAAATCCCTCTGAATTTTCTCTTGTTGATACTGGTCTGGTCTACTTACGCTACCTTTTGGGAAGTGGAAGGGGAGTGGGATAAATATGTCTTTAAAAATGAAGCAGCTGTAACCACAAAAATGAAACCAATACTAATACAAATCTACAGCATCTGATATTTACCAACACCCTAGCTTTGCTCATTTGCTGCTGTCAGATCTGGGGAGGTGAGGCAATGCCGAACGGTGCTGAAGGCAACCAGCTTTTACCTTCCTCTGTACCCCACTCCCAGATCCTCTTCCGACAGGGAACGGGGAGGGTTAGGAGGATGAAGGTGAGAACTGGAGCAAGTGAAAGGGACAGCCATGGGGACAGCAAGCTGATGTGATGCCAAATCTGAATGCTGAAGCAGTTCATGAGTCCCAACTCACGTGGTCAGAGCTCTCCAGGGAGAGGCTCTTGGTCTTGTGAGGAGAAACCGGGCTGGGAGGGCTGCTGAGGTTGGAGCTGTTCGATGCCGTTGAGTGTCTTGGAGAGTCAGAGTCCTGCAGCCCAGAGACACACAAGAACACCACTAAGTAACAGCACAGCAAGTTTGGGGGTGACTGAGAGTGTCTCAGCAACAGTGGCTGGATTCAAAGGCCTCTGCGGATTTTGCCTGTGTCCAAAAATACTGAGGGATCTTTTTTGCTCACAATTTCCAAGGAGACCTGAGATTAAGTGGTCAGGTCACTCTGCTTTCAGCAGGCATAAGTGATACTGACTTAAGGTCACAGCACTGGTGGGATTCTGGCAGTCTCTGTGTTGCCAAGGGCTGCTTGGCCAGCAGAGTGTGCAGTTTCAGGCTGCCTGTGAACCTGTAACAGCTCCTGCCTTTTCAGAGATTATGATCGAGATGCTCCTGCACTAAAATGAGAAATCGCTGTGGCTTCATCACAGCTCCCTCTTCTATGTCAGCCCCAGGGTATCAATTCAAACATCCTGTTGAGTTACTTGGATCTCCCAGAGTACAGCACAATGCAACTCTGAGCCTGAATTTGGGCTGATAGCTGCCTTCCAGCTTCAGCTGGCAGGATATATCCAGTACCGTGAAAAGTGGTACTGTGTGATCTCTTATTTTCACACTCCCTGGTAAGAAAATGGGTTGGGGAAGTTTTGCAGGCCAGTTTCAGACTGAAGCCTCCCATGTAAAACATTCTTGTCTGGAGGGACTGAGGTTAGCACTGGGCAGGATTTCATTCCTATCATAATGATAGCCTTGACTGCACAGAATAGAAATTATTAAATCCTGTTCCTGCTCTAAATGAAATTATAATTCTTAAATTACCTTGTTAACTTCTGAGTACAAAGTGTCTCCTGTGAAATGGTTGCTAAGATAGCTTATGAATCTTTGCACATAAAGGTCAAAAGGAGTATCAGCACTTCAAGCTGTGATATGCCACTATGAAGATGTTACTCTACTGGGCCTGTAGAGGAGGGGGGAGCCTCTCTACCCACACATCTCCAGGTAAGGAATGCAGAGAGCTTCTTCTGCATCTTAAATACCATGACTAGAGTTGACACTTCGACCAAAGTCTTTTGTAGTTTGAAATACAGGAAACCCATCTCTCCACTGTCGACTCCCAAGCTTGTAGCCAACCCCATGACAGGGCTGAACTGCCTCATCTTTGCCAACGCCCATAAGGTTTCTCCTCCTGCTGCTGTCACTCACCTCTCGCTCGTAGTCCCTTGTGGGAGCATCGCTGCCCTGGTCCAGGCCCCCGGAGGACAGGGACCCGTCGGAGGGCGATGCCATGGGCTGGCGCTTTGCTCCGTAGCTCCCTCCCGAGAACTCCCTGCGCAAAGCGCTGCCGTTCTGTGCGGACGACCCTACAACAGAGGAATTAAACCCTGCTACAGACTCCACTCAACACACTAGGAACTTGTTTAGCTGTTTCTCTGGCTAGTTCTGCTTTCCTGCACCGTGTCCCAAGGTCCCAAGCTCATGGCTTGCAGGCTGTGTGGGCTTTTACCTTGCCTGCTGCAGTTCTTGTGGATTGTCCAGTCCCTCCCTTGGCATGTCAGTGTAAGAACACTTTACTCAGTCACTGTGTTCCTGACAAGGTTGGCAGCTGTAGAAACAGCTGTGGTGGCTGCCTAATTCCAGTGGCCTCTTTCAATGCAATGCCACTCTTCCATTCCAGCAGCCTGCTCTCTACTGCTTTATCTTTGCACTAGTGGCAAGAGAGGCATCAAGACCTACACACAGCTCAGCAACAAAATTAATAACCATGGACCTTGTGAACAACTTGTCACTGATTTAAAACACTTGAGCAGGAGCAAAGCAGCCCCAGGGCTAAGAATGCAATTTGAATTCTAACATCAATTAAAAAAAATTGACAAATTACAAATGTGGGACTCTCAAAAGCACTACCTGCTTATTCACGTGCTCCTTTGAAAGCAAGACTAAAATACTCTGTTGGCCCTCGGTGGCAGTGCAGCCAGCCATCACTCCAGAAAATCTTTATCCAGCATGGATAGAAGCAACTGCAGGCAGCCCTCTCCCTGAAACACTTGTGCCCAGCCCCCAGAGCAACAGAGCTGTTTGCTTACGTGCTGCTAGCCCGCTGCTCGCGCTCATGGATCGTCCTGGCTCCGTGCGGGATTTCGTGATCGACGGGATGCTGACGGAGCCGCTGAACACCGTCCGGCTCTCCTGGGGCCGAAGGTTCTGAAATGCACACACACACCACACGGTCACTTAGCCACTGCTGGCTCAACCTTGCAATTCTGTGTTGTAAGGCCCCAAAATGCATTAAACCCCCGACCTTACCAGAGCTGAGTATCTGGGCAGCAAGTCAGCAAAAATTGCAAAATAATATTCTGCAGTTTAGTGCAGAGACTGGCAGCACACGCAACGCAGCAGTGAGGTGCTGAATTACATGGACATATGCAGGCAACTGAAAGAATACATGGAATAATTCCAGAATTTCCCTGAAAGGATGGTCTGCAAGCCTAATTAAGCTGCTGTAGATATATTCAAGTTACACTGCATAACGCCTTGTTTCTGAACACAAGCTCCCAAGGATCTCATTACAATTTCTCTTTGATGCCATCGTTTGTGCCATGATTGTGTAAGTTGATACAATATCCAGGTTAATCCCTAATGCTTGCAGAGTTATAATCAATCTGTATGGCAATTACTTATCAAATTCCAAAGGTGTTAACAGCATTCCTCCAAACCTATACTAGTTGAGCCAAAGTGAGAAGCAGCCTCCTGTTTCCAGCCCGCACAAAGAGAAGCACCAGAGCACATGCCACTGTTTGTCTACATATTTTGATTATTGCTCCTGTTTTGAATCCTCAGAGTTCCAGTGTGATTTTCTAAATTAATCAGTTACTGGACTGAAGTGGTCCTTTACTGAGGAGCTAAACCCACAATTTCCCTACTTGGATATGGCAGTTCCTCAAACATAAGTTGTCTTTAAAAGAAGGTGAAACAGTACTTTGAAGTGAGTTCTGAGAGATTTTATTTCTGCTTCTGTTAACCTACAGCTGACCTTAGGGGAGAAGATTTCTCAGATTATTTAGCCCCTCTCTCTGTGTATGAGCTGGCTTCCTAGCCCAGAGGGACTTGCTCATGTGTGTCATTTCAGCTCTGGCTAAATATGAGACCTCATCCTGCTCATCAACAGAGTGTGATTTGCACTATTAAGACAATACCATTAACTGGAATTAGGTTCTGGGAACCTTCATAGATGCACAATGTGAAAGAACTGCAGGCAGCTCTAAGAATTACTTCCTTTACCCTTTACAGCCCCCCACTGCAATAACTGTTTGTTTCTTCCTATTTATATTTAATTATTTTCCCATCCTCACACTGAGATGAAGTAGCCATATATAAAACAATAGTTGCAACTGCAGTGCCTCTTTAAACTAGGCTGTTACAAAAATTTCAGACCAGAAGAAAGATTCCACCCCCACAAGGATATTCTCAGAGAACCTTGGGACTACCCATGTCTCTATCTGTATTTTAAAATGGGTAATTAAATTGAGGCTTTGTAAGGAACAGATTTTATACAGGTCAGACTTTATCAGATAAATTTTACCAATCTGCTGCCAAATCCAGTATTACAATGATCCTTGGAATCATTGCTCTGACAGGCCCCTTTGATCTTACAGTCTACCCTTGGCTTTTCATTCTCCCAGGGTGCCAGAAATGGCTGATTTTTAATGTGCAGCAAATAAGAATTAAAATCTCTCATCTGTTCCCAGATCTCTCACAAACACCAGCAAAAGAGAATCAGAGACCTTACCAAAGAAAAAGCCCTTTTTACTTCTCCCTTTTTCCACTGCTGCACCATGAGGATTTATACCTAAAGGCTTAAAACAGTCTCTTAAATTATTTGTGGGATTATATTGCTGTCTCTTGCTTTGCTCTCCCCCTTCTTTTTTTGTTTTTAAATGTGAATAACCAACCTATTTTGTAGTACAAAATACTGAGCTCCTGCTTTTCCCCCACATGATAAACTGAGATGCAGAGCTTGAGCATCCTGGCTGTACCTAAACCATGGAGGCTCGCTCCCCTGGCGGTACACAAAGGAACTGAGGGGCTGAGGGATGAGTCACTGCTGTGTTTTGAGAAAGAAAGGAAAGCCAAGTGCAGCACCACGTGTGCACTGGGGTTAGTACACCGGGGCTGCAAGGCTGGTATAAACCTACAGAGGTTCGTTTTGCAAAGAGAACAATTATGTTTAATGATAAGGTGAATAACCTCCTTCACAGTGACTGAGCAGACAACATACAGGCATCAGGGGAAGGAGGGAATGGGTGGGTACACAAAAAAGACTAATTTGTTTTAACAGTGTGCTCTAAAGATGATTATTTTTCGTGACCTCAGTTCGCAACGTCCATGTAATTCCTCGTAGAAAGTCTCTCCACAAAGCAAATCTTTCATCGTTCTTTGTTCTAAAAATAAAATAAGCACATGCCAGGGACGCTGGCATTTTGGACCAAACCTCCTGGAAGTGGTGTGCACATGATGCAGGAAGGGGATTCAAAGGAAAATAAATGGTGGTTATTAGCAGTAGTTATAAAGCAGCAGAATGCAGCAGGTTAAAAACACAGAAAACAAAAGGAAACCTGAGCTTGCTTTACTTAGAGAGACAAAAACCCCTCATTTCCAGCAACAATTCAAATCCTAGCAGGAAAATTCGTCCCCACTGCTGGACCAAATGGAGAAAGATGAAAGAAGTGGGGGCAAAAGCAGCAGCAGAGAAGCTGCTGCTGAGCCAAGTGAATCACTGTGAAATAGGGTGAGAGGCCCAGATTAGCTCGGTGCATCCTATTCCAGCTGGAGAGTGGAGCTGTGGGTTATGTAGGTGCAATCACTGCCAGTGTTACAGAGCCTCTGCTCCTGCTCCAGCTGCTCCCTGGGCACCTTCTCCAGCACTGGGATGAGGGACAGGGTCTGACTGGACAGGTACAGCACCCACAGGAATTGCTCTGCCTCTGTTCCTCTGTCTGTTGCGCTGCTTGGTCTTGTTTTGGGGTTTGTTTTTGTTTTAAAGTAGAGTTTTGTTCATCACACTATAAAACTCAGCTTTCAACTCCTCCATGAAATAATACGACAGACTCTAAAAGCCTACTTTAACAAGTCATTTTTCAACTCCCCTATGGATTCCATGCTGTCCTGGTTCCAATATCTAATCCTACCTGGGACCAGGGCATCCTTCTTACATTAAAACCTCCAAATACAAAGGGAGGATGGACAGACATGAAACCAAACTCACAGCCTGGCTTTCCATACAGCTTCCAGCACCTCTACCCTCAAGCCACAAAGCAGACAAACACTTTTCCTCACACAAGACTAAACCTCTAGTGCTCTAAGGAGCTAACAGGGCAGGATCTTGACACTCCAGGTTGCCCACTTCACTTTTTTTCCCTTCAATTTATTCTAGGAGGCTGCAACGATAGGATGAACGATGCTCCTAAAGAAAAAATTGAGAGTTATTATCTGAAGCACCAGGGGTCATTCCTTACTGATCCCAGGGAGACTACTCACATGAGAAAGGGAAGGTAGAGGGAGGGTCACAGTCCGGTGACACATCGCTGCGTATTAAACACAGACAATTTTACAGTACAGTTGGATTAAAATAACCCTGTTAAAACCAGAATTGAAATACAGCTTCAGTGACCCTATAATGACCCTCTAGGGGAGAAACAGCTTTCAATTCAACTTAACAGTATTTTTTTTTTTGCATTTCAACAGAGCATTCCTCTTGTGTATTAATGGCTGTGACAACTGGGACCTCACAGCAGTGACACACGACCATGCATGTAACCAGTCAAAGCTCAGCTGTGCAAATCGGTTTTGGAGCCATATGGAGGAGATTTCTTTTTCTCCTGCATTTTAAAATTCTGTCTAGTGTTGAATGCAGGTATGTTTCCAAAACCTTCCCAGTGACAGGGCTCCAGCACAGCAGCCCAGAGGCACTCAAAGCAGCCTGGCAGTGAAGGTTTGCCAGAAACCAAGAGCAATGTTCCCGTGACAGCAATGGGTATGGCCTGGACCCGCACAAATCCTGAGCAAACAACAGCATCACACACATCTACCTACAGGTTATTCCTGATTTATCTGTCCCAGACAGAGCTGCAGGCCCCAGCATGGTACACAGCTGTGATGCACTGCAGGTACCTGTGTGCCTGCTTCACTTTGGTTTGTATTTCTACAGGACACAGCAACTGCCCAGGTAGGCAGACCTGGACGCACAATGCAAGAAAAAAAGGGAAGACTACTTCCATCCCTCCAATCTACACTGCAACTGAAAGGATGCCTACAGAACAGCATCCTACCTCAGCCCCTGCCTAAAACTACCAGGGTTAAGAGGATCTACATCAGCAAGTTGCCATCATCTTTAACTTTTATCCTGCTTCTGCATGTTCTAATTTCACTTATTTACTTTAACCTAGAAACTGCTTGAGGCACTACCTGTGTCTGTCTCTTTCCATCTGTGCACAAATTCTCACATTCCACACGAATTCATCATAAACCAACAGCCTGAAAGCTTGGTCCAACACAGACAGATCCCAAACCTCTTCCTAATTCAACCTGGTATGCAGCACTCTGACCGCTGGAGGATGAACACTGTGGAACAGAGAACTTATCATTCAAAATTCCCAAAACCTTCCTGGTGATTAAAAATCTTATTCTCATAGCAATAGGTTCAGCCCAAACTTTTCTTTTTTTCTAAGGCCATGAAATGTCTGTTTCTTGGCATGTCAGAGCTGTGGGAAGAGCCCAGCTGATAGCAGAAAGTAAATTGTCTGGGACAAAAGAAAGTGGAGGGGTGAAGGAACAGCTTACAAGGGGTTTTCTCCCACGTTAATAGCCAGGCAAAAGGAAAACCACACAGTGTTAGTAGAGTGAACACCTGACTCAGCCGTTCATACCCTCAGAGTGACAAAGTCTGGAGTACCGAGGACAGAGCGTGGAGGCGGGGAAAATGCAGGGTTTATGGAATCGTAAGAGAGGAATTTTTCAGCTGAATTAACAGTCATGTGGTAGATGTGCTCAAAGTTGCTCGGAGAGGAGATCAGACGGGAGTGATGATGAGGGAATTGATAAGGGGAACGCTGCTATCAAAGACAACAGAGAGAGAAAGCAATGAAGGATGGTTGTACAGGTTACACCAGCACCAGCAGTTCCACAAGAGCAGTGAAACACGGAGCAGGGACAGCAGACAGCAAACCCTGCTGGCTGCCAGCACACAGGGTCTGACACTGCCACCCCCAGTCCTCTGAGCACCTTCCTGACACAGAGTCTGATGGGCCTGCCGCCCTTGCTGTTGGCTAAAACATTAGAAACAAATAAAACTTTTAACTCATTGGGAATCGATTCTAATATTTATTATTTTTTGATATTTCAAAGAGCACCACAGTTGTAAAAGGTGCTTTACAGACAGTTGAGAAGCATCAGTTCCCTGCCTTGAGGAGCTTACAATCTAAAATAGACATAACACAAACAAAGGAAGGTGAACACAGGTGAGGTGGTGTGGGGAGAAGAAAAGATGAGCATACACAGCAGTTAGAGATCGTTAAGAGATTTCCTTCTGTTATTCATGCATTTTAGTGATTCCATTCAAATTATCACCCGTACAACAAGCACAGAGTACTTCCAACAGGAGGGAACAGTGTTTCAACAGGGTGGGGGACACAGGCTGTGTGGGAAGGTGAAGGGGTTAGTGTCAGACCACTGGGACAAGTCTCTCTCTGCAGACAGGTGCCCAAGGCCCATGTCCTGCTCCACACTGGCTTAATCCCAGCAGTGCTGAGGGACTGAGTGCCATCCCTGCGCTGCAGGATTAGGCCCTTCCTCAGCACATAAAGTGGGAAAGCATTGGGAAATTCAAATGTTTGTAATAGGTCAGCTGAGCAGTGTGCTCCCAAAGTGTGATGTAATGAAGGAGAGGGGAGAAATAACCCTGCAAATTAAACAGGAATGGTTTCTAATTCATCTCTATGGAATGTGCTGACACGAGTGCTCGTATAATTTAAAGTCCTCTAAATCCAGATTTAATGGAAGAGATTTTCAAGGCTCGGTTTCCCTCCCTGTGCCATCTGTACATGCTCAGTCAGCCTGCAGTGGGCTGGTTTCCTAGGGACACCAGCAAATCAGAAAACCTTGTCTCCTTTCTAAGTTCCTCTTCCCCTCATCCAACTGATTTCATCTCCTTAAAACAGATATTTCTGAGTAACATTAGAAATGCTAGGACTTAAAATATAAAATATGGTAAAAATATAGCTTACCCCTCCACTAAACCTAAGGCACTACTTTTTGTATGTGGAACGTATTAAAGTCTGGAAGAACATTAAGTCACATCCCAATACATATTATATCAAACATTATTGTTACTGTTCTCTTCGTTTCAGCTGGTAAAATCCAACTTTTTTTTTTTAAAATACACGGTTATTATGAGGCTTTGCCTGTTAACCAAAACATCAATTACCACATTATGGCATATAAGACATAATATACATTAAATTGTTCTTAGTAACTTTAGCAGCATCTAAATATCAGTACAAGAAGCCACCATTCCAAAATGGTCCAGGACAGCAGACTTTGCTGAGTTCTCTGCTCACAACAGAGAAATGGCAGCAAAGCCAGCTACATTCCTAAAAGCCAATAAGGGAGATATGGCAGTGTCTAAAACCACAAGCTAAAAAGCAGAGGGTAGGCCAGCTGCAGATCATGAAAATATTTAGCCAGCATTCATGAAAGTGAGAAAGCCACGATATGGCAACATTTTAAAAATGATACTCCATGGAACTTTCTCCATAGACTCCACCATTAGATGCATGCATGGGGTTCCCATTTTCTTTAAAGAATACCAAATATAGATAAGTATTCATTTACTCTAAAAGTTTCTCAATTGAAACAAGCAAAGCTTCACACATCATCTAGAATGGAAGTAGAATGGCTCATGTATAATGAGGTCAAACTGAAGCATAATGTTCAAATATAATGGCAGTCAAGACCAGCTTTTGTATATAAAAATACTTAGGCATGCAGAATATGAAAGCAAAATCAATCCTGTACATCTGATGTACACAGAGAGGTGGTCTGTGCTGCAGTAAGTGCAGTTCCAGATTTCAGATCTTCACTACAAAGGAGCATCCACGATAAAGTGGCTTCAAGGGACAAGAGGGCAGAAGGGAGGCCAGACTGTACGGCCAGGTTAATTGGTGACAGGCTGCTAGGGAAGAAAAACATGTAAACAAATAAGTCTGGGGATACACTAACAGGAACAATTCTAAATTGTACAAAACAAGACAGTGACCCAGATCCACAGCAATAAAACACAAATATGTACTGATTACTGCTCTGCTAAGAGGGAACAACAGCTTCTAGTTTCTGTTGTGTTGCAGCCCACTTGTGTGTCAAAGCCAGAACGTGAGAGCTCACCATGAAGAAAAGAAGGATGCAAATTTGCAGTTGCCTGAAACCCCCTAAATCTGATCTCTCTCTGAGCTTTGGGCATGGTTCTGCCCAAGCACCAGGGCTCTACTGAACTCAAGGGTGTCTTTTCACAGAGAGAACAATGTGGGGCTAGGCCAATAGACTGCAACTTCCCACAAACACATCAGTGTCTGGTGCATACCAAGAAAACTGGAAAACACTGGAAAACAACACACAGAGAAAGCATCTCTCCCCCTCATATAGCTGCACCAGCAAGGGCAAACAAACAGGTAGATATGTTGTACACAAACAAGCACCTGATTCAAAACATCAAACAGTGCAAAAGAGTTTAGAACACCCCCTTTATTCTGGTTACAACACAAATTAAACTCTCTACAGCTGCTCTTTTAAAACATATCATTAAAACAGTGGAGGGCAGAGAGCAAGCATGCTCTGCACCCACCAGGCCAGGCTTAGGGCAGCACAAGTGCAGGTCCCCTCCTGCCCACAGACAGAGCCCAGCCTACCCATCAAGGGCCATCACTACCCATTCTAACTCTGCTCCTCTAAGTTCTTGGCATTTCCCCTAAAAAAGGCAGTGGGGCTGAAGAAGTTAGTTTTTTTCTGATTCCCATTGCATCTATCAAGTGAATATGTGTATATTAATGAACAAATATAAATACATACATATACATATAAAGTTCACCCATGTGTGCTACGTGTAAGCTGGGCTGAGCTGGCTATTTAGCTTGTGACAATCTCATTCAACACAGAGATTAAAATATCTATTCTATATTAAAACATTTTTATACCTAAGGACCCTTTTGCCCATACAGCACCATACTGACTTCAGTGAAAGCTCAGTGCTGGGTGAAAAATTTCTGTTGGTAGATCCAGCCAAATTTGAAGGTGCTCAAATAAACCTGAAGAAACTGCAAATGAAAAGTCCCACTCCACTCTTTCATGCACTTTCTGCATTCCAGTACCCCATAAAAAAAGAAGCTGTTCCACCTAAAATAGCTGGAGGAAGAGCATTTGAGAAGACTATTAGCCTTGCACTGTTGCTACCCTCAGCCTCAGCCCCAAAAATGTATTTTACCATTCACTTCCACAAACAAAAACAGGCATTCCCAAAGTAAAGTGCTGCAATCTTTCCCAAGGTTTGCTAAAAATAAATACTTTCTCTTCTGAACCAGACTAATCTATTAAAAAATACAAAGATGATGTTCCAGCTGCAAAATCAGGATACACACTTAGCAGCACAGACATCCCCCAGCTTTTCACCTTTTGTGAATAAGGTATGAAACTGGTGAAATAATTCCATGTCCTGGAAAAGGAACCACCATTCAGATGAACTGTACACAGGCTTGAATGATGATTCTTCACCTTGTGTACCGATTCTCCAGGAAACATCCTCTGTTTCCATGCCCTCTTCTGATTCTAAATTTCTTTCCAATAAAACGTTAGACTCTATACATAACCTCAAATACCCATACAACTCCTTTTCTTCTATCTTTGTGCCTGAGAAACAAAGTCCTTAGTCTGGAATAGATTAAATGAAAACTCAGTCCAGGGAAATACCTTACAGGAAGCTGTTGGAAAAGAAAAAGCTGCCTGGACTGAAGTAGCTCTTGACAGAACATTTATTTCCTAATTTCAAGTTACATTTTCAAATTCACACACTTTCAAGTCCCATGCTTGATGCAATTGTGTACCAATTAAGTTAGGAATACAAATACAACATGACATTGCAAGGAACCCATGGAAAAATACACAACCAATTTGCTTTGTCTTGCAGTGACATCTCCCAGCATTAAGATTGATACTTACTTGCAAAAAGGAGGTTTTAATAATAACTTTTTTTAAAAGAAGCTGCAGCAGTGGAACAAGTGCAGGAATCAACTGTATATTGTACACACTTTCTAATTCTTCTCATCACTTTTAAGTGTGGAAAGTGACTCATGAGGTTTTTTCAAAGCATCATATTGATTGGTAATAGCACAGTACCAGTCCTAACTTGAAACAGGACCTGTGAGCTAATACAAGGCAAGTGCAATTAGAATGGATTCAAAGCTGAAAGCCATTGAGAGATGACATTGTTGAAGAAATGATGTAAAAAATCCCCTTCTCTAGATAGAATCATTCTTTGTTTTACACTTGTCAGATGTGGGGCTTGATTAAGAGTCCTTGCAGCTTTTGATTGCCGTGAACTGTCAGCTACTGATGGTGTGACACAGGATAACTTCTGCTCTACCTGTATAGGTAGCAGATTATTTTCTCTGCTTCAGAAGAGCCACAAATATTTTAAAGAACTTACCAGAAATGGAGAAATGAAGAAAGGCTCTGATCTACATCTTGCCCTGAAGCAAATGTTCTCTGTCTAACATTAGACACATGCAATCTTGTATCCAGGTAAGAGAAACATACTTGCCAACATCTCTTGGACTTGTCATGTGTTTTCTAGAAACAGTTCCTTCATTTTGTGTTCATTTATAAAACTGATTATCATTTATAAAAGTACACACATACAGTACTGTTTTTTTTCTCATTACACCGAATATATTTGTTACTGAGAGGCTTCTCAGAGTGCATCTAATATGAGCTTTAAAACAAATCAAAGTGCAGATTTTACTGTCAAGTGTAACATAAAAGTACCATTTGCTTCAAAAGTGAGGTAAAATGAGTATCCAAAGACCAGAGATTAGGCTCCTAAACTGGGGCAACTGCATGTTGCACTTTATTTTCCAGTCTTATTTTTGTTTCCTTTGCACTTTTCAGCATCAGAAAATCCCAATTTCAGCATCTACTTCCTGCTTTCTGCACAAACTCCAAGTAGTAACAAATCATTTTATACATCAGTTCTGTGCTAATGCCTGAGTCTTATGCTGGAACAAATTTCATCTGTTTTTATCATAACATCTTTCATACAATGCTAATGAGCATCTTCTGAGTCACATCTGTGTCACTGTGGATGTGCTTAGAAAACAATACAGAACACAAACACACAAAAGATGCTCAAGGTAGCTTGAAGCAAGGTATGGAACTTCCTTATGAGCAAAGTATTAATTAGTCTTTAGCTCATGACGGATTTCAGTAACTTCCAAGTGATTATTTCCTACGTGAGGTTTTACGGAAATAAAAATATGCTATTATACATTTTCTTTTTCCATTTTTCAACTTAAAAGGTTAGTTTTTATGCAAGAAGTTCTGTTTCACTGAGACTATTTGGAGAGAACAGGAAAGATAGTGTGTTTGGCATGGAAAGAAATTTGAGCAGCACACATTATTGAATTGCTACAGGAAAACAGGCTGTAAAGAAATATGCTAAGTTGGTGCTAAAGATGGGAGGAGAAAAAAGGAACTGAACTACAGTTCACCAAGAAAGGAATTTCTCTTTCCATACCCACAAAGAGCACAAGCTCAAATCATGTAAATTTTGCCCTTTCAGATGGGTCATAAAAATTATCATCAACACTGCGAGGCCAACCTTAAAACTCCAGAGGCATTAGGCACTCCTCCTCCTCCTCCTCTACTCAGTGCCTGTCATGCTCCTTGCTTAAATTTTATTACATACAGCAGAGCATTTGTAGCTCCACTGCCCTCTTTACACTGCTTCTGATAGGAAATACGTCACTGATTATACATTAAAATTGCACTTGTTTTTCTCTCACTTATTTGCAGCCTCTGCAGCAGTCAGTCACTCTCACATGTCCTTTTGTACTTACCGTTGGGAGGTCTTTGAGAATCTGTATGCCATCTCCTGGACCCATATGTGCTATGTGGTTAAAATTAGTTGGGTTAGAAATTAACTTATTTCTCATTTCTGGATCACGTAGCATCTCCCTGGAAGAGAAGATACTTTGTTTAGGTATTTAGGTGAGGATGGGCATTTATAGAACACATACAGCTTTGAATATCAGCTATTTTCAAATGGAAATTAACCAGTCTTTTCCAACCTAAACAATTCCATGAGTCTATGACTCTATTTAACCATGTTAACAGTGATAAACCCCTGCTGTCAGTACTGGTGTGGAGACGGTTCCAGCTTGAAGAGAGGGCAAGGGGCCAGGATAAAAGAATGCTGTTTGCAGCCTGTGACCAGTAGTTACTAACATTCACAGAATGAGCTGATTAAAAGCTCTGTAAGATGAGTAAAAGCAAAACTTACTTGTGATATATTACAAGGTGGAGATGAAAATGAAGTATAAAATATGAAAATAGAATTAAAGTAATACTGCAGTACCTTTCTCAGTCTGTGGTCAGAATTAAAAGCTCTTCAAAATGGCAAGGATGCATTTCAGAACTCAGAATAAATAAAACTTTAAAGAGACCAAATGTCAATCAACTCAGAAAAGGCAAGAACAAGAAATGGAATTTTATCTCCACTGCATACAGTTGTTACTTTCCTTAGAGCCAGAAAGACAGACAAACTGGGAGCCAACCAATGGTGCAAGATGTTGGAAATTAGAAAAGTGAAATACTCAATTCTTGGAGTGTGGCTTAGCACAGTAGCAGGTCACTTCTAGTGAGTGACAGCAAATGGTCAATAACATCCTCTGTGAACACTGTGAGTAGTGCAGACCTGGTTTTCTTGCCATTTAGGAAAGTATTTGTAACCTGCTAAACACTCCCATTAGAAATACACCCTCAAGTCCTATGTCCCCTGAAGAGGTGAGTTTTGTGAGTTTTACAGAAACTTTATGTAGCTAAATCTATAAATCAAAGAAATAGATGTCCTGGAATACCGCCAAGAGGAGAATCTCCTCCAGAAAGAAAAGCAGAACCAGAGTCTGAGAGCAGTTAATCCATATGCATAGTTAGCAAAGTAATCTCCTTTTGCAAAGTGTTTATTGGAGAACTTTACATATACACAGTGTATGTGCACACCTATGCGCCTGCATACAGTATGTGGAGGCATGCATTCCAAACTACAGCTGTTTCACATAATTCATCTGAACTAACTGTGCACCCAGTGCATGTCCACACCCAAACCAGTATTACTGACACCAGTTCAGCACTGAGGATTAACAGGGTAGAGAAGAGACAGGAACACCCAAATGGGCGTTCCGGAAAGACACACATGAAGCATGACCCTGGCATCAGTGTCCATCAGGGCCTACAGGCGTGGACAGAAGACAAGTACAGGTGGAATACCGACCTCCTCTGCTGCATCCTCTCCTCCTCGGGCACGCGGAAGGAGTAGCGCCGCTTGTTGTTGATGTTCCGAACCATCTGCTTCCGGCTGTTGTCTGACGTCTCGGGCACCACCAGTTCATCCCCCTCTGAAATCAGCACAAAGATGGGGATGCAGTGGGGCAGAGCTCCTCAGGTATTCACGGAATTTGAGTTTCAACACTCTTTCTCCCTCTGCTCTGCTAGTGCTGGACACCACCCCTTTCCCATCAAACCTGAACTAACATTCTTTGGTTTATGGGTTTCCTTGGCCACTATCTACTACTCTGTTACGTAGCAACAGACTTAACCCTTCTTCACACACGAGCTGCCACACCTGTGTTCTCAAAACACCACTGAGGCATTCTTTGAAATAAACATTTCAGTGGGCAGGAAGGGAATCTGAGTCTTGTGTCAAAATTCCCTTGGCAGTTCTCACTGAAAATCACTAGAACAGTCTTGTTCTGCAAACTGTCTGGAAACTGAATGCAAGATTCTCTTTCATTCATTCCCTGCTCCAAACAGAACACTGCTTTTGAAATGTTTGAACATTGATGTATTTTGATGCAAATGTGGGAAAAGGTAAGATTTTTTTCCATGTGTGTATATCTGGCTAAGGGATCTTTATTAAAGACATGAAAAGGAAAACAGTGATAATCACACAACAGCTGTAACTTTGAATGAACGTTACAACTGCTCTGTCTTGTTTTCTATATACAGAGACTAAAGTGACACTTAATAAGCTACTGCTCACTGACAAAACAGTTTTTGTATGGAACTCAAATCTCTTCTTTCCTTAATATCAACTCTAATGTTCAGTCTTTATTAGACTTGAAAATTCTCTATACATACTTCCAGCATATTTCTCCTCTCTACCACTGCCATTCCTTTCGTACTAATTTGCTGGCAATTTAAATAAGCACTGAAACAGTGCCAGCAGCAGTACATTTTTCTAGAGTGTTTATTTCCCCCGTTTTCAAAAAGTTGTTAACAAAAATTTATAGCTTTTGGTTGTTGAAACAGAGCGTGTTCCCTCTCTACCTAAGAGGTTCAACAAAAGTTGAAGGAAATTCCTCATGAGCATGCTTATGAAATGGGCTCTAAATAGTAAAAGAAGTCAGAAAGACTCGTAACAAAAATAGATTTTTGAAGCTAAAATTGTGGCACACAGCCATAGCTGGCCCTAATAATAAGTTATGAATACACCGTATTACTTTAAAATGCTTGGGAAACATTTGTTTAGGTTAAATATAGTATTAATTTTAATCTAGTGCTGCCAAAATGACTATTTAAGTCTTCAATTGTGCAGGCTTTTTTAGGCAGCATTCTGGCAGGTGATCCCACATTTGGAGGGAGCATCCAGTCGTTCTAGTTTCTAGTTCCAGTCTTCATTCAAGTCTTCATTGAATATTCAACAGGGAAAAAAACATTTAAAGAGACACCATTGCAGTCACTGTGGAGTCCATAAGCTTTGGCTTTTCCCAAGTTAACAAGCACACAGACGTTTAAGAGATCCCTCTCTGCAATGCACAGATGCAGACACAGAAAAATGCTCTTTCTAAACAAAAATGTGCATGATGAAAATTGGCTTCTCTTTACTTACCTGCCATTTTGTTTTTGAAATATATTAATCTGACTGTCTCCAGGCCTAAAAGGTTTAGTGATCCTTCTGTATTCAAGGGTCGTACCTGAAACAATGAAAAACAGTCCTTGTAATACTCTCAAGAGTAACAATTCCAAGTCATTAACGCCAAAAAGAAGAGTTCAAAAGAATTTTAAACTTTTTTTTTTTGAGAAAAAGAAACAGAGGGGGTTGCCTAAACTTAGACTTCAAGACAAAGGCTTAACACCATTCCTCCCAACATTTAAATGAATAGTTGTGTTAGAAGTCTACTTCATATACCAACTCAATTTTTTCTATTAGATGTACAAAGCAGTAAGCTGAGCTGTTACTTTGTGTTAGTACCATGTCACAATAATGCTCTGCAGCTTGATAAGAGCATACACAGACTGCTAAAACCTACTGGTATTTGTGATTTCCAAGAAAAAAGTGAAAGAAGTGCTCCACACTCTGTAAATTGTGTTAGAAACAGACTCTTCATAATAAATGGCCATTTTTTGAGACTCCTAAGTGTAGCAATTTTGTGTGCTGGAAGTAGCTTCATCCATTAAAAGGGAAGTCTTGAGCCAAATATTAATCAAAGTACTAAATCACATTCTACTGCGTAGGGAAAAAACAATGCTCCAATTGCTTAATAACTCAAAGTTTGGACACCAGAAAGAACTTTCCCATAGAAGTCCAGATGGGTCTCTCTTCAAGATGGTTAATATAGCTGAGCACCTTGATCTTTGCACTATGTATCCTCACAGCACTGCCAGAATACCCTAGTCTGCATCTGACATGTGGGAAATTGATGTGCAGAGGCTGAATGGCCAACACAAGACCACAGGGGCAATGTCCTATGGCTCTGTGTCATTGGACTGCCAGTAAACGAATTGTGTTGACCCTGATACAAAGCTGGAGTCAGTCTAAACCACAGGGAAAAAAACTGATTTTTCTCTTTTCTTTCCAAATACAGCTGAGCAAACACCTTCTAAATACCAAGGAGGTGTCAGTTTTCAGAAACATCTTCCTTTTGATAAGAGATCCAAACCTGACATCATCCTGTTTTTGGTGTTTCTGCTGGTTGAAACAAAATGTTCTGACCCTGTCTGTCTACAAGATGTTCAGGAGCAGCAGGAGATAAATTTTTGAAGGCCTTTTTAATTACCTTAACATCCACCATGCTCTGGTAATAACATTGACACAATCAGTCCCAATGAAGCCATATGTAATTAATGCCAATTAATTCCTCTCATTATTACAACAGTATCAGTAAATCTAACATAGTCATGTGCTCCAGACTGACCATTCATCTAGAACCACAGTGCAACCACATGAAAAACACATTTTGTATCTTCTATTTCAAACAAAAATTCACGAGTTTCTTCGCAGTAGCTCTTCTTTTAATTCAATTATGTTTCCACAAGCAGTTTTAATGATGATTTCTAAAGCAGTATTGAGTCTGGACATATTCCCTGCCCATACTAAAATAGGAAGTTACCTTTTTGAGAGGAATAGTTTGAATCCACTCCATGGAGTTCACGTCGAAGACATCAATTGCATTTTCACTGTACACAGAGAGGTATGGTGCATTGTAACCTGGGAGGAAATGATGAGGTATTGTGTCATGTGCTTTTAGACATGGCCCAAAATAGACAATTTCTTAGAGTTTAACCATATTTATTTAGGAAAACAAAACCAGTGCTCCACAATCCAACAACAAGCTCTGAAAAATGTGCTTTAACTCAAAAATGACCAAGAAATTTATTCTGAAGGCAAACCAGCACCACCCCAAAACTTAAAGCCTCCATGACTTTTCTTTTAACTTTGCTGAAAATGTAACTACTTTCTGAATTGTAAGACATTAAGGTTTACTCTGCCAAATACTGGTGTGTTTCAAAGGTTTTTTCCTCCTAAAAGCCCCATTTTTAATAAGAGCTCACATATTTTAAATTATGTGGTAGGAAAATACACTGCTCTGTTTGATAACTGTCACTTTGAATGAACTGAGCTCTGAGTCTTTGGACTATGCACTAAATGAGCATCACTTGGAACTAAGCACCATGACACAGTCATAAAAGTCATGTTTCCTTAACTTTAATTCTCTCTTCTCATTTTCTGGATTGTAAAGAGAGATCTTCTACTACTTATCTGGCATGTTTCCCCAGGATGAAATTTGTTTCACTGGGACCACTTCTAAAGGAGAATTCAGTATTTCCATGTCGGCAACAAGACTGCCACAGTCTGCCAAGACTAACAGCAGCATCCAAGTTGTGTTTAAAAGTAACAGCTTTTGCTATAAAATACACCTCCATTCTGAGTTGGAGTCCCATCAAATCATTTCAGGCAATTAAAAAACTGTCACAAATAACAATGGCAAGTATAGATGAACTATGTGTGAAAAATACACATTTTTCAATCTATTACATAACCTTCTGTTTTGATTCATTCATTGTCTCAGTCCACTGTAACAATCAATTGTGTAAAATTGCTTGAAATCCAGAAGTGGCAAACACCCTGTAAATGCTGCCTCCATATTCAGAAGGGCCTTCACTCAAACAAGGTGAAATACTCCTCCCCTTTACAGTGTGCCTGGACTGCTGCCAGAGTGAGGTAAAAAAGGCAGACTATTCTAAAAATCAACACAGAACTGGGCTCATTCACTACTCTGAGTGCAGATTTGGCTAATCTTCATCTGCATTCAGAAAGACTTTAAAAAGAAGAAGATAGACATTCAGGTTTGGTTTTTTTTTTCCCTTGAAACTGTCACAGAGATAAAGCCCCAGCTTTGAAATAAGGTGCAATAAGGTTTTTTGAAATAAGGTTTAACAGACCCTGGTGGAAATTAAAATATTGAAAAGCTACAGAATTTTTCCTCAAGGTTATGAAATGTATTTTTTATATTGCTTGCTATGCATTGTATTTTGGAAGTGAAGAGAGTCAGGAGGGAAACTTAGAAAATGACTTTTTCAAAAAGTAGAGAGGAGATGAATAAGAAGGTTGTTGACAAAAACTGCTGAGGAAGAAAGAATGAACAAATAAATAAAGAAAAAACCTACTAGTAAGTAGGAACAAATACCATTAGAGAAAAGCAAGTCAAACTACCATATCCTGATGACTCTCAGCATGAAGAAAGCTGGAACCACAATGCTGAGCCAAAGTACAATCACATTCCAAGACTTTAAATAACAACAGCATTGGTGGTAGCAAATACATAAAGTTCCCGTTAGCCTCTGTTGAACCTGAAGCTTTTGGCTGTTTCAGAGTTAGAAATCCTGACTCATAATTCCTCTTTGTGTTCCAGCAAGTATAGGACAGTGCCAGAGCTGTTGAAACTAGCATAAATGAGGATTAAACCCTCTGACTAGATTAAAAATGGTGACAGGGGCTGAGAGCATTCATTAACCTGTCAAGCAATTAACCCTGAACTTCACCTCCTGTGGATATCAATACAAGCAGAGATCACTTCAGTGCACAGCACCAAAGACACACACACACAGAGCACAACTCACAGCAAGAAGATGGAGTTGCAGGCCACATCAGCTCTTGCTGCCTGGATCTTCGGCCCTGGCAGTCGACGTAAACCCCGACGCTGCTAAAACACAGCAGGTATTCTTTATTTGAGATCTCGACTGCACAGATGGCATCAGTTGGCTGCTGTGAGATAAATGAGAGCGTGTGGTCGTCTGGATGGAGCAGGCTGTACGGGCTGCCCTCTCCATGAAGGGGGTATTTCAAGAAACCTGACTGGTAGCCTACGCAGAGACGGTCACTGAAGATGGACATCCACTGGACGTTCCCCTGCACCTGGATCTCCTTGACCTTTTTGTGGCGTGTCTTACTCTGATTCAGTTCGTAACAGAGCACCTGCCTTTTCATGGCTACGCACAGGCAGGTGAGAGCCCCGTGGCGCACGTGTCCAGAAACTATTGACTGGCAGCCTTTGGTCTCTGCCAGCTTATAGAACTCAGTCTCCCTCCCATCCAGGGCAGCCATGGGGAAGAGCCGCACGTGACGGTTCCGTCCTGAGATTACTGCAATGAGCTGCTCGCTCGGGATAAGCTCAATCTGATGGACCTTCTTATTGTCACCAACGCGGATAATCTCTGAAACAAAAATCAAAACAACCCCCCCACAATTCAAGTAAGTAATGGTGAAGTGGGAATTGATTACAACATGTATTTGTAAAGATGAACTAGGAAAGAAACCCAAGGAATCCCCTTTACTGCTTCCCTGCAATATTAAAAAGTACAGAATCAAAACTAGTATTTTAATAACACCGGATATGGTAATTCTGGATAAATCTTCGGCTTTTCCTCATCAGAAATGGGAAGAGCAGATCTGATGCAGTAACAACAACTGTATTTTTCCAGTATTCATTTCAGAAACAGTTTATAGCAAAAATCTACTGAATAAAGGAAAAGCCTCAGAGCTGAAACATACAATTAAACATGTCATTTGTTGAAATAACTTGGGCAATCTGTTATTACATCTTGGAGTACTGCACAGAAATTTTCATTTCCAGTACCAAGGAGGAGGTTACACAAAGGATTAAGGCATGATTCTTGCTGAGGTGTACAGCAGGAAAATTCAAATGAGGGAGGTTCCTGCTGAATATACAAAGGAAGTGTTTCACTGTGAGAGTAATTTGCAACAGGCAGTCCAGAGACATCATGGAACCTGTGTCCTCGGAGATTTTCAACACCCAACTGGATAAAGCCCTGAGCAACCTGGTCTGAAATCAGTACTGAGCCAGTTTTCAATAGGGAAAAAACCTTCAACTGCATTCCAAAAGCTGTATTTTTGTTATTGGAAAGGATACCCAAACCAGAAAGCACACAGAACACCTTCTGGTCTCTCATGGAGCTGTCCAGCTGATAATGTAGTAAATCATGAAAAATGAAACCAGAAGATACTGAATAAGGAAAAGATGATTTAGTATTAGCGAAATTATTACCAGTTCCTAGTTCCTTACCATCTTTGGTGACATGCACAACAAACAACCCTTCTTCATTCCCCAGAGCTATTCTTTCATGGTCTATGACATGAAGGAAAAGAAAAAAGTTATTTTTCTTTGGAAATACTTTATCAATCACTTAAACAATACTGATAATTCTCATTAACAGAGACAGTTTTTTTATAATATACAGAAGTAATTGTATAAAAAGCCAAACCTAATATATTCATGCATTTAAAAAAATTGGCAACCTCCCAATCTTTCAAATTTCTGAAAAAAGAAGTCTTTTCCCATTTCTCATGTTAGTTAAAGTAACAGCTAGAAACATAATTTTAAACAAACTGTTCAGAGAACTTAAGTCTAACACCAGCTTGGAAGTAACTATATTATTATATAGAAATAATTTAAATAATCAGAGTTTAACGTATTTTATGCAGTAGTATTTGAAATGACTAAATTCAGTCTCTGATCTTACATTTTCTCTGTGATCCCACCAGCAGATTTTTAAGTGAGTGATTTACACCTACTGCATAGTGCTAATTTTGCCCAGTTAGGGAATTCCGTTTACAGAGTAACAAAAGAAAAATTTCCAATTCTCAGCCAAAATTATTCATAATTATGGATATTGATGAATAATTATGAACATGGGTGAATTATTCATGATTGTGACTATGGGTGAATAGAGGGAATACTCTTAAAAGATCTGACAAAAGTGCTGGGTACTAACTTGCACTTTTCTCTTAGGCCCATACACATTTCCATATGGGACAAAACCACTACATATTACTCTCTATTCAGTAGATAACCATCTAACACTTTTTTTTTTCCAAAATATCATGCTTTTAGCATACACAGTTTTCTTAGAGCTTTCTTCTTAATAATTTCTTACCTATGATTGCTGCTGACTGTGTTGTTTTGATGAGGGGCAAGGTGCTGTCATAAGCTTCTTTGGGAACATAGACTGAGCGGTCTTTGAGTTTGTTCTTCTTCAAGATCCTATGCAACTCATTCAGCACGCCCACCCACTTGCTTTTTTCATTCTCACCGTCTGCTAGAATCAGGATTGAACACTTGTTACTGGATGCAGAGAGCTGGGAGGCTGTAACCTGTAAAAAAATTAAAACATAGTTTTAAGTCATAAGTGATCATTTCCTCATGATCGTTTTTACAAGGGAATCAGATGCCTGTAAGTGCCCTTTTAATTAGCTGTCTGAATTAAGGAAGTAAAAATTTCTCTTCAGTTAATAGAAAACACTCTTATCTTAATCAAGAAC
This sequence comes from Promerops cafer, assembly GCA_013398275.1. Classification (NCBI taxonomy): domain Eukaryota; kingdom Metazoa; phylum Chordata; class Aves; order Passeriformes; family Nectariniidae; genus Promerops; species Promerops cafer. The sequence continues at coordinate 298,498 of VZSE01012170.1, forward strand.
CCACAGCAGAAAAACAGATGTGAATATCTTAAAGAACATAGAAAATGTTGGCTTTATTTTAAATGCATTTGTATTTATTTTATTATTCACGAATGTCTGCTCTAAATAAGGTAGTCAATTGTTTCTCACAGCAATTTTATAACAAAAAGCATTTTTATAAAGCTTTCTGTGTTTTTAACAGCTATAGATTTCATTAATAATTTAATGCAATAGGAATGGTTTTATTGAAAGAATGCTCTGTGATCCTTTTCATGCACTTGATACAACTATTATAGATAAAATGGAAAGCCCCTTTTGTAGGTTTTATCTCTTCTCAGCACACTGAGTGATGAGCTGTCTAAAAACTGGAAAAACAAGGAGTGAAATACAAAGGCACAGTAAAGAAATGATAGGGGAATTGATAAGACATCAAGGAGATTTCACTGAGTTCAAAGCTTTAATAGAATATCTAATAAAAATAAGAATATTAGAATAAGCCAGTGATGGCAAAATCCTGATACCAGATACTAGACATAATTTCTGATGAACATTTTGCACTAAATTTCTATACTGACTATCTGATGAATGGGAGTTTTCAGATATCCAATGCACACGTAAAAAAAAAAAAAAAAAAAAAAAAATCGTTTTCAAAAAA